>VWZK01009438.1:34499-78703 GCA_013396935.1 Baryphthengus martii
CCCCCCATCCCTTTTAGACTTGCTTGCCTGATTTACCTCAGGTTTGAGGTTTGTAATCAGCAGGGGGTTTCACCAATTTGCATGAACACCCTAAAACAGGTAGCAGGAAAAACAAGTACTTCTTAAGAACACGAATATTCTTTCCAAGTCAACCCGGCATCACATTTTCGCACCAAAAGACACAGAGCTGGAGAATAAGCAAGTCATCCCCCAAATCAAAAGACGCTACAGAGCACAGCCCAAGGTTGTTAAAAGAGCTGGTGCTTATAAATAACCTCAATTTAAGGTTCGGGGTTTTGGTTTTTTTCTGCAAATTGAGTCACAGTGAGCGAGCAGCTGAATCAGCAGCCAAAGTTGAGTCTCTTCTACTGAAAAGAGTTTTAAAAAAGCAGTGAAATTCCAGCTCAACTTCATAAGAACTTAAATGCTTCACCTGAAAGTTTCAAGTGCTGAAACGCAAAAAGAGATGATCAGATATGCTCACCTTCCAAAGAGGACACGGGGCTAGATGAGCCTTGGTCAAGCTCAGTACCATTATTCCCCTGGAGAGAGGAATATTGTACCCTTAAACCCCTGCAGAGGGACTTTTTATAAGGGCCTGTGGGGATAGGACCAAGGGGCAGTGGTTTGAAACTAGAGCAGGGGAGATTTAGATTTTAGGAAGACATTTAGAAGATATTAGGAAGAAGTTCTTTCCTAGGAGGGTGGTGAGACACTGGAAGGGGTTGCCCAGAGAAGCTGTGGAGTCTCATCCCTGGAAGCGTTTAAGGCCAGGCTGGATGGGGCTCTGAGCAATCTGCTCTAGTGGGAGGTGTCCCTGCCCATGGCAGGGGGGTTGGAATGGGATGATCTTCAAGGTCTCTGCCAACAAAAGCCATTCCATGATTCTGATATGAAAAAAATACGCTTTTACTACATAAAAAAAGGACACAGACAACAAATAACAGCAGCTGAGCTCTGTCTGTTTTTGAAGCCCTCAGTCTCTGAGACAAGAGCAGCTCCAATGGGGCAGAGCTTTGACAAACTCATTACACAGAAAGAGAAGAAATGGTTGGAATGCCTGAATGGTTTTTCACCCACCTCGCAGGACTCCACCATCAGTGTGGTTACATTTCTGAAGAAGGTGCTTGCTCACCAGAAACCGTAGTGAAACCAAGGCAGGCATCATCCAGCCTTATTATTTTACTGAAAGAAACTATTACAAGTAAAATTAATTATTACATATAAAAAATAAATATAAATTATGATAACAATGTGTGATGCATCTCAAGAACTGTCAGAAAAAAAACCCAAAAGAGCAGTTTCTGCCTTGAATTGCCAGGATAAAAGGAAGACAAGTTGGTGACAAGCAGTTGGGGAACAAGTACCAGCAGAGCTTTGGTATCACAACTTGTAGTTAGGTGGAGTTTTGTTCAGATTGGGATATCTTTTCCCCACCCTTCAAACCAGCCAAGGCAGCTGAATCTTCACCTCAGTTCAGCTCCTTGCCTTCATGTAAAATTTTCCACTTATGGCTCCGAAAACCTGCAAACTCCAGAGCTCAGCATCACTCACCTTTGCCACTTGAGTGAGACGCGAGGCCACCGCCTGTAGCTGGTTGGTGGTGGCTGGAGGCACTGAAAAGGGAACGATTTCTTTTCCCCACCTCTCCACTGTCAACCTGCTTGGGTCTGAAAAGAAAAAAAACCAAATAAATGAAAAAAAAAACCAACAAAACAACCACCAACCCACTATTTACCTGACACAGTATTGTGCTTTCCCCTTTGTCTACATCAGCCTTCTCATCCAGACCACATTTGGTACCACAAAATATTCTTGTTTGCTTGTACCTCCACAGTGCTTGAGCATCCCCTGGTTCAGCACTTTGTACCGTACCTGCAGGAACAGACAAACCAGCTCATGCAAGTCAAGTTACGCTCCGACCGTAAGCTCATTTCAGTAGCTTTGCACAGACTGGGTTTGGGTTTTTTTGGTCTGTTTGTTAAAGTAATTCTGAAAAAGAGCAGCTTTTTGGGTGATTTCAGCATAGCTACTTTCCACTCTTGCATCTGAATTATTGGCACCTTCTGTCCACTTTCTCTTTATTTCCTAGGATGGGAGAATAAGCTTCACCTCAGGGTGGTGGTGGGGTGGGGTATGTCCCTATTTTTTTTCCAATAGAAGGCATTAACAGGAGTCCAAAATTTGGCTAACACTAAACCACCAACTCTCTTGGCAGGTAAAATTAGAAAGGATCCACAGAAGCTCTAGGTTTTCTTCAACACCTCTGAAGCCTTTGAGGTTAGACTTGAAAAAGTAAAATAAAAAAAAAACAAACCAAAGAGCTGCTTCAGCAGATGCCAACCAGCAGCAAGTTGCTTCTACTTCAGCACAAGTTAAGGTGGACTTACTGCTTTAAATAGTCTATGCTTGGCTGCAGACAAAAGACTCACGTTTTAACTTCAGCTTTTGAAGTAGGTACCGCTCTGGATCAAAGGATCGAGAGAGCAACCTCGGAATGCACGGCGGTAGGAGTCACTGCTTCGACAAAAGGTCGCAGGAAATCATGCTAAACCCTCACGAGTTCAGGAAAAAGGTTCTCAGGTTCTTCAGCACACCGGATCTACCTATTCATGATTAGTGCAAACCACATCCTAAAACCGAAGGGAGAAAGAAAAAAAAAAAGCCAGAAAGCTTGAAGGAAGATACATAGAGCGTGCACAGGATCCAGACCCATCTCTTAGGCCTCTTCCAGGAGGCCTCACTGGTACAACAGAGTGTTTCAACAACTAGAAATTATATTTATCATGGAGGAGGCAAGAAAAGAGGGCAAATTTTCCTTCTGAACAGCTTTTCTTATCCCACGTGTGCCTGCTGTGAAAACAGCAACTGATGTTTTCAGTGAATGGGAGAAAGGTTACAGCCTGATGCTCAGGGGCAGACAGGGCATGAGGAAGGCCAAGAGTAAGCCATCAAGTTTATTTAACTTCTCCTTAACACTTCTACCTATGCTTCCAGAAGGTCCCTTCACCCGTAGGGCAGGAACACGTCCAGATCCTGCAGCCACCGCACACTACACGCGGCCCTTCCCCTCCTCCCAAAGCAAGCGCTTTGGAGAGTGCTATTGCCAAAGTCCACAGCCAGGGGAGACTTCTGGCTAAACTGAGACTAGAAATCCGTAAAAAGCGTTCAGTCTGTGCACCTGACCGAGATCTGTGCGGCTTTGTGATATGGAACCTCTGGATATTTGGAAGAAAGGAGAAGAGTATAAGCGAGGTGGAAGCAAAGGCATCATCATTCGGCTGGCAAAGGAATGATGGAGAGGTGGAAGGGGTGGAGGTAACTCCACTTCAACCAGCCAAAGACACATTAAAGGAAAAATTTTGAGTTTCTCTGTACACATGACTTCCCTAATGCAAGAAGCAGCAAGACTTAAGGAAGGACAAAAGAGGAAACTGAAAAATTTCTTCACTCTAGCATCAGAGAGCAGAGACGACCCTCAGTTACTTGGAATTTCCCCACACTTTGTTCCAGCCCTCAACCACAGACAATGCTGAAAATGCTCAGTTAACATCAGTACAGAAGCAGGAGCCTTTCAGAAGCACCAAGTTTAAAAGAAAACGGCACACAAACTTACAATGAATAAAGAAAATTAACAGAAAAATACTTTCAAAACAGGTACCGGCTGCATTTCCCTACTGGATTTCATAGAATCATCAGGGTTGGAAGGGACCTTAAAGATCATCAAGTTCCAACCCCCCTGCCATGGGCAGGGACACCTCCCACTAGAGCAGGTTGCTCAGAGCCCCATCCAACCTGGCCTGAAAAACTTCCAGGGATGGGGCTTCCACCACCTCTCTGGACAACCTGTTCCAGGGTCTCACCACCCTCATGGGGAAGAACTTCTTCCTAATGTCCAATCAAAATCTGCCTTCCTCTAGTTTGGATCCATCCCCCCTTGTCCTATCACTACCCCACATCCTAAAAAGTCCCTCCCTCAGCTTTCTTGTCGGCCCCCTCCAGATCCTGGAAGGCCACCAGAAGGTCTCCTGGCAGCCTGCTCTTCTCCAGACCGAACAACCCCAACTCTCTCAGCCTGTCTCCACTTGCACCAGTGTTCAGCAGATCCACTCTACTTAAAGGCTCTTGCTATTGGAGCTCCCAACTCAATTCCTAATTCCATTAAGGAGCCTTTTCTCCCATTGTCTAAGAAAAAAAAATTTAAAAGGCTAAATTACAGTCATGCAGCTGTAAACACATCACCAAAGTGCAAGATAAGGATCTTATCGTGATGCTTGTGCAGAGTCTGCTGTGAACGGCTGCTGCGCAGCTTCACGAGCAAGACTCTGCTTCCCATTACAACACTACAGAGCTCAAAGCGGGACCTTCTTAAGACCCTGACTTCAGAATGCTATATATCCATCTAACCTTCAAAATCCAAATAGATGCTAAAGCCCCAACCAGGAATTCTTAAACACATCTCCGGTTCCTTGGCTACCACGACCATATTTCCTACCAAAAGGGGACGGCGGTACCAAGGGCCTGAGACAAGCACTGGTTCCGTGAAACCTCTTGTGGGTAGCACACACTTCCAAGCTGGAGACTCTGATTCACCACTCCCACCTTTGAGAACACCACGAGTAACAGAAAACATCACCTGAAAAGAGATCACAAAGATCCCCGTGACAGCTTTTTCCGACGTTTTTCCATTCAGCCCTTTGCATCGAACCCCAAGATCACCTCTTCCTCATTCCAGCTCATCGAAAGAGAACTGGTAAAGCAGATCCTAGTCTTCTGTAGTTTCCAGTTCCTTTTCTCACAGAATTTTCCAGCCAGGACCTAGAGAATGACCACCATGCTTTCAAGTCCTGGCCTGCAAGGCAGATTTCTTGCAAGTTAGTAATTTCTTTCAAAAAAAAATTAAAAAAAAATAAAAAAAAGCTGCTGTAGCACCTGGATCATTCAGGACCTGGCCACCCTTTCACATCCTTATTGAGTCTTCTCTTGCTCTGTTCCTTTTAAAATTTTTGTAAGTTCAGTCCATCAGGGAGGTAAGAAGATAAGGGGGGGGGCACAAAATGGTCTCAGAGCACAAAGACATAGTTGGTGTTGGCTGTGGGCAGTGAAGGTAACTGGCTTACGTGCAGCAATGGAGACCAGTTAGGTGGGGACACATTTCCTAACAGTAACCTCCACAACAACTCACTTTAGAAAGCCTGGAGCCCCCATCACAGGCAATTTCAAAGAACAAGTTTCACAAACACTTTGGGAATATTCTAGATACAGATGATGTCGGCTTAGGGTAGAAAGGCACAGGGCTGGATCAGCTCCCACAATCTTTTCACTTGGTTTTATCTGTTAAAAAAGTTGTTTGTAATCTAGAAAAGATACCTACAAGGGAAAAAAAACCCTGTGGGGACTGCATGTCAGCCAGTTCCTTTGGGGAGTTAAGTTAGAGCATTTTTTGCAAGCAAAAAAAAAAGGGAAGGAGATGAGTGATTGCAAAGCCACGTAACACAAAAACATTCTCAAGTAGCTTCCTGAGGGTAGAGACAACAGGCAGTAAATAACCAAGCTGCTGGCAGAGGCTCAGGTTAGGATCCGTCAGCACTGCGAGCTACTTGCTCAAATACAGATGGATTTCCAGGAAGAGCATCCTAGGAAAAGCGTCAGAATTATCTATTTTCCACTTCGGGAGATGCTGTTGTCCCCAGGGATTTGGGTATATCCAAAATGTGACTGCAACCATCTGGTCAGCCAGCTGATGATATCGAAGCCACCAAGTAGATTCCTTCCCCTTGCAGTCCAAGCCCTGTAAACATTCAAATTGTGCAAATGAACAAGTATTTCATCAAAAGACTGCAGAAGAAAACCGCAGGCTCTGTGGGACTCCCAAAAGAGACAGGGATCGCTACCCACAGAGGAGAATTCCAAAGGGCACGGAGAGTCTAAAGAGGTGTGGGCAAGGTTAAGTCTCAACCCAGTGATTCAGGGACTCTGACATTTGATCAACACTTAGGAATACAGTTATATTATGAATATAAGGGAAAGAGCAGTATCATCCAGAGGTTAAGAATAATAATTCAACTACACAATGCCCACTGCTCACCAGTTTGTGTTCACCTGCTTGCTCATTCATCCCAAGTGATCACATCTAAAGGTCTTTATTCAGGCACAGGTGGCGTTACCATCTGACCTTACAAGCTTCGAAAAAAAACCACAAAAGCAAAAAAAACCCAACAAAAAACTGAGCTAAATTGAGCTCCTCCAGCTAAACTTTAGGGGCCAATTTCAAACAGAGCTCCCCTATAGAATCACAAGGATCCTCCAGATGGGACCAGCATAAAATCTCCACTTTTTACAGACAGATTCTGACTAAATTCCAGGTTTGCACTGGACTGCTGAAATCAGAGAAGACTCTGTCTGTTCCTCAAAGCACTTGCAAATTCCCAAGGCTGGGCAGCAAGGAGGATCTGAGCAGCCACAAATTTTGCATAAAGAACATTTCTCCTTACTGTGCCTTCAGTAGGCAGCTGCCTCCACCAGACAGATCATCCCGTTGGGCTTCAGCATCTGGAACAGATCACGCAGCTGCTAGCCAGGGGTCTGACAACATTTTCACACCACGCTCTTCAAAATTAAACTGAAACTAGACCCTCCAGGGCCTGGAGCAGTGGGCAGAGGTGAACCAGATGACTCCCCACAGCCCATCTCCTCCTGGGCATTTGCCCTCAGCCAGGAGGTGTCATTCTGATTTCATTTCTGCCTGTGCAGGCAGAGCAGAACGCGCCGCTCCAGCACCTACGGACACAGCAGCAAGCGGCCACAGGTTCTTCTTGGTAGCTCTGTGCTCTGAAGGCTCCTCGGCACAGAGACCTCCCTTCTGCATACTCGAAGATTCACTGCTCAGCAACATCGAGCAGCGTTTTCACGTAGGTAGAGCAGGATTAGGAATCAGGGCCCCAACTTTCAGTTCCTTTCTGTAGAGAAGAGCTCACTTTGCTGAAGGCAGTAAACAGGCAGGCGTGTGAATGAAGTTCTCTAGAACCCTACATGAAAACATTTAAATCTCTTTTTTTCCCTCCCATGTTGTTGTTCTTATTCTTATATCTAACCAGATGCATATTTGTAATCCTTGACACAAAGCCATAACGTTACATGAAGTTATGGCAAAAAGCAAAGCCTCATGAATCGCTCTACATTTTCAGAAGTAAAAGGAAATGAAGTTGGAATGCGAGCCAGGAGTTCCACTCCTCTCACAGCACTAACTGCCAGGAAAAAAAGAGAAATACTCCTGGTTGTTGAAGCCCCGAGCTCACTGAACTGTTGTAGGACTAACACCTAAATAGTGCTGTCACGCTGCACACTTCGAGCCACAAAACCCACAACCGGTATGAAACCGAGTCTGTTCCATTCCTTACTTTCAAGGCCTGGCTCAGAGGTAATTAATACTTCCTAAGAATCTGCCTGAAGGGCACCTCCTGGGGTGTGGGTAGGGACAGGGGCGAGAAAAGAAGATATCTAGGGTGAGAAGAGACCACTTCATCCCAAGTGTGAAGTGTGGTATTGAACACAGCCCTCAACCATCAGACTTTGTATCTGAGGTGAGCATTTAAGAGCAGAAGCAATTTGGCTCAGGTAAATCAGTTTTGAAAGCCCAACCAAGACATCATATAACTGTAAATGCTTTGAGGGGCGTTCCTTTTCAGACTCCTCCAGTGACAGGATCTGTTCTCATCAGCTGAGAAGAAACAGTCAGGTTTTTGTACTGGCCATCCCAGAAAAGGGTGATACCTTCAGGGTCCACAGAGCCCATGGCAGCTACTTGTGCTTCATTTTTCTGTGTGCTAAAGCTATGTCAAAAAAAAAGAGACCTCAAGAACAATTTCTTTGCAGACTTTACCCCCTCATTTCTCCCTTAATACTGTAACTGTTTGTAACTCTTGCCCCTCTCCTCCTTCCTTTTCAAACACAAAGGAAAGATTTTTGCCTTTCAAGAACCATTTTAATAGTCTTCAGACAAAAATCAAAGGGAAAAACCACAGATTATGAAAACACTTGATTCCATCATAACCTTCTGGCATTAAAATCTCACCAGGAGTTTGCACGATTGACATCAAAACCGTTAAGAAGCAGCAGAAGATTCTGTCTGCGGGAGAAAGTCAGCTTTACTGACAGAGCTTGTGTCTCTTGGCAAATATCAAGCAGTTAAAGTTCAGCATTTTACTGGAGCAAGACAGAAGATGTGAATTAATGACTAAAATTAGAGAATTAAAATTCTCTAACTTAAAGGCTTCCACTGCCAGAAAAAGCAGTCCAGGATCACTAGAAAAAAAAAGATTCATAGTTGAGGAAAAATAGCTCATTTTAAGACTACATTCTGCAGGCAGGTTAATCAGACTATAGCCCAACCAAAGGAGCCTAGATTTTTCATACGTCCTTGTACTTGTTAATTAATTTACTTGAAGTCTTCAGAGATAGAAGGGAAGCAGTAAATTGGCTTTCCAAGAGGGGACATCTGGCTACAAGGTCTCTCCCCACTTCACTGCTGTTTGGACCAGCTGGCATTTGCGTGGTCTGTGGCTGACCCACAGGAAGGCTGGGCTGCTGTCCAACAAGATCTGGACAGGCTGCAGAGCTGGGCAGAGGGGAACCTCAGGAAGTTCCATAAGGTCAAGTGTAGACCCTGCATCTGGGGAGGAATAACCCCAGGTACCAGCACATATTAGGGGATGTCCTGCTGGNTGTTTTCTCGTTGAGTTCAATATCACAGCCCAAGGCAAATTTTGAAGCTAGAGCTTTTATTTTTTTTTCAAAAGAATTTCAGTATAACTCCAGCAGATTTAAATAAAAACCAAACAAACAAAGGTCTTGGGAGAATTTTAAAATCTGCCTCAGCTGAACAACTTACTGATTAATATGGAGTCTTTAAAAAAAAGGGAAGTATGAGTTGAGGGAAAGGGAAGCAAAGTGGAGGGGAAGATAAGGAAACACTGAAATCATTATAGATGGTTTGGCCACATGTCTCTGAAAAAGAGCTGGGGCACATCGTTCTCCCACCGTGCGGTTGCGTTGATGTTGGGTAGGTCTACAAATTCGATCTCACAAGCCTGGGTGCTGCAAGGCGAACGTTCCAGCTCCAACACGGTTATGTTGTTCGGCACCGATGAAACAAGTATGTTCCTTGGAAGAAAAAGGGTCAGCTGAGGCCCACGGGCTGGCCAGTAGCGACCAAGATTAAAGCCGTTGATCCAAATCTGCCCCTGGTTAAGACAGAAAGAAAAAAAACAACATTAATAATAAGAGAGATCAAGTGAAAAAAATAGCTTCAAGTATAACTCTTGACATTTTAACAGAATTTCCTCCATTTTGCTAGAACACAAGGATAGAAAATGTCTTCAAGAACACGTTAATGGCAGTCAAAAGAATCGAAATTCAAGGATTTCAAGCCAGCATTAATATTTTAAAGAAAAGTGCTCAAATGCTACAGTAATTCTAGAGATGACAATAACTTAGGAAAACAAAACTGCAGGTTCCTGGCACTGACCTTTGCACCAAGTTTAAAGCAAACCTGGAAATTTTATTTGCTTGAAAGGAAAACACTCACAGAAGCAAAAAAGCAGCTCCTAATTTTCTGTGGCTCTCTGTACAAGTGTAAGATGCTGCTGCCTTGGTAGTCCCTTCCTGCTACATCATATCAGGAAAACACACACGCAGCTTGTCTAGACATGGGAAGTTCAGATGCCTATTATACTTTTAATAGCCTAGTCAACAAAAAAACTTCTGAAATCACCCTGCATTTTGTTGCAGTCACCTGCACCCATTAAATCTTTGGGGGTCTGCTGGCATGAATTTAAGCTCAGCAAAATTGCTGTTAACTTGGCATCTAAACTCTCGAAATTAAATTTTATAGTGGAGGTGGCGAAACCCTGCAGCTTAAAACGCTGTTCTAACATAAACACCTCAAGTTCAACAGATAAACCAAAACTGGGCAAGGGGAAAAAGGAAAAAAGTCAACACAGAAGGCAGAAGTTATTTATGCACCACAAAACCCACGTGTTGAAGGGACACAAATCTAGATTTTTCTACAAGTTTATAAACTGGAGCTGCAGAATGTTTAGTAAACTGAAAAGGGGCTCCTACTGAGCTGACACTTGTTTCATTAAGCAAGAAGGAAGAGAGAATACACAGCTAATTTGGATAAATAATTGGCTTTTCCTCCTAAGTGTCCTTTCACCGTATGTCAGATGAGCTCAGTGAAGAAGAGCAGGGATGGGAACAGGTAACTTGTGCTTGTGTCTTCTCTGGCCTTTGGAAATCAGAGTAAAGAGGAAAAATGCACTCATGGTATTGCTGTACATTGATAAAAATAATAAAATAGTCTGAATCAGTGGAAAGGATGGACTTTTATTACACTGATTTCTAAAATTGCCTGGGAAAGCTGAAATCAGGATAATCCTTTTAAAGGCTTTACAGAAGCATGATCGTACTAGAGAGAAGCTGGCTGTTTAAACTGCTCTGGGGATATTTTGCTTGTGTTTTTAAGTATATATAAAAACTAATTTCGTGAAAGTCACAAGAGAAATTTTCTAAGGAGTTGGTGCATTTGCAAAGGCAGGGGAGTTATTTCAGCTCTGTATCCACTTCCGTGGTATAAGATCCTATCTCGCACAGCTCTGCCAAGGTGTTAATCAACTAGGACCTCAAACATTTTTTTTTTTTACAATCAAGTTTATCTTACTTTGTGGCTTGCTTCTGCTGTATTAAAAAGCAAGAGAAGAGCTATTTACTCAAGCTCCCTGCTTTGCTTCTGCAGCAGTTTTAGAAGAAAACGTGGCACTACTGCAGGCTCCCCATGCACAAGATGATAGAATTGTTCTGGTTGGAAGAGATCTTCAAGATCATCAAGTTCAACCACTAACTCAGCACTGCCAGGTCACCACTAAACCATGTCCCTAATGGTGAATGATGAATTAGTGAGTACAGCCAACAGCCTACCTACTGCAGAGAGACTGTGGGAAGGGGGAGTTTGCTACAGGAATCAACCACATGAGAGTTCTAACGCAGGGGGTGTGAGTAGACAGGTCTCTGTTTCTGATCTTAATCAGCTGCTGGTTGTAACTCATCTTTCCAGTCAAGCTATGAACTTCAGTTTTCAATCCTTAACTGTCCTTGTTAACACTGCAGTTTCTTTATAAAGCCTGGACATGCAGGAATTTGTACACCCTAAACCAACACATGCAGACACCACCCACACTACTAATAAACACGCCCTAGACAGAATAAAACAAGATTTCCTTCAGCAAGGTCAGCAACTACAACCCACAATTCCACAGAAATCAAGCACAGTCTTGCCTCCAAAACCTCTTTCCTGTTGAAGAAAAAAAAAAAAAAGAAGTTTGATAAATCTAGCCATAGATTGAGGAGCATGTACTTGTAAGGGCACCGTGCTTCCTCAAGTGAGATGGGCAAGGAGCTACTTTTGGGTTTGATTTGGTGGTTGTGTAAAACACACACAGATATAGGAACAGGGACTAAGTCAGACTTCCTCATCCAAGCTCAGAGCCAGCAACACCGAGTGCCTGCAATGAATCAGAGTCTTCTGCATATTGGGAAGTGCTTTAATCACCGCAGTGCTGCAGGCAGATCACCAGCAGCTCCTTCTCCTACTCTGTTTTGGTAGCAGTGAATTACTGATTTCAGAAAGGAATGATTTTCCTACCTAACACCACCACAGGCACTTCCCTGAAGCCTGGGCTTCAATACTTAAGTCTCTCAAGGTATGTATTCACTCACTCCCTGCAAAAAGCTGTTTCTGCAAAAACAGTCTGAGAGTTTATCTTTCTTACTGCTGAACTAGTTGTTTGTTCTGTTTTGTGATGTTCCACTTTCTAGTATCAATTATCACGTAACTTCTGAATATGTTTCCTTTCTCCTAATGCTTTATCTCCATACTTATCTCCTTTAAAGCAAGCAATCCATTTTCTAATTATTTAAATATATTTGAAACACTCCAACACTATAACCAACTTCTCCCCACCCATGACAGGTGGCCTTTGACTGTCCATAGAGTTTCAGTAGCTTTCTAAGTGGACTTTAAGTTTTTACAGCAAAAATCTGTACCTTTGTCCAACCAGGAAATTTGACATAGGTGTCTTGAGGCAAGTCTGGAATCCCTTCAGGAATCAAAAGCGTCCCAGTGTAAAAAGTAGGTGCTTCATAAGTCAGTGGATTGCCAGGAGATCTCTTTGGTTGCTCAAGGTGGCTGTTCAAGTCATGGTTCACTGCTCCATCTATGTCTAGAGGGTACATTTCCCATTCAACCAGTATATCTTCACCAAGAGTTAGATTTGAAACTAGACCCTAGGAGGAAGGAAAAAAACCAACACAACAAACAGACTTAAAATACAACATTAGCTTCACGTTATTGAAGTTATTTGGCTGTAACTATAAATCTGTCAGGAATAAAGTGAATCAAAGTACTTGCAACAGCTGTCAGTCTGGGTATGAAAAAAGAAAAACAAGCATCTGGTCTTCATCAAGGTATAAGTTTTGCTTAAGAACAAAGGGTTTCATTTATTCTCTGTGACAGATCTGTTCCTCTTCAAGGTTTGGAGCTTTCACTGATGCACAGGGGCTGGTTTTTTCCATACTCTTTTCCCTGTAACTGAAAATTTCTGTTTTGCTTTAACTTGAACACGATTCCAAAACTTGGGGCTTAAGAAAAAGCAGAAAAAGCTTTAAATATCGTAAGCCTGAGATACCATCAAGAGATCTGGTAACACTGAGTCACTAACCCAAGACTTTAACCTGCACAATAGCAGAGAAAGCTGAATTTACCTCCCACAAACCCGCTGTAGCTACCATACCATATCACAAAAATCAAGGCATGGGCTTGGTGACCCCGATTCGGTGAAATATTTGAAGCTTACAGTCAGCCTCCAGCCCACGGAGCCCTGTTGCATTTCCAGGGAGCCAGGCGTGCAGCACACCACGGTACTCGCACAACGAACATGACAGACCCTGCTGAGATGTTGGTTTCCAGGGCAACTTAAGTTGTTCTTAAGGAAGAAGCAAAATTCTGTTTTCTGTGGCCTTGGAAGGCTGATATTGGGTGGTGTATCTCTTCTGAGGGCTAACAAGCTCTGCGCTGATTCTACAAACCTCAGCAGCAGCACAAGCACTAGCTGGTTTTCTCTTCCTTCACCTAGCTGCTCACTGGACAAAACAGGATCTTCTTTTTCTTATATCAGAATAAAATAACCTGCGTAGAGTTAAGGGGCAAAAAACTTCTCTACACAACCTAGACTTTGGCTGGAAACCACAGAATGGCTTAGGCTGGAAGGGACCTTCAAGCCCATCCTGTTCCAACCCCTCTGCCATGAGCAGGGACACCTCCCTCTACAGCAGGTTGTTCAGAACCTCCTCCAGCCTGGCCTTAAACACTTCCAGGGATGAGGCTCCACAGCTTCTCTGGGCAGCTCCTTCCAGTGTCTCACCACCCTCAGAGGAAAGAACTTCTTCCTGGTGTCCAATCTAAATCTCCCCTGCTCCTGTTTCAAACCATTGCCCCATGTCCTATCCCCACAGGCCCTTATAAAAAACTTCATACCAAATGAGATGAAGGGCCTACTAAGCATTCTTACTTTGGTCTGCATAAGACCAAGTCAACAGTCCACATATGGAGATAAATTTTACAAGAGAAACCAAGATGTAAGTGGCAGTAAAGACATGACAAAAAATAGAGAAACCAGAAAGTGTACTCTTCCTTCCTTTATGCCCTTCAACAAGAAGACTTAGATCAGCAAAATGTTTTAAAGCCAAAATCCTTTCAAATAAACTAGATGTCTGGTTCCCTTTCAAGCCCAAAAGTGATTAAAAAATCCAGCCAAATCCCAGGCGAGCTGCCCTATTTGCTTACGAACACGAGGCTTCACAAGGTAGGAACCTCCTCCCCTACAGTTATTTCTGAAAGCACAACATATCTGCAACCTAAGGTGTAATTATTCCCCATTTTCAAAATCAACCCAAAGAACAGCGTGAAGAAGGGATTCTGTGGGAAGAAGCGATCCACATATTCTAAGGTGCCCCTTCTACAGGGAAGGATCCTGCTTTTAGAAGATTCTTCTCACAATGCACCTGTCTACTAAATTTCCTTTCACTCTTCAGTCTTGAGAAGGTTGAAACCCTGGTACAAATGTGATTTTCAGCTCAACCACATTAACACTGAACACCTTCCTAATCCAACCTCTTTGTTACCTTAATTCAGCACTAAGCACATGGGTTTCTCTGGCTAGCCTGCCACTAAAGAAAGAAATGCCACTTCGGCTGACAGCTCTGGAGGGGAAGAAATTGTTCCTCAGCTCCAACATAAACCTTTCCTGAGGCAACTTGAGGTCAGTTCCTATTGTCCTGTTGCTTGTTCCTTGGGAGACAGGACTGGCTCCAGCCTCCTGTCAGGAAGTTGTCTAGAAAATGAAGCCTCCCGAGCCTACTCTCTTCCAGGCTGAGTAAGTCCAGGTCCCTCAGCTGCTCCTCACCAGGCTTGTGCTCTGGACCCTTCCCCAACTTCACTGTCCTTCTTTGGGCATGCTCCAGCATCAACGACAATTAGGCATACACCTAGAAATCCTCACCACAACGCACTTCAGGATTAAGTTATTAGATTAATTCTCATCACAAAGTGAAACAAAGTCAAAACAAGTAAAAAGTTTCCATAGAAAGGCTCTGTGTCAGAAAGCTTGTGAAGAACTGTCTCCTGTGGGTGGGACCCCACATTGGAGCAGGAGTAAAGCACAAGGAGGAAGGAGCAGCTGAGATGAAATGTTATCCACTGACCACATCCCCCATTCTCCATCCCCCTCTGCTGCTCAGGGGAAGGAGGTGAGGTAGAAGAATCAGAATCATCAAAAGGCTTAGGCTGGAAGGGACCTCAGAGATCATCTCATCCAACCTCCCTGCCATGGGCAGGGACCCCTCTCAACTAGACCAGGTTTCTCAGAGCCTCATCCAGCCTGGCCTTGAACACCTCCAGGGAGGGGGCATCCACAGCTTCTCTGGGCAATCGATTCCAGAGTCTCCCCACCCTCACACTGAAGAACTTCTTCCTGAGATGCAGCCTAAACCTCTTCTGCTTAAAATCCC
Source organism: Baryphthengus martii (assembly GCA_013396935.1). NCBI lineage: Eukaryota > Metazoa > Chordata > Aves > Coraciiformes > Momotidae > Baryphthengus > Baryphthengus martii. The sequence continues at coordinate 49,623 of VWZK01009438.1, forward strand.
TTGACCTGTTGCTGGACACTCCTGCAAAAAGCCCCTCTCCAGCCTTCCTGGAGGTACTGGAAGGCAGTTGTAAGGTCCCCAGAAGTGAGGTTAAGCTTGGGAAGAAAGGATGGAGGGGGGAAGGCATTTTTAAGATTTGTTCTTATTTCTCTTTATCTTATTCTGTTTAACTGGCAAGATACTGATTTCCCCAAGTTGAGTCTGTTTTGCCTGTGATGGCAACTGCTGAGTGATCTCTCCCTGTCCTTATCTCAACCCACGAGACTTTCATTATATTTTCTCTCCCCTCAACCAGCAGAGGAGGAAGAGAGATAGAGAGGCTTTGATGGACACCTGGCATCTAGTCAACCCACCACAATACATATACACACACACGAAAACACAAGCCTTGAAGTACAGCCAAGGACCTAGACCCATTTCCAACCCATTTCTGGAATTTATCCCAAGAGCTTTGCACATTTTGAAACGTTAGCTACAGGCTCAACTCAAGCTGAAAGTCTTGTGGGCGACACTTTGGCAGACAACCTAAGCGAGCCACCAAAAACACATTAATAATTTAAAAGATATCTGTCAATTCTTAACTCGACATTGGTTTCGGTGACTGGGAAAACTCAAATGAAAACTACTTAGTAGTTACATTTTGAGGTAAAGTTACAGCTGCTGATCCTTTTGCTCTTTCTAACCTACTATCTTCTTTTTAACCTGTGGAAAAGAGGAAAAGCAATCACAATCCAGTAACTCAATGGATTTTACTTACCTTAAAGTCATTATTGTATCTACCAAAGTTGACTCTGCCCATATTCTCTACCAAAATGTCCAGATTTGCTCCAGCCTTCCCAGTTATATTTATCAACAGTGATTTACCCCTTTCAAGGACACCTTGAGGAACCTACGAGTTACACCAAGAGGAAGAAAATAGTAAAAAAAAAAAAATCAAACAACAACAAAACCCTGTTATTTGTCTCAACTTGCATAAAGAAAAGGAAGAGGACAAAGGAAAATGTAAAATGAATAAATAGTTTTCCTTTCCTTCTCTTGCATGTGAGCACACACACAAATATTCCCATTTCAGCACATCAACTGGATGTGCTCCTAGGCAGCAGTTGTTTCACTGACACCATCTCTTTCCTTAGCTGATTTCAACTCAATCAGCTGTTAAAATCTTAGTGGTTTCTGGGTCACCCAATTCACAAAGAGTAACTTCTCTAATTTAGTGCAGCGACTGGAAAAGATTTTGGCAGTCTCAGTGATTAAAAGGGACTTCATTTTCCAATTAAACTCGTATCAATATTTAGTTTTATTTCTTTCCTGATGTTGTAGGAATGGGAGTAAGAGGTTGATGTGGATACAAAGGTGATGACAGTCAGCACAAGTCAGAGACTAATTAAAAAATAGGCTAAAGTTTGTGACTTGATATGAACTCTCATTAAGCAGGAACAAAACCCTGCTCAAGGGAAGAAAGGCAAAGCTCACATCCTGTACAATAAGCTGCTTTTTTATTTGGCTTTGGTTTTTTGGTTTTGTTTGTTGGGGTTTTGTTTGTTTTGTCTTTTTTTTGTTTGTTTTTTTGTTTGTTTGGTCTGTTTTTTTGTTGGTTTGTTTCTTGTTGGTTTTGTTTGTTTTGTTTTTTTTTTAACTTGTAGTCAGCAGCCAATTTCATAACATAGGCTCAAGGCCCAAAACGAGAAACAAAAACCATGGAAATACTGTAGAAACCCATCAAGCAAATACATCTTTAACATATTTCATGAACCTGCAAGCAAATCCTTTTTCTAGGTTTGTTTTTTTTTCCCCACTTAATTCATGAATCTGTATCAACATTTCAAAGAGCTCAAAAATAGAAAGTGGAGAAAGGAAAAAAAAAGGCAGACTGTATCCCTGACTTCTGTGAAGGCCACTCAGGGCCAAAATTAATATCAGCAAACAGTTTACCCCATCGACAGAGACGTAGGCACGGTCATGGACTCCGTTGGAAGGTGAAGCCAGCTGGGTTGGCTCCGTGCAGTTTTTCGGAAGCTTAGTTCTGTACAGTACAAATCCAAAATACTAAGAAAAGAAAAAAAAACCAAATCACAAACAAAGAAATTAACAAACCAAGGAAACCCCTAGCTTCAATTCAGGTCATGAATTAGAAATATCCCACGCTCCTGCCCACATGCTCGGACTGAGAAGTTAACTTTCATTCACTCCAGATAACATCTATCACAGATAGCAGCTTCGAATTAGAGTTCACTTTGACCTTTAAGTAATAGGTGTAAATTCCACGGAGTTTCCATTTTTAAATGATTCATCAGAACATTTATGTAACTTTACAAGATAATGGTCTTGGCTACGAAGCTACTTCCTTAATAAAAACAAAGCCATTAATGACCAACAGGGTTATTTCTTCATTAAATTCAATGAACAGATAGTTGGGAAAATCTCTTCATTACTAAGTTGATACAACCAACTTGAAAGTGCACTTGTCACCCAGTGTCCGTAAATTGACATATTCACCAAACTGATATTATCTATTTTAAGAACGCCCCAGTTAATATCAGGAACATTTCAGAGTATTTTGCACCAAGTTCCCCACCAGTAAAGAAAATTGAGAACATATCTAATGAGTCTGACTTCTAAGTGAAACACAGATTAAAAAAACCAACAAGTCAAAACGTACATAGTCTTTCACTCTTTGGCCACAAAACCATTTATCTTCTAGATGTGGATTAGAACCTCAGGCTGACAGGAAGAAGTCAGAGCAAGTAATTTCCATTCTGCTGTAATTATTATATTTGCATTATATCCACAACAAGGTGCCCAGAAAAGGGAGGAAGAGAGGGAGGGAAAGAAAAAACAGGAAGGACAGAGGACAAGAGAGAAAAGCCTGCTAGAAATTACCTCCAGCCACATCATACTACCTGTAGCTTCTCAACTCTGTATTAGTAGCTTGGAAAGGAAAAATCTGAGCTTTGAAGTCCTACTTGACTAACACCTTATCTCAGACAGCTGCTGATCTGTTCCCTGCCTCTTCTCCCTCCTCCCCCAGCTGCTACTTCTCTGAATAGTTTATTTTAGCTGCAGGTAATTCACACCCACACTCCAGCCTGTGCTGAATTTGGTACAGAAGCCATCAAGAAGCCCTGTAACCTTCGTGGAAAGACAGGAATCCCTCAGCAGCAAGAGAAAGATCTTTGTGAAGAAAGACACAGAAATTCACCAAAATGAACAGAAAATCTGATGCAGACACTGATAAGAGGGGGAACATAAGGGAGAGGGGGAGTGTTTCAACCACTGGGCTCACTTTAAAAACATGCAGGGAGAGGCAAAAAAGAAAAACAAAGTAAGGAAAACTAATAGTGAAGAAAAAGATAGATTGAAAAAAAGTCTCTTAATATTTAAGGGAGGAGAGAGATAAAGGTGAAAGCCCAGACAGGATAGAAATAGAAAAATGAAAGCCTCAGGTGCACCACAGGAGCACCGTAGAGTATAAAAAGGTCTCCAATGGAAAAATCCTAGACACTTTTACCTCAGTGCTGAGATAATCTGTAAGACACTGGACAAAAGAGGGTGGTTCAAATGAACTTTACGAAACTACTGCAAAGTGCCTACAGAAGGAATCCTCACCTGCTTTAGCTCAACAAAGGTTAATGGGTAAGTGCTTTCCACTGGTCCAGCAGGTGACAGCCTGTCCAGAACCTCCAGCACAGTGCCCACCTGCAGCACAGAAAAAGCAGGCATAGGAAGGTCAGTATACTTATTTAAGAGAACTAGCCCAGGAGTTTCTCACAAGAGCTCTGTAAACACACACAACTTCTCTAGACAACAAATAAAAACTATTACCTAAATTTTGCTCAATTATACTTAGAATCGAGAAAGGGAAAATATCCCTGCTTGCCAGTGAGTTAACTATAGAGTCATTCTGAGCTAAGTAGAGATACAACTTGGTTCCATTAGGAGTCATCTAAGCTGAATTTATGCTATTTAGTATCAAATGATTTTAGGAGCTGTACAAGGTGCACTGGAGCTGGCCCCAGCAGGGGCTTCACAGAGTTGGGAGGATGGCTTTGGCAGGGAGAGTACAAACCCTTTGTTGTCCGAGACCAAGCAGAGGAGTATAAACTGCTGCTGGAGTTAAGCTGCGGATTCACAGCACACACAAAAAAGTAGCTTTCTTCCCAGAAAACAATTCTAGAGGCTTTCAGTGCAGGTGGCAGTGGCAGGAACCTCACATCTGGCAGTTGAGATACACCATCTGGATTCCTCAAACTGCTGGGTGGGAAGTAAAACACCTCCTCCCAAAAAAGCAGGAAGCGTAGAAGGTGAGAAGGTGCAGGAATGGAGCTCCTACTGTAACAGCCAGGTCCAAACTGTCACATTTGAGCAAGTTTAGCCATCTTTGTAAGGCAGGTTTCTGGGCCAGGCACCCTGCAGCATTCATTTCATGAAGGCACGAAAGGGAAAGTTCATCGTTCTAGTGAAATGGGACAGCCTGAGACCCATGAACCACAAGAAGATGGGAGAGACAAAATCTGACTGCCAGGCTCCCAAACACCAGCATCCTGTGAGGCAGAAGTGGTGGGTGTACTGATAATGGTATATAATTAGTCACTACCAAATATAAAGCCAGTTCAGGGAAATCTCAACATGGCAACCCTTGCCCTAAATGGTCTGAAGATACTCAAAGGATGTTGAAAATGATATTGATCTGTTTGAGCCTCCCCGGTGAATCACTTTTAGATGAGACGTATTTCAGCCCACCACTTGAGTGGGACGACTTGAAAACATCTGCAGAATCTTATCATTAGTGATTTTGGCAACGCTGCAGATCAGATACATCACTGATTGGAAAGGGGGCTGCCAATTTACAAGTACAAAGTACAAAACCCAAGCGTTACGAATTAAGGTCCAGTACAGCAAGTGGAGCAATCCTCCACCTCAAAACAACCTGTTTGTGCCCAGCAGAATAAACATGGCCAATTTTATACTTGTTGTCCCTTCCAGTCCCTCACATCACCCTCTACACTCACTGTAGGAATCTAGTTCTCAACAACTCCCTGACAGAAGGTTGGAGTGAGGTGGGATCGGTCTCTCCTCCCAAGCAAGAAGTGATGGGACAAGAGGAACCAGCCTCAAGTTGTACCAGAGAAGGTTTAGACTGGAGATAAGGAAAAATTTCTTCTCCAAAAGCATTGTCAAGGCCTGGCCCGGGCTGCCTAGGGCACTGGTGGAGTCCTCATCCTAGGAGAGGCTTCCAAGCCATGGGGATGTGGTGCTGAGGGACAGGGGTTAGTGGTGCCCTGGCAGGGATGAGGGAACAGTTGGACTCTGGTCTTAAAGGTCTCTTCCAACCAAAACTCTCCTATGATTCTCAACTGTCTTTCACAGATAATTGCTATAGCATCAAAATGATGGTGCTATGGACAAACCCCAGCTACTCACACGTGCTGCCCAGTTCCACCACTGCTGTCAGACAGGATCCAGCAAGGCTGGGTTCCGCATCCTTTCCCCTCCACAGGAAACCAATTCAGTTTTTCTCATTAGCTACAGATTTTTCACAAATCTTGTCAGAGATTTTATCAGTAAGACTTTCAAATTTGTTGAAAACATTCCTTCAAAGTTTAAACATCTAGAAGGATTTTAAAATGTACATATATGCCACCTGCTGCTTTGCCTTCAGAGGCATCGCCAGCTATAAACCCACTTTTTGCTCACAGCTCTCATGTTTGCATTCCCCCAGCTACATTCCTCATGAATTATCTTAGACAACAATGACTCTGTTAATAGATTAATTTCAGTTTAGTGATATTTCAAGCACGTACTGCCTATTGTAAAAATCATCTTTTTATATCCACATAACAGACATTTTCTCACTTTCCAGGCACGATTCCTAACTCCCAAGCTCTGCTCCCTTCTGTAAAGTTTGCTTTCAAGGTTTTCCTCTTTATTTTGCACAGTATCTAGAGACTGACCTGATACCCTCACCGACATTTTTTTGCAAAAAGCAAATATAAAACATTAAGGAAAGACACAGAGCCTCTTAGAGATGCTCATTTACCTTCTCCAAGCGAACCTTCCCATATGCAAATTTGGGTGTTGTCGGAGGGATAAGACCTTCTGGTAATTGCTTATACTAGAAAGGGAAGGAGAAAAAGAAACAAACATGAAACAAATACAAAGATGCTTTATCTGAACTCTTAATTCCTAACTTAAAAAAATAGGAGATAGAAAAATAAAGTAGATAATTTCACGGTGCTTCATCTAGTCGGAGATGGAGGTTTCTTTAAAAAAATTCATGACATATGCTAAACAATTTAATAGCTATTCGGTTATTTTTAATAACTATTGAGGTAACAGTTCAAAAGCACAAGGGAAAAACAAGCTGCCAAAGAATCCCAGTGCCCTTGGGGCCCTCCTGTGGCTAGGACTTGCATTACTGTCTCCTACAACCCTCCTACAGTGGTCTCTCCAACTCCATGGGAGCTTGAGTGAACCTTTCCAAGCCTGTAAATCAGTATTTTCCCCTGGCCCTTCCTCAGCAGCACTTCCATATGCTAAATACCAATGTGATCAAGTCACCTGAACCTAGATGTTAAAAGACATGCACAAAAGTTGGGTTTTTTCATGTAGTTGGTCTATTTTTTTTTTTTTAAACAGACCACAGCAGTATAATTCCCAACACCCTCCAGTTAAATCTCAGCTATGGACTGATGAAAGTCTGATTTATATTTCCAGTAACAAGTTCATGACTATTTTCAAATGTAAAGAGGAAGACAAGATATTCAGGCTTAAAGCAAAGAAAAACAAAACAGCTATATTCCCTCAACAGAAGTAGTCAAAAGCAGGAAGTTTCAGTCCAAACAGTAAAAATTAGAGAATCCTTTGAGAATTGCTGTCAGCAACTGAAAGGCTTCTTTATTACATTTATCAACAGTCCTTAGTTACAGGCAGCTTAATTTTCAGCTCCACCTCAACGTGCAATGAATAGATTGTTACATGTTTAGAAGCCACAGCAGGGACAAAAAAAAACAAAACAAACTTCACTGAGATCCTATGGATATGGAAAGAAAGAGACAAAGCAACCACACCAAAAATAAGCTGTACCACGACCCAACACACCTTAGGTCATACTGAACATCTCCGATCTTATCAAGACTCTCTCACTGCAACAGAACACTACTTAGATTTCAGATAGGGATCTTGCCTTGAAGAAAACAACTCAAAAACAGGAAGTTTGGGAATTTTGCTGGTGAGAAAAGATGTATCAAAAGAAGAGGTTTCCCTCAAAAGGCCATCAAAATTATCCTATCAATGAAAGGCTTTGGGATAATGGAAAAAATGAAGAAAATAATCTATAGCAGGCCACAGGTACGGAGATAAAGGTGTGCTCAACCCTAAAGAAAGTGTAATAAACTTTTGGGAGATCTACTCCCATCAAAATCATGCCTTCTAGTGAATACAAGTGTTGCTGGCATGCACCAGGAGTGCAACTACAAGCCTGAGGCCTGGGATTCCCACAGAATCTGTTGTTAAGCCTCAGCGAAACAGCCTCCAACAGAAGATTATTCACAATCCAGATCCAGGTTCTTATACCTAGAGGAGGGACAGTTTGTAGCACACCAGGGATGTTTCAAAAGAACCATTCTAACCCCATCCTGGGGACACTCACCATACCAATGACTTCCCTCAAGGCAAAATATTTTTCCGTCAGATCTCCCGCTTCGCTCAGGGGAGCGTCGTAGTCGTAACTAGTGGGCTGTGGCATGTAGGGCATATTGGCACCTAAGGGAGGGGAAAAACAAAACCAAAAACATTAGAAACAGTGGGAGAAGTGCTTTTTTGGCAAAAGTATCAACTTCCAGAGCCCTCTCTGCTCACAGCCAAACTCTGCTACGTTTTTTAGTTTCAAGGCAGGCCTCGGGATTTGGCACAGAGAAGCTTTTCCTGATGGAGGACAACATCCTGCTGAGCTCACACTGTTTTGCTAATACAGTCTTCAGAAATATTCTGAAGAGAAACAGATTTAACCACGGTCCAGCTGTTTTCCGAGTGAAGCAGAAGTGGCTTTTGCAAAGGTAAACACCGTGTGGGTTTAGTACAACAGGCTGGCAAGAGACAAAGCAGCTCCTGCAGTCATCTTTTGCCATGGGAAAGCAGGCAAAGCTTTTCTTTCACACCCCACATCACCACCCAATTCATAAACAGCTCCCCTACATCACTAGCATCATTTAAATAACTTACCATTCCAATAGCCAAAGTTAGTCCCACCTATAAACATGTACCTAAAAACAAACAAAAAACCACACAACAAAAACATTCACTTAAATTTTACTGAATTAGGGAGAAAAAAATGATCCCTTCCCCAAATTAAGCTTTACTGAGCGTACACTTACAGGTTAACGTTAGCACCACGTGCCAGGATTTCATTAAGTGTTTTAGCTATAGTTTGTGTGGGCACAAGAGAGTGACGGTGCCCCCAGTGATCCAACCATCCAGTATAAAACTCAGAATTAACCTGAAAGGAGGAAGGGCAAAAGAGGAAGGGAAAAACATGAAGAGGGAACAAGAATGGAATGCCATATGATTTCAGGTTACTGACAGTTAAGAGGGAAGGCAAAAAAAGGCATCTTGACTCATTTGAGCCATTTTTAAACTACTATAAATACAACCAAGTCAGTCTTTTTCAGCAGAATACTGAGCAAAGAAATTAAAAGACTGTTTCAATAATTTTATAGGGACACTTTGAAAATAAATGCTTAAGTATCACAGAGATTTCCTAGGAATCTGTTACCAAGAACATGTTTCAGATGCTTGGCCTTCAAGTGATGAAACCAACGAATTCTCCACAGAATAGCACACATCATAGGTTAGATGTAATGAAAAAAATAAAACTTGCAAGTGCTCAAAACTTTGTTCTAAAAGCACAGAGAGAATCTTGTACCCTCAATGGGCCTTCTCCCTTTGTCAAACTGCCTTCCAGTGATCTCACATCCCATTACAGCTTGTGCAAAACCTCCAGGGTAGCTGAAAACAGGAAGCAACTTTTACCCTCCCCTTTTTAATTCTGATTTTAACTTCCACCCACACACGTACCTCCCTAACTCATCTAATCATACTGAAGTTTCCGTTCCTTCGTAAACATTTGTCTCAGCAAGGAAAAATACTGAAACTAAATCAATACCTTCTGAGACTGAAACAGTAGGTGCAGAACAGCAGTTCGTGTGGATTGGACAAACACACAGAAGCTCCTTTACTCAGCTTTTCTGACTGACTTGGGACCTAAAACCGCCCGACACACCGTTGTCAATTCCTCTCTTATTAACTACTACAAGGTGAGGAGTGTGGCAAGAAATTTAAGTGAACAGACATACCAAAGGGCCCACAGGTTCACTGCCCCTTTGAGCTAAGAATGCTGCTGTGACATTGCCACCTATAAGGAAACAGAAATAAAATTGAGTTGCTACACCCGTGACTTTCAGTCCTTCATTTTACTGAAATACTTGTCTTGTCTTCCTTCCAACACCCAGCAAAAATCCAGATGAGACAGTTCCTTCAGAAAATGCAGGAATCAGTATCTTTGATTTTAGTTTAAGTTGCAGAACTTATTTAAAATATATACATATACATAAGTGTCTTTGCTTTTGAGTTATATCTTTTGAAAAGCCAGGAATGACATCCTGGCACCAAAAACTGAGATAAGTCAGAATTGCTATGTATACACATTAAGGAGTTCACAATTTCCATCTGTTTACAAGAAAACAGATGCCTGCTAAGCACCCATCTTTGGAGAGAGAATAATGTACATGTAAAAAAAATAGGAAAAGGTCAATCTGAGTTTGTTTCTTGTGCCTTAAGCCTATTTTGCCAAGTCTATGAACATTTACCTCATTAAGTCTCCTATCAAAAGGGCACTTTTCCAACACACCACGGTTGCTCCACCATTCTTCAGGCTTACAGCAGAGCCAATTGTGGCAGTGTGCAAATTTCTAAGGAGGAACTTCTGCAGTAATTGTTTTTCAGGTAACCATTAGCTTAGAAAGAAATGAACTGCAAGGGCTGGATTCTGAGGCAGAGGACATGAAACAAAACCAAAACAATCATAAAAAGCTTCAACATCAAAAAAATATGTTGAAAAAATAAAAATCAGTGGAATCAATGCCAACTATTACTGATAATTTTCAGGAGCTACACACTGTGAGCAATGTAAATCGTTTATTGATCATCTCATGACGTGAGGGAGCAATTGGTTCTCTAACTAGGCACTTGTAGGTGACCTCTGCACATTTAAGAGTACCTCAAATAAAAATAAACACCTATTACTCTAATTAACCAAAGCAGTCAGATCTGTCAGGCAGTCAAGTCAGTTTGTCCTGCCACAAGCACACACACCCCGCCCCGCCCCTGAATTTCTGGTAACAAGCAGCAGTCTCCAACCTGGAGCAAAGTCCACTGTAGCATAGAGACCCTGAAGAGCTCCACATTTCAAGTGAAACTGGCTTGCCCCATCAGTTGTGAACAGCACCACCTCATCCCCAAGATGCTGGCGGAAGAGCTTCAGAAGGGAGCGCAGATAGTCATAGTCACAAGCGAAGTAGCTCCCGTACTCATTCTCTACCTGCACAGTAAGAGCAAGTCAGGAAAGCAGCAGCCAACTTTAGTCTGTGTCTGCTACCAAAACTGGAAAGCCCAAATCCAACCCCCTTCTTTTGAAGGCAATGCTGAAAGTGTCACTATGACTCCAGACCTGAGGAGTAAGAGAAGGCAACGCTTCTAGGCATTCATTCCTCTCACTTCTATCTTGTAGCAGAGCAATCGTGTGGAGGCAAGTCATGTTCTACAAAAAAAACTCCACAAAAATCTCTAGCTACTTAGCAAGCCTCTTAAAAATGAAGAGCTGCAACCCACCTCCCAAGCATCACAACAAAACCACAAAACAGGTTGGGACAGGATCAAAGCTGCAGCAAAGTAGGACTTTGAAAACAGGGACATCTAGATGAAGAGCAAAGCCTTGCAATAGACTCCAAGGACTGAGGGGAGAAGGACAACCCTGCTACTACTGAGAGGTACATATCCCGTCCCTATCCCAAGAGGATGGACTTTTAAGCTCCAGAAAAAATGCCACAGATAGCTGAAGGTTATTTCCGAAAATCCTGTGAGAAGCATCTTATTTCTGTCAAGGAACAATTTTGCTCAGTAGATATAACACACTGTTCAAGAACAATGATCTTGGGCATCCTATCCCATCCAGGGTCAAAAGGTAAGAATATGAAACAATTACTACCACCCATCCAGAAGGAGTTTAAGAGAGAAGCTACTCACCATGAACACGCAATATTGTGTCCTGAAACATTCACAGCTTAAATTGTTAAGAACTAAAAAAGACTAAAATTTGAGGTGGTTTGTCAAGTTTTAAGCTTCCTCCATATTGCGTTGGCTTCTACCTGCAGCCATCCTCATTCCCCTTTTGTCTGTCAGAGGGTTTCTGGCAATTTTAATTGGCTTTATGTGAGGATTGGCATGAAACTCAGATCTAAACAGCACCACCAGTTTCCTCTATTGCTTCCCATAGTTGTGGGAATCAACTTTGACAGAATAGATGAGTACTGGAATTCTGGAAACTGGGCATTATGTTCTTTAGGATAAGGGAGTCCTATCAGAAACTTCCAGCTACCTGAAGCTGTAAGAAACACCTGATCACCCAACACCCACAGAGTGTCTGCAAGAGCAATACAAGCACCCATGCTGCTTGGGTTTGCTTGATTTTCAAGAAATTACCTGCACCATGATGATTGGGCCTCCATTTTCATAGAGGTGAGGCTCCATCTTTGGCAAAAGGACGCTCATCCATTTCTCTACTGCTGCCAGGTAATCTGTGACACAAAGTATAAATGTTTCCTAAGTTTGCTGCTTTTTTCTAGCATTTGTTTTAAATTATATATGGGTAGCTTTAACCTAGTGTTCTAAATACATAGAAGAGCATTGAATCAACTGATGTGCTCTTATATTTGTTCATAAATCTCAGCTTCCAGTATAGTTCACTAAAAACTAAAACATTTCAATATTACTCAACTTTGAAAATCACCAGGGAGACTTCAAGAGGTCTCACACAGGTCATCCTAATACACTTTGACAGGAAAAAAAATTGAATGTTGCTATATGTTTGGGTTTTTTTTAAATAGATAGAGCAGAAGTGAAGTCAGAACTCTTTTTCATGTCCTTTTTCATGCCTCTACCTGAATCAGAAGACCTGAGGACAATAGATTTCTTCTCCAACAACCACGCAGGAAGACCTCCCTGGGAAAAGAAAGGGAATCACTTCAGTGACCATTTAGGAAACATAAGATTTTAGTCTTTTAGCAAAACACATACTGAGATCTGAAGACTGATTTTTCTGTAAGTAATAATTCTCAGTGGAAAAATACAAATATAAAGTAAGCTTGTGTTGGGAAAAGTCACTTAAAATGCATGGATTTTAATATGCTAAGCCAAGAGTCTCGTCCCAAGGACAGACCAAGTACCTTCGTCTACTTCAAGACCGAACAACTTGCATTGGATTTCTCCTAGAAACGAGAAAGCTGTTACAAAAGGCTGTACCATGTCCCATTCTGCACAGATGTAAGGTCCAGCTCTCAGGATAACCAGCAAACCAGTGTCGTTAGCGAGCTCCAGGAAATGCTCCAGATCTTTGTCACCAGAAAAATCATACACGCCCGGTTTGGGTTCGTGGTAGTTCCACGGCACATACCTATGGAGAGAGAAGATCACCTTCCATTAGCGGTGCAGACACATTCCAGCACCTCAGTGTCCTTCTTGGAAGTGAGGGGGCCAAAACTGAAGCCAGCATTCGAGGTGTAGTCTCACCTGTGGTGAGTACAGAGGGACAATCGCTTCCTTGGTCCTGTTGACCACACTATTTTTGATCCAAGCCCACTTCAACCAAGCAACAAAGCTGCCAAACAAGTAGATAACCCTTTCAGAGAACACCTCTCTCCTACTTCCAGGACTTAGGAAACCACAACCTCACCACAGAACATCTCCTAGAAGGATAAAAGAAATATACTCTTGGTTGCAAGATAACAAAGAAAGATGTTATTTACCAGCTACTATGTGCAGTGTTGTAGTTTACAGCTCACGCTTGACAACCATGAGAGTCTGAGCTTCGGATAGTAGTAAGTGGTAGTTGTAGCAGACAGATATTAAAATTAAGGATGAGTAGACCTTGAGTAAGGACTCAAGAGAGTGGGAAAACTCATTCTCCATGCATCTCTTTTTTGCACATAGATTTGTAATCCCTCTAAGAACTGTTATCGCTGTTCTGGAGAGAACAAATTTGAAAAAAATTCATAAAAATCAAAACTGTGGTTAGTCAAAAAATCCTCCCAGGCAACTCTTTTCTTACTGCCTAAGTTTGTTTACATGTTCTACGACTCATTTTGTAAGAACTACTCAAGAGAAAAAGAAAGTGCAGAAAACATTGTTTTCAAGTAGCAAACAAACCCCAAAACCAGGAATCCTCAAATGAAAATGCTACTGAAATAGCCACACTCAGACATACATGCACATGAACATCAAATACAAAAATTATAATCTTTCAGCAATATTGGTAGATATTATAACTACCTCAACATAGAGGAAAATTCTCTCTGTAATACCAGGATGGGGGTTTTAATAGCATAAAATTAAGCAGTTTTCATATATAGTGCAGCATCTTATACACGCTAAATTACACGTTTGAGTCTAGAAAAAAGTAAATTTGGCTTATTTTTTCATTAATAGGTACTCTACACAGCAGCTCTTTTGTAAAAGGAGTTCCTACAGGTTTACTGTTTTCTGCTCATTAAGTAAAAAACCTAAAGTTAAACAGTGTTCAGCATTTTACGAGCCTGTAAGATAAATGCTGAGTCTTCCACAAAGTTTCTCCACTGACCTATAAATCCTGTGAATATTTAGCCCCATCTAGTGGTTAATTATTTCCTTCATGACAAAAAAACCCACAACAGAACAAACCAGTAACTTCCAGTCCTTCCCAGATGCCTTGGACGAGGACAATCCTGTAATAAAAAGATCCTGTTTGCCTTGAAGTGGTAAATCAGCCTCCCTGGGAGCACCTTGATAAGAACAGGGAAAGCTCCCATATTTCAAATTACAGCCCTTTCTCCTGGGAAAAACTCCAGGAAGCAAAAAATCAGTCTTCAGAGGTGGCTCCAAGGATGGGAGGCCAGCTACCGCTTTCTGCTGCCCATTCCAGAAGGACTTCACACACCTGGTATCTCAGTCCCTTGCTGGTAGTTTCACTGAGCCAGGGAAGAGCAGGCTGAAGAAAGGAAAACCAAACCACAACAAAATCATCATCTAGACCAGTTTCCATTTTTACCCAAACCACACAAAATCACAGCAGTTGGTTGGGCTAACAAAAAAGAAAATAAAGGATAAAAAAATACTTTGATAATGGGAGATTACAAAGGAATACGGAAGTAACAGGGGAAAAACACAACACAACTCAACCCTGGAGAAATTTTGCCAGTAAACAAGTGGTGGGGAGAATGAGAAAGAAAAATTTCCTCTCTCAAAAATCCCAGTGATGCAGCAGAGACATGAACAAGCAATTTCAAAGAAAAAAACAGGAAGGGACTGGTTGAAGAAACTGGAAGTGAACAGAGGGCACTGAAGATACATGGGTGGTAAGAGGAGGAGGGGAAAAAAAATCAGTTGGAAATGTAAGGGAATTATGAGACACTATGGATCTTAGGAGTCACAGCTGCTGGCAGAACCCAGGCTGATCCTCAAGCCAGACATCAAAAGGTCTAACTTTCAAGTTCATTTGAGATTACTTTTATTGCAGAAAAAAAAAATAATTACATGGGCAATTCCAGCAACTCTGTTACTTAAATCCACTGTTCTTACGTGATGTGAGGGAACATAGAACTTGTTTTATTAGAAAACAAAAAGCCACCCCCAAAACCACACACCAACCAAGAAGTCATACAGCACACCACAGAAGGGCTTTAAAGAAAAACAGAGAACCCTAAATTTGAAAACAAAAAAAAAAAACAAACAAATGCACACCAACTTCTATTCCTTCCCAGCCATCTGTTCTTCACATCCTAACCCCTACTCACGACCTTCCCAAGCGTACAAGGCAACCTTCCAACGTGAAGGTTGAATAAGTTACAGCTTTTAAGGGGGGGGATAAAGAGAGATGGTGCAACTCTCCTGCTGAGCCAAGTGTCCTGGCCTGCAGGCTCTGAGCTGCCAACCCCAACGCCGCAGGCAGCTCACAGGGGGTTGGTTCAAAGGGAAGCTCCAAGTCTCGGAAATAACTTAGGAGAGAAAAGCTCTTGGGAATTGCAACCAGAGCTTGAAAAGACTGTGCTGTACACTTAGAATCATTGAACTGTTTTGGTTGAAGAGACCTTTAAGATCACTGTCTCCAAGCGTTGCCCTGTTCCTGCCAGGGCACCACTGAGCCCTGTCCCTCAGCACCACATCTCCACGCCTTGGAATCACACCCTCTAGGAATCACAGGGACTCCAGCCCTGCCCTGGGCAGCCTGGGACACGCCTGGACAACCCTGCAGGGGAAAAAGTTGTTCCTCAGCTCCAACTGAAACCTCCCCTGGGGCAACTTCAGGCTGGTTCCTCTTGTCCTGTTGCTTGTTCCTTGGGACAAAAGACCGACCCCACCTCATTCCAAGGAACTGTAGAGAGCCCCTCTGCTTCCTTCTCTTCCCTTCTCAAGGAAGCTTTGGAAAAAGTAAGAGTAAGTTGCATTTTTTTTTTAATCTGTGCCTCACTTGTTTTAATAAGTACAGTCAGGTAGGAAAGACAAGAAAGAAGGACTAAAAGGTTGATACACACAAATGAAAGCTGTTTAAATACATTTTTTTGAAGAGCTACACCTTGTTCCCTACTATTTCTACCTTTAAACTCCTGCTGAAAGAGCTTTAAATATCCCTGCAGCCTTTGCCAGTATTTTCAAGGCTCCAGGGCAATCGAACTCAGGCTGTATTAAAGAGCTCATTGTTCCCTCTCACCCCACCCACCTTCTGACCTGAGCTTACGACGCCCTCGCAGAGCACGCGCAGCTCGTCCGTAGTTGCCAGAGTTCACAGTCCAACAATTTATTTCCAGTCCCATTCATACCCTGAGTTGTGGAGCAGGAGGTGTTGCCTATCAGCAGGGAATTGACAGGTTATCTGCCCAGCTGTCCCAGTTTGTGCTGTCACAGGTCACCCTGTACCATGCTTGACTTCTCCAGAGCTTTCTTACCTCTTACTTAGAAATTACTACACCAAGTAACAACGGTAGCAATTCTGCTTTACTGTTACTCACACGTCTCCCAGGACTACAACTGGTTGTGGAGGTGAAGAGTTACTTACGTTTGAATGGCATCAAGTCCTGCCATCTTCATCTTCAACAGGCGGTCCTTCCAGTAATAGCGGGGCACCCGGGAGTAGTGGATGCTACCGGAGATGTAACGGAAAGGTCTCCCATCCTTGACAAAGCAGTTGCAGTCATAATCAATCCCAAAACTCCTCTGGGGTACATTCTGCATACAGAAAAGAAAAAAAACAAGAAAAAATACAATAGAGTTTTTTTTTTTTGGTCTTGAAAGACACAGAGAACAAGCTAAACATCTGTGGGTTGTCCACACTAGAGGTGGCAGTGCTGGTTGATGATCCTGGAGGTCCTTTCCAATCATAGTGATTCTATGATTCTAAAGGTCTTTTCCAACCAAAATGATTCTATGGTACAATGTTGATAAGATAACTGATGGTGAAGAGCTCTCCATTAGTTCAACACACTTAAGGACTACAGTCCATCTGCCAACCTATCACATAATTCCATCCTCAGGAGATAGACACCTCTGGCAGAGAAATAAGACTTCTGTAAACCAATAATCCCTTCTTTTCATTGTTGTCATTATGAAAGTGATCATCACCGAACCAGCTGCCATTTAGAAGCTACACTTGTACAGCTGTGACCATACCTGAAATCACCTTCCTGATCCTGTATTATGGGGGTGAGGGGAGGGAGGAAGCTTCCAGAGTACTTTGATTCACAGAACTGTTTCCATTGAAGAGACCTTTAAGATCATAGAGTCCAACTATTCCCCCATCCCTGCCAGGGCACCACTGAGCCCTGTCCCTCAGCACCACAGCTCCACACCTTGGAAACCCCTCCAGGGATCAGGGGGACTCCAGCCCTGCCCTGGGCAGCCTGGGACAGGCCTGGACAACCCTGCAGGGAAAGAAATTGTTTCTCAGCTCCAACCTAAACCTCCCCTGGGGCAACTTCAGGCTGTTTCCTCTTGTTCTGTCACTTGTTACCTGGGAGAAGAGCCTGACCCCCCTGGCTCCAACCTCCTGAATTTCAGGGAGCTGTGGAGAGCCAGAAGGTCTCCCCTGAGCCTCCTTTTCTCCAGGTTGAACAAGCCCAGCTCCCTCAGTCGCTCCTCACAAGACTTGCCCATAGTAAACAGACTTCCCTTCATAATCCATTACTCAACATTCTTGCATTGTCACTGCATGACTCAGGGCTCACTACGAAAACAAAACTGTTCTCACCATGATTTTCTGTGTGGCTCTGTCAATATTCTATACTCATGGTTGTGAACATATTCACATGGAAGGAGGCAGAATTGAAGAACTTGTCCTCTCTTAAATCAAGTAAAGCTTATTTTTACAACATGAATGCTGTTTCAACATTGTGTGATGTGCAGGTCTCAACACAGGAGAAAACGCCAGAGCCTCAGCACCCAAAGCTATTTAACAGTGGCAACAGCCTCTCATTCTCCAAATTTACAGACCAGGGTTGATTGCTTATTTGCAAGGCAAATAAATGTGGATATAAATCCTCAACAAACCCTGGGAAGATTTCTAGCATCTCTCACACAGCCTATTCGAACATAGAACACCCTTTCTCTACCCCAACACTGAAATATCAAAATTGAGAGCCAGAAACCACTCATTTTCTTCTGCTCCTTCCAAGAAAAAAAACACAAAAACCAAAGCAAACTCCTCTTAGGATCGTGTCTCTGCATCACAGCCTCATCTCTTCAGCCTGCACTTCTTCCCTCAGTAAGCATTAGGTAAATTTAATAGTGGCTTTACCTTCCACCCTTGCCACCTCACCTCACTTGGGTGTAAGATTTTCCAAACTAATCAAATTTATTGTCAGTAGCTTTTTGTTGCTAAATAGAATTAGTGTGTAAAAACTCATTTAGCATCAATAAATATTGGTACAAAATAACAGGGCGTTAGAGGCATCTTGAGAAGCGAATAAAGTTTTATTAAATCCCAACATTTAAAGCATTTGTTATACCACAATTTACATATTTGCAAATCCGTTCTATACTGAT
Source organism: Baryphthengus martii (assembly GCA_013396935.1). Classification (NCBI taxonomy): domain Eukaryota; kingdom Metazoa; phylum Chordata; class Aves; order Coraciiformes; family Momotidae; genus Baryphthengus; species Baryphthengus martii. The sequence goes on from VWZK01009438.1 coordinate 67,962, forward strand.
TATATAATGTAATAAATAGAACTTTTACAAAGTGACGGTACTATACTGCTATTATTCCAACAGTGATTAACTCCCCCTCAGTGAACTGGCCTTTTATAGGAAGAAATATTTTCATTTAGTTATTCTCCAGATCAAATACACTCTAAACACATCAAAAAAATTACAAAAAAAATCAAAAAAATTATAAAATAAGCAGCACAGCATTTTTTCTTCCATCTGGAATACTGAATACAGATCTACATCATGCACATTCAAGTCAAATCAGAAAAAAATAGAAAAAACCTTGAAGGACAATTAGGGATTGGTGTCTTAGATTTTAGAAAAGATTACTTTCACTGACTAGCAAAAAGAAAGTTCTCTAGGATACTTTCCATTGTAAAGAAAAAGCAAATTAGGAAAAGGCTTTGAAGAGTTTTGGCACAGGAAGAAAACATTAAGTGATAACAAATCATCAAGCAAACAAACTTTCAGAGGAAGACACATCCAAGAAAAAAAAATGAACAAGAACTAAATTCCATTGGGAGAATTCAATACATTCATGAAATGATAAAACGACCGCTCCTAAAAGGATGTGCATCTGCTCCTCAAAGGATACACAAAGATCTTCCTAAAGGGGCATGTACAAAAACAGTCAGTGAGGCATCCCTGGGATGGTGGGACCATCTCAGCTTTTTGCACATATTTGGACAGAATGAAGAGAGAAATAAAAGGGGTAGGGGAAAAAAAAAAAGAGGGAAAAAATAAAATAGTAGCAACTTCCTGGAAAACTAACACCATCGAAAACCACAAGAGCCTCCTGATAAGGAAACTTGCTTAATTTTTTTTTTTTGACACAAACACCCTAGAGCATAAAAAATTAACATCTACCCTGGCCTACCAGCCTAAAGGGACTACTCTGCACTGCCAAACCCAGAACACCGCTTTTAACTGGAGGTGTGTTGCTAAGGAAGCAGAGGGTTGCAAGATTCTCTCTCCATAAGACCATTTGATGCTACACCACCCATGGGAAAGAACCTCAAAAAGGCCCTGTGTGGGCAGTAGATGGTGTTTAATACACATGGAAAAATCAGGGTGTTTAAGCAGGTATTATTGCACAAACATAAAAGAAGTTCACAAAATCATAGGTGCTAAGAAGCAGAAATTATCTAGTCCAGCAATTAGACAGCCTGGCTGGTGAGACTTGTGGTTTTCAGACTAAAAAGGGACACAATTCTTCAACTCTCCAAATGACACATTTCTCAATATTTACGTGAGTAAAAATGCAAGATGTTCCTACAGAGGAACAGGAAAGTCACCTGGCTGCAGAGTTTAGGCTTCTTAAAAAGGACACCATTAACCTGAAATATTAAAACCTTAAAGTTCAAGCATTAATCCATTTGCATTGTTTTCAAATAGCACCTCCTCACTCTCCTAAGAGGGGGGAAAAAAAAATCACAGAAGAAAAATAAAGAACAAAATTAAAAAGACACTGAGTATTTCAGCTTTGGAGTTGTGCTTTCCATCAGAGGTACTATGTGCTCAGAGAGCAACAGAAGTCACATTAATTACGAGTTTTTTCTCACTTGTTTTTATTAGAGCTATTTTCAATAAGTAATTACTCAATGCCCACTTATTCTGGGGAAAATGCCTGCAGAAAGACAGCTACTTTCACTCTGATATCAGTCTCCCCAGCTTCTGAACTGGAGAAAAATGGAATTTCAGCGACCGATGCCTGGCAACTTACTGTACTGGTAAGCAGCAGAGACTGGAAGCCCTAGTGCAAGCTGTAGGCAGCAAGATATTCAGCCTCAATAAAAATTTATTCCCTTTCCACAATCTTTCTGGCATAAGGCTTCTAGACTTTACACTCGGTGGACACTCCGCAGTCCCTTCTGCAAAACACGGGTGAGTGATTTCCCCGTAGGAGAGCGGAACTTCCCCTGGCTGAGGTGTGATAAGGCAGCTGCCTGATGGATATTAAACAGCAGGACACAGATTAAACATGCACAGGACGGACGTGATCTCCGTGATATCAGAGTTTTCTTTAAATTTAGAGCCTCAATGACAACGAACTCAGAGTTAATCTCTTCAGCATTTTAACGTGCCCCTGATTTGTTTCATAAGCTCAAGGTACAATTAGTGTTTTCTGCTCAAGTCCACCAACACATCTTCTCTGGCTTCCCTGAAAAAGGGATTTGCTTTCAGAGCAAAAGAGCCACCATACTGACCACAAAGGACGGGAAAAGTCTGTCAAACAGAAAGCTCCTCAAGGAGAACGCAGAATTATCTCCGTTATCTCGGCTCTGCTGCCCAGCCTCATGGGTATTCCAAAGTACATCGTCCCCGGGCTGACGTAGACAAAGGTGTTCTGCCCGACTTTGTACAAGCCGACAAAGAAGGGATTCAGAAAATAAGCTCCGGCATTTAGCGGGAACATCTGCCCTCCGTGAGTATGGCCAGAGAGAATTAAATTGATGTCCGGCCTCTCCTGAAGGGCCCACTTGGCAGCCACGGGCTGATGAGCTAAGAGCACGATGGGACGCTCGTCGCTACAACCTCGCAGCGCTTTCTTCAGATCCATGCCGTGGCCCGAGTAGCGTAACGCATCCGCTTCGATATCGTCGACGCCGGCCAGGCAGAACCAGTCGTCAGCGCTCTGCGGCGACGCTATCTTCACGTTCTCGTTATGGAGCGGCCGAATCCGAAACGATCTCAGCAGCTTGAACCAGTTGCTAACATCTGAGGTGTAGTACTCATGGTTTCCTGTGACAAAGTAAGTCCCCAGAGGGGAGCTGAGCTCTCCAAGAGGCTCGACAGCAGGGCGGATGATCTCCGCCTCCGAGTCCGTCAGGTCCCCGACAATCACGGTGATATCTGGTTTTAAAGCCTTGACCATCCTCACAATCATGGCAAGCTTGGTCTTCCCGACAGTAGGCCCCAGATGGATATCTGAAAGCAACACCACTTTCAGATTATTCATAGTTGAGGGCAGCTTGTGAACCGGAATCTCCACTGAATTCACAGTGGGAGGCTGGGAAGCATTTAACAGCCCGACGACAGTCAGCACTACAGTCAGCACCACTGCCAGAACCGGTTTCATCGCCGTTCTGTTCTTGGTGCCGGTGCCCGCCTTAGCGCCTCTCCCAGCCAAGAGCTTGTAAGCCTGCTCTACAGAGCCTAGAGTGAAGAGGAAGAAGATGAGAATGATATAGGCCCCCAGGCAAGTGTAGGCAGCTAAGGAAAAGAAATAGGGCTCTTCCGCAACAAGGAAGAGCAACGTGAAGAAGCTCGAGTGAGCCAAAGCTAGAAACATGAACACAGCTATTTTCCACGGCATGAAACAGAAGGAGCTGGCAGCTGAAGATCTGGAGAACGTGGTGACTGTGCTTCTCCAAACGTGTAGAGATCCTATCAACATGAGGGCATTTGCAAATAGTGCCATCTGCAGCCTCAGCAGCCAGCGCCGCATCCTGAGATCAAGCTTTTCAGCCAGGTAACTCCTGGAGAGCATCATGGAGAAGAAAACCACTCCTGCAGCCACTGCAGCCTTTGCTTCAAGGGGCAGTTGCTTGAAGGAGATCATCTTTGCTTCCAGACCGTTCCCTTCCGTTCGGCAGAGGTCTCCAGCAGGCAAGAATGTGGTTAGGAAGGGATGCCTTGGGTCAACGAAGCCTGCAACCAGGAACTAGTATCAGCCGTTGTAAAATATTACACACATTCCCTTTTTTCCCAAACTCCAGTGAAGGACTGTTACTCTACACATACCTTACTCTGCACATACCACCCAAGGCATCGGGTCATGCAGAATCACCAGCATAGAGACAGAGAGATTTCCTCAGGTGGAATAAAGCAGACAACTGGAAATACTGGATTCTGGCAGTCCCCTTCCAAGCTCCCTGCCTCCCTCAATGATTCCTCCTCCCCCATACCTTTTTTTTTAATGTGTTATTTCCTCATTAAGATTTCCTTAGAGTAGATGGCAAGAGATGGCAACAGGGATGCAATGAGTCCTGGAAATATCCATTAGATATGTGCAAGTAATCGCTATAGTATTTGTAAACCCCTTACACGTTCTGGGACTAAGCTGCTTCTGCTGTTAACTCAGCCCACGTGTTTCCTGTTCTTCTTCCCAAGCAGTTGGCTCCAACTCCACAGCAGGTCTCACCCTCCAACATCCTCACCAAATGCATGAGGTCCTACAACCACCAGTGAAATCCCCACTGGAATAGCTACCAGATGCAACTGCGGTCCCAGAAACTGCAGGTGACCTACTGGCAAACATCCTTGCCTCCAGTTGTAAGACTTCTCCAGAGCCCTCAAAAAAAAATCAGTGGGACCAGTGAAATCCACGCTGCGTTTTGCCGCTCGCTTTCGCTGCGTGTAAAATTCCCAATACTTCCACCTCTTTCGCCTATATCCTGGTCTAAGAGGATGTAATTAAGTTGAAAATGGATTCAAATATCACACACCATTGCTCCTTTAGAAGTAGAGGGAGCACTAAGCCTAATGCATCCCTGCTCCCAGATTGGAAATGAATAAGCAAGCATCAGTTATATTCAAATCGTACCAGAATTCCCTGTTTTCCTCTGCATTTTGCTCAGAGTTGACAGCATTTCTACTCATGGCCAGTTTGCACATTTCCCTTTAAAATGAACCTCCTGTTTTATTTGATCCATAGATGAAAAGAAAGTCTGGATGGTCTTTCACAACATACAATAGAGATCGAGCTTGAGATAACCAACCACCTGATTTCAAGCCAAGCAGCGGCATCCCCGTGCTCTCTTTCAAAATACTTCCTGTCTTTGTCCACACTTAGCTACAGAAAAAGTAAGCAATCCTCACAGCCAAAAATATCTCAGAACTAGGGCACAAAAGCAGTCTCGTAGGGCGAGCTTGACCTCAGAAGCCTACAAACCTGAGTTTGCCAGGTTATCTGCAGCAGCTACTAATTAAATAAATAAAAAAAATGTTAGCATCTCTGTGACCCTGAGAGATTTTGAGGACTAGGGCAAGTTTTAAAAAGACCCCTTCCCTCTTTGGTTGGTCAGGGAACTGTGGGTGGATAGAGAACTTCTGCCTGCCAGTCTTCATTCCTCAAATCCCCTCAGCTGTTACAAAAGTCTTCTTAAAACCCAGTGCTCTCTTACACACAGGCCTCAGCAGAAAACAAACAGAGCTAGGAAGATAAAAAGTGCCCTACTGGTTGGAGTCCACAGTTCCTCCAGACACCAGGCCATATTCTGTCTGGATCACAGCAGTTAAGAAATGCTGTTTAAAGAAACAGCTCGACCCTGGCCAGTGTCTGGTCTGCTGCCCTCATACCCTCCTCCAGTTGCCACATTAGGGATGGCAGAGGGCAAATCCTTCCCTAGTCATTTTCGGCTGTTATCAACCTGATGTATTTTTATTTGGCTAATCCTCTTATTTCGGAATCTGCTAAATATCGTCCACTCCTACAGCCTCCCGCTGCAGCAAATTTCTGAAACTCACTAAACACTTTTAAAGCAGTTGATGTTTTAAACTAATCTGCAAAACTCACCGAGTGTTCCTTGTTTAACGTTACTGAATTTGGCGAGTATTGGTCCTCCATTCCCCTCATCCACCGCCTACAATTTGTCTCAGCTGTAACCCCACCCCTCAGAGACCACATTTATTGTCACCTTCCCTATAGATCAAGGTCTCTTGCGAGGCTGTCCTCCTCTTCACGCAGCTTTAACCACCTGTGCGTCACTCAGTTAACAACACTTATCAAGATAATTGTGAAACTCTGCCTCCAACTCAAGGGTTAAGTGACCGAGCACGGCTCCCACAGCAACTAGAAACTAAGGATTTGCCCAGGAACCCTCGTTAGGCAGCTGAATGTTATCCCACCGGCCCAAGCACCAACAAGAGCCGATGCAGAACCTGGGCAGAACAGGAAAAGCTCCTTTCACGCAGCGCAGGAAGAGCCAGTTTTCCCCAAGGGATCTGCTTAATGGACTGAGGGGATATCAGGTCGCTGGCAGCTCCATTCCCACCACCCCGCCTCCCCAGGAATAGCTTAAGGCGACCTTCCTAATACGTGATTTCTCCGAGCGGAGAGGGAACGGTGAAGGAGCACGGCTGGCAGCACCGGGCCGGCCCACAGGCCGCGACCCCGGCCAGCACCCCCGAGAGGGCCCTTCCTCGGTCCAACACGGCGGGGCCCTCAGGAGCCGGAGCCGGGCCCCCCTCATCCCCAGAGGCCGCCGCACCAACCCCGGCACGGCGAAGAACACCCTCCACGAACCGCAAGTGGCTAATAGCTTAAAAACCGACCCAAGGCAACCGTTTGCCTCGAGGGGCGAGAGGAGAGCCCCTAACAAGCCGGGAGCGGCATCCCGCTGGCGCCCCTCAGAGCTCGGGGCCGCCCTCAACAGCCACGGCAGCCGCCCAGCGCAGCCCCCGCCGGGTAGGGGGAAAGAGAGACGAGTGGACTCACCGCTGCCCGAAGGAAGGCGGAGAAACCGGCCAGCGGCAGCAGGAGCCGCAGCATGACGGCCGCGGCAGGAAGCGGCGGCAGAGCGCGAACTCCTGCACCCGCCGCCCCTTAACACGGCTGCGTCAACTGCCGGCCCCGCCCCGCTACGCTAAACCACGCCCCTCTGCTCTGAGCCCCGCCCCCGGGCCTGTCCCCGCCCCCGTTGCGTTAAGCCACGCCCCTAATGATTTGCCGAGCCCCGCCAGGCTCCGCCAGACCCCGCCCCTCTCTCTGAGCGGGAACCCACCGCCCTCAGCACCGCCCTCAGCGCCGCCCTCAGCACCGCCCTCAGCACCGCCCTCAGCTGCAGCCCGGCCGCTGTGACATTGGTGGCCGGCCTCTCTCCGTCCCTGCCGGACTCCTCCTGTCTTAGCCTCCCGCCGCACCACACGGTCCAGATGGATCAGCTCCGGGGATTTGCCCCCAGCTCCTCATAGGGGATGGAGGAAGTCGGGTGTTGTCGGGTGGCCCCCCGCCCCCCGCTCCCGTCGCCATCTTGGCTGGGCAGAAAGGCCTCGCACAGCTCCACAGAATCGGCTGATTCTGGAGACGTATCTACACAGCCTTGACCCTCAGAACTCCTGTGAAGAACAGGCAGACAGGAGGAGCAGCAACTCCTCTGTTAGGCAAGCTGAGCCCATGGAGGTCAACCCACCAAAGGATGCGCATGAGCCCGTGGAGGTGGATCCACTTCAATACCAGCAAGAGCCGGTGGAGGTGGATCCACCTCAATATCAACAAGAGCCACTGGAGGTGGATCCACCTCCAGCAGACCTCATGGTCTACTACCCCACCATGGTCCAGGTGCCTCCAGCAGTATGATGCCCAAAGTGCTGAAGAACCAATGGGGGCACCCAGGGACACTAAAGCCCCAGCTCCCAACAAGCGTCACCAGCTGATCAGGAGGATCACCGGCTTTTAAGCCACAGTTGACCCCTGGTTTTCTACCCCTCGTGAAGTGGGTGGCATCTCCTCTACCCTGAGTTTTCACTTCCGACGGGAAGAAGTTTTGGCAATATTGCCCAATAAACCATTTTTAACAACAACAACAACAAAATAAAACCAATAAAACTGAGTTTATAAATCTAATTCAAAAAAAAAACAAAACATGAAGGGATTCACTCTCACAGCCAAGGCTCCGCAGTGAGGCCCTCAAAATCCAGTGCGAGAGAGGAAGGGAAAATCCGTGGAAAGAAGGGAGCAGGGGCTTTGAGGGCGAGGGGTCTCCCATCCCGGTGGTCACCGGGGCCGACCCTGCTTAAGCTTCCCCGATGGAGTGGGGCGGCCGCGGCCGAAGNCAGTGCCTGCGGCGTTGCAAGCAGGGGCTGCCCGCCTTCCGCCAGGCACAGCCCGGCCGAGAGCTGCTCGACGACTTCCAGCGCCGGGAACCCTACAAGTATCTGCAGTTTGCTTACTTCAAGGTGAGCCCCTTGGGCCTGTCATCCCTCTTCCCTTCCAGGCCTCTTGTTTTTGCTATCCCGTCATCCCTCTTCCCTTCCTGACCCTTCATCTCTTCCTTTCCCAGCTTTTCATCCCTTTTCCCTTCCCTTCCTTCTTCCCTTCCCCTCATCCCTCTTCTCTTCCCTCCTACCCCATCTCTCTCCCCTCCTCCGTGCTGGTGCTGGGTCACCACCAAGCCAAGCCACCTTGCACATCACCATTCTCTCTGGCAAGTCTTTCAGCCCCTTCCTTCCACCGACCTCGTGTAACCCACAGTGGGTTCAGCATGCGCCTTGTGTCTCCCTCTGCTCGCCCACATAGTCCCATCCAGCTTACTCATCACCAGTTTTTCCACAACTCATCCAGCACATCCCTTAGATTAGCCCCTCCAGTTCTTCCCAGGTCTGCAGCTGCTGGACCCTGTAGTTGTGTCATTCCTACCCCTGCCCTTCTCATCTTTCCATCCACCTTTCTTCTAACCACTGAAACTGTTTTCAACCCCTTGATGTCACCGCTCTGCTATTGCAAGGGCTCTTTGCTGCTTCCTGCCCCTCAGCGTCTCCATCTTCCTCCCTTGTTCTCTCCTGGCCCGATTCTGGCCAGCACAGCAGCCCCCAGCCTATGACCTGTGACTTGCAGATAACCCGATGCCTGCAAAGCTCCAGTTTTGTTACAGCCATGGGAAGAAGCAAAAATTGGCTGCTCAGGTGTGACACTGACGCTGGCCCTGAGATGGCATTGACTTTTTGCTCTTGGGGCAGCCAAGACTGGGCACTCACACCTCTTTTAGCAGATTTCATCCTGCTTTTCTAGCTTCTTGTCATCCTTCTGTCCAGGATCTAACTGATGATTTTCTCCCTCCTCCTCACCTTCATCTTCTATTCTCTAAATCAAAGTCCATCCCTCACGGCATCGTCCCAGATGCTGCATTTATTTACGTTTCAAATAAATGGGATGTTGGTGGGGGCAGAAAACAAGCTGAACTCTTTGACTGGATTGTTTTCTCTTCTAGAGAGTCACTCCTCACGTATCCCAGTATACGTTATTATAAAGGATTGTCTTCTTATAAACCAGAGCAGAATCCCCGCGCACAGGATCACGCTGGCTTAATTCTGTGCCTTTAAAGCCACCCCCCCTAAAACCATACAGAAGAACTTTATACCTTAAAGCCTCTGCACACGCAGAAGGTACCAAACAGGGGACCTTTCTTTTGACTAACAGCGTGGGCAGGCACTCCTTGAATTCTCAAAGCCCTGCACAGATACCAAAATGACCTCACCGCAAATGTTTCCATTTCTTGTCTTAATTTAACTATTCCCTCGCCCCTGCTGGTACGTACAAAGTTCGCAATGTATGGATCACAGCAAAAAATAAACGTGCTGCTTCCCGTCTCCGATACAGTTAAGTAATTAGTGGGTAGGAATGCGAGAAGGAATGTGGAGAAACCCCTCCCTCTCCCTTCAAACCCTTTTTTTTCCGTCAGATTTTGCGGTGCACTTTGGGATTTTTGCCTTTCATGCCTGTTGTTTAGATTCTGTGTTAGGTAGTAGTGCAGCTCCGAGGTCTTAGCACCCACTTGGGAGTTCAGAACGAGCCTTCTAGCGCTACAAACTGCTCCCTGCAAAGGAGTTTTTCCTGGCTGGTGGTTTTCTGGAGAAAGGACCGTCACTTCCCCCACTCCCCCACCCTGCCAAGACCATGTATAATACAGGAGGGAGGCGGAGGGAAAGGCTTTGTGTCAGTTTTTAGGGTGGCCGTGTGTTTATTCAGGTGGGTTCCACAGTGACATTTTGCCACGTCGTAGGTCCTGGGAGCAGATATTTCTGTCCTGCCACTTGCTCCTCTGGAGGGAGCTTTCTCATAAAACGTGTTTCCACAAAAACACTTTATTTTTATTTTCTTTAAAGTGGTGAAAATTGATACCAAGGATTAATTACGGACTAAGCAAAAATGAGAGACACATCCACCTCCCAACAAAGAGGGTCAGAGCATCGAGCGGCACAAAAGAAACGAGGCGTTTGCCGAAAGCGCAGCCGAGATTTCCTGCCGCGTTTGGCAGGGTCTGGGCCGACTGGAAGCGCATAGTTTTGGGATCAGCAGGAAGGGCAGCTGGCCGAGCTCCAGCGCCGGGACACGCAGAGCGGCGCGGCAGGCACAGCTCAAGGCTTGTAGCCTTTCTTTGGACTCTCAAGTTTCTTCCTGAAAGGAAAGGGTACTTTTTATGGATGCAGACAGAGTAGGGCGTGTGCAGACTTCTAGTTCTTGCTCACGGTTTTATCCACGCTCTTCCATAAGCTCTCTCTGAGGGGAGGTGGAACTCTAAATTGCCTACACATCAACACTCCTGATGGGTTGATAAGGATCTTGGCTTACAAGGGAAAAGGCTTTGATCATAGAATCCTGGAATGGCTTGAGTTGGAAAGGACTTTAAAGATCATCCAGTTCCACCCCCCCTGCCATGGGCAGGGACACCTCCCACCAGAGCAGGTTGCTCAGAGCCTCCTCCAGCCTGGCCTCAAACACTTCCAGGGATGAGGTTCCACAGCTTCTCTGGGCAACCCCCTCCAGTGTCCCACCACCCTCCTAGGAAAGAACTTCTTCCTAATGTCCAATCTAAATCTCCCCTGCTCTAGTTTAAAACCTTTGCCCCTTGTCCTATCCCCACAGGCCCTTACAAAGATTTCAAGAAGTATTACAAATATTTCACAAACACCTAAGACTTCTAATTTTCTCACTTTTCCTAGGTACATGTATATATACTATACAAAAATACATATCTATATAAAGTAGATTATAAAATATATAAGATAAAATATATGTAAAA
>VWZK01009439.1:0-68542 GCA_013396935.1 Baryphthengus martii
TTCTTTAAGGCTGCCTTCCTCATAGAGACGAACTTCACTGAGAGCAGCAAGTCACGTCCACTATCGGCAGTATTAAGCACGGTTCTGATGTTACAACATGCAAGTGTCAATCTGAACGCACCTTTGGAGGCAGGTGTATGCCTTTGTCTCTTTACCTTTGTTCAACTGCATCAGAAGATGCCCGTCGGCCATGGTTAGCCAACCGGGTGGAGGGCGGAGATGAGCTTTGGTTAGGCCACCTTTTCTAGGCCCGTCTCCGTGTGGAGCAAGCAGTGCTCTCCTTGAAAAAGGCTGCTTGGTCATTCAAGATGTTGCCGAACAAGACTGTCATCTCTGGGGTCAATCTCGAGCGACCAATGTCCCAAATCGCCTGCATGCAAGGTTGGGTCTGTGTCTTCCAGTGCACCTTATCGCCTGCCGTTTCGGCCCTCGTCTGTCGCTACAGGGCTTTAGAAATTTGGGAATGTCCTTTGAGCCTGTGCAGTGGAGTTTTTAGGTGAGGTACAGCATGCGTAGAACTGGCCCCACCCTTTTCTCCTGAGGTTCATCTGCCAGGGTTCATCTGACAGCGAAATCCTCAGGAAGTAGGTTTACTTAGAGTATCCTTCTCTTAGATGGATGGTCTTACAGGGCTAAGCGAGGTCCATCCGCCCGGGTTTGGAGTTAGAGTTGTCCTTCTCCTAGGATGGTTGCAGGGAGGCTAGTGAGCCCACCAGCTTGATAATACTCCCAAGCAAAATACTCACATAGGAACAGTGGACTATATCAGTTAATTACTAATAGCTATCGACCACGAAAAAATATTTTCTTGGTGAAATAAGTAATCTTTTCAAATAGGAATACAAGTCTATCTATAAAATAGCACCAAAAAACAGTCTTTGAGAGATACTACACTTTATACCAAACAGCATTCAGATTTAAAAATTTCAATTATTCAAAACAACCACTAAACATCTTAAGAGGATAACTGTTACATCTCAAAATGGGGATGAGGAATCACTGCTTAGAAGGTTTATTTCTCCCAGGATCCTGAAGAATTCCCCCTTAGTCCTACATTCCGAAGCAATTTTTTCTTGAACAAGAATTAATGATAACATTTTTGAGCCATATAGAATCTAAGGAAGTAATAAAAATTTAAAGGGAATGAATAGTAACATAGAAAAATCTCATTGCCATAGTTGGCTCAACACCTAACTTTCAGTACCCTCATATAGGAAACACTCAATCTAGAAACAAAGAATGCAGAGGGCTCCACATATTTAAACAGTTTCTTTAAGGATGAGTGAAGAGAAAGGTGACCACAAACGCTCAGAATAATGTAACAGGAGAATAATACGGTCCTCAGATGAGTAAACAGCAATGTCAAAGAGAGAGGCTGATTTACCAACGTTTGCCCAATCAATTGTGGGTATTTCAATACCCACAACTCAGGAATGACGGTGAGGATTGAAAAGGAGTCAGAAGTTCGGCAAGAATGGTCACGTGCTTTCAAAACATGCCTTACAGAGGGGTGCTCAAGGTGATAATTGGCTTATCATAAAAGAAGGATAAGAAACTGACTTCAATATATGATTCAAATATTTAAAGTGCATAATTTTCATAAACAATATAAATATTTTTAAATTATTGATATATTTCACATATTCAAATATTACGTATCATTCTATTTTAAAATATTTTTTTATTTACATACTTTTTAAGGCGCAGATAGCGACATTGTTAAAGACTGCCACAAGCTGAGAGTGTAGCAGCCTGTGCAGGATTCTGATTTTACTAGCCCCTAACAATACTTTTCAGTTCAAAATCAAGTAAATTGTAGTAAATTCTGACCCCCAGCAAAAAAACAAAAGTTACCAAACAACCTTCCTCCCCTGTCAGGACAGTTTCTTTCTCACCTGGCCCTCTGTCATCACAAGCAGTCTTCACAAGCTACTGTCTTCTCAGCAGCGGCGGTGTGGAAACACCCTCCCGCACGCCTGCAGAACTGGGACACGCAGCCCAGGCTTCCCCAGCATGTGCCAGAGCAAGTGCCAGCACCCCAGGAAGGTGTCCGAGAGCAGCCCCCCTTCCCAGGAAAACTCAGTGCTTCCCAGGGACCAGGCTGCAGGCCAGCCTAATTGCTCTGGCAGCACCAACAGCTGACTGCTTCCTCCTGTTACTTTTCCCAGGGGCCCTTTGGCCCCTTCAGGCTCACAAGACTTAATCAAATCTGAGTGCCCTTCTGGAAGATATGCAAATTATTTTTCAGTTGGACAGAAGTGGTTTGGCTCCACACTAGTGTTACTAAATGAAGTTTCCTATGTGCTCTACAGGTCAGACTACGTGGCTTAGTAGTACTTTCTGTCTATAAACTTGACAAGTGTACTACTCTCTAAAGGAGATTTTAACACTAAATATTAGCATATTAATTATATTACCTAATTAGACTAGGCCAAGTATCAATACAAAGCAGTATGCTCTGTATTTTAGGGCCAGATTTGTCAGCACTGGGGTGTTTGCACTTAGAATCTGCTAGGTGATTTGAGTTGGGCTGCAGGTGCAGTTACCACACTCAGCGTCCCACCTTTCATGTGACCTCACACTGGCACATTTCAGTGTGAGATGCCAGCAGAAAGCTAACTCAAGCAGCAGAAGTACTCAATAGTTTTCTGCCAGTTCAGTGTGCTGAGACAGATCAGCATGAAATCAGACAAGTGCTGGAGCTGCCGTAAGAAGGATGTGAGGAGGCAGTACCTCGTCAGCCAGCAAGTAGATCAGGTCATACTGACATGGTTCTGCAGCTTTAACGAAGGCCTTAGTAAAGTCTCAAATTCAGAGAAGATGACAGCTTCAGTTTCTAATTTATCTTAGCCACATGACCAGAGTAAGTCTCTTTTTCCTGTCTAGTTATTATCATAAGAAAGTCTACCACTAGGTTGTCCTCCTCTTAAATACTGAGCTGCAGCTTTTTTCACTGCAAAGCAGGATAAACCAACTATGAATTCATAGCCACATGAAGCGTAGTAGTCTGCTTTTAAAGCCATTTTAAAACTGATTGTGAAGACAGATAAATTATGTTGCTTTCAAGGTAATAAAAGTATAATCTCTAAAAGAACAGGTTTCAGCTTGCAGTATTCCATCCTGCCCTGGGCAACCCATTCATACTGCACAGAGGAACATAAAGTCTCATATATTCCCTTTATTTTTGTTAAAGATACAACGTGGGATCATGAAATGCATTACAGGTGACAGCTCAGCTGAATTCTGGACAACTCCACAGGACACACACATGTAATTTCTTGGTTCTCTTTCACCTATTGAGTTCAACTGAAAAAAAACCAAGGGCACTAGAGGTAATGCCAGGCTAAAGACGGCATTGGTTGTTCTAGTTACAGTAAGGCTTTTGGGATAAAGTGACAACCATTTCACTGGGTGTAGGGATCAGTTATTTCTAAACAATAACGGTACCTCTACCTTATCCAGACAGTTTCTTGTCCTTGTGTTCATTACTAGAATTAATACTGCACAGAACTTGATGTGATTTGTTGTTTATTTACAACCACTCTTCTCACACGCTAATGTGTGACACCGGCTCTTCAGAGGGACAATTTGCTTTTCCTCAAAACGCACCCTTGGCAGACTTCGCCCTTGAAAAGAAAGATTTCAGGGAGGGATTGAAATCAATGAAAGGGAATGTAAGAGAGGGCAGTATGATATGCAAAAAATGCCTGCAATTTTACAAGAAGACCTGTCTGCCAGTTTTTCATATGTTTGAACTCACAGATACTAAGCCGTTCCACCAACAACAGGTACACACTGAGATACTCAAGTGCAGAAAATGCCAGGGAACAGGTGCTCCTCTGTACTCTAACCTGCTTATGTACTTATATTTGAAGATGGCTGCATTAATAATGCAGTATCGCATGCTTCCTCCCACCCCCTAAACCAAGGAAAAAAATCTCCATTACAGTACCTTCATCTCCATGCTAGACAAAGCCTACGCAGATCATGTAGTTAGTAGACAACTTCTTCAAACCCACTTGTGTCTCAGGTAAAAAATTCTGGGACTGGGACTTTGTTTTTCAACAAGCAAAACCTTCAAATCCTTCAGAATTTTGAAACTCCTTCAAAAACTGAAATCATTCACCTCCCTTTTGTTGTCTTCCAAGCTTCTATCGATCCAGACGGGCGCTTTTAGCCCTTTCCAAATCACTTGGAAACAAGGGGGATCATGTGCTGTAGTTTTATCAGAATACATCTATTCACTGCATCCAAAGCTTGCAATAAAGTGCATATGCAATTGAGTTAAAAAGCAATAAAACTGCCAGGATGTTTTAGAGATTCCTAGACTTCTTTTGGCATTCAAACATGAAATTCACTGCAAAAGAGGAGAATAAAAGGAGCTCTTTTAGAAGTAATATCCGGACCTGGCTAAAACTGCAGAACACAGTATCCCTCTAGCATCTCACCTGTATGCCAGCGTGACTCAAAAACAATAATGTAGTAACACATGAAGAACTCAGAAAACCAACTCTGCCACAAATTTCAAAGTTTTTAACTCTAGTGGAACCTGAGGTAGTTCAGCTAAAGCCCAAACTGAATTCTGTGAAAAGCTACCCAGTTGATTTCCAGCTGATTCCATTCACCCGCTCAAGTTTTATCTACAGAGTTTGAACTACAGAGTTTGATCTACAGGTTAAAAAAAAAAAAAAAGGTCAAAAAAAAAAAGCTAGTTGATAATGATAGACCACTCAAAATCCAGTTCAGCTCGTGAAGGACCACACAAGGGTTTTTCTCTTCCCTTGACTCCCCTAATTTATTAATTTTAATTTCAGCATTATAAATTAGTCAATAGCATTTACCGCCACTTAGGCCCAAACTTCCTCGCTTTCTGCTACACTCATCATTATAATGAACAAGCTAATTATATTTTAGACATCCATCAAAAGCTACTTGACCTACTCTAGTAGGCAGAGGGAACCTGTAAATCAGAATTAGTTTTAATTTATAACTATACTGGCAAGGAGAGGTAGAGTATATTGGTTAAAATAATCAAACTGTTTTAAAGTTATCCATTAGATCACGTTTGTGTTTTGCCACCTGTTTTTATGTGAAGGCAGGCATCAGGACTAGAGACGGGTATAAAATTTTGTGCAAACAGATTTTCTTGTTTAAAAAATAAAAATCCCAGGAAGCTCTGCACTGCACTTCCAATCACAGCCAGTCTCAGAGGCTAAATGTCAGGTATTTTCTGTGAGGTATTTTCACTTACACTTACTTCTCAGTGTTGTCACTTTTGCTTATTTGGTTTTGTTACGCCACAAAATCATCACAGAAGCCAACTAGAATGATAATTTAGGGCTCAAAGATATTATCTGCGGTATCTGCATTTACCTGGAAACCATTTCAATTCAAAGTTATCTAAACAAGGTCCCGGAAGAGTAGAAAAGTTACTTCTGAACACCTCAGTAACTTAAAAACTCAGTATTTTGAAGAAAACTCTCTTGATATTTTCTTTACATCATCTCTTCTGCAGAGATACAAGCTATTTCATCCTGGATTTATTTATTTTTGCTTGTATTTCCTCAAAAAGCTACTGTAGTCTGAAAATAAGATTTTAGAATAACTTCTGGCTATAACTTGAACAATTATGTTCCAGATAGACTAGGCTGAAAGGAGTCTGTGTGATGGCACAGTTACCTCTCCTCTACGGGCAGTTGCTACTACACTCTGGTTTTAAGTCGATCATTGTCGTGTAATTTCAGGAGTTACGTACGTTCCTTTGGCTATGCTGCCTGCAAGTCAAATAAATAATTTTCTAAGACAAGTTAACTTAGTAGTAAGCAAATATCCAGTGTTTTGAGGTTCCTTAAAATATTAGATTAACTTAACACATACCTAAGCCTCTTCTCAAAATACCTTTGAGTCATTCCTTAAAAGTGATTGAATACCGAGGTCTGTGCCCTGCAGGGTAGTTGGAAGTGAGCAAAAAGTAAAATTCTTCTCTACCTATACCCATGTTACATAAAAAATGTTCCTAAAAGAAAAGGCAATAAAGAAGATTGATTTGCTTGTACAATGTCACTTTCATAATCTGAGTTTTAACATTTTTACTATGTTCAATTTGTACCAATCAGAACTAAAATCACAAAAATTAAGTATCAGATGTATTTCACCAACACCTAATTTTTTATTAATCATTCAGCAAATGCTGAAATACAAAGAGAGTAAGAAAAATGCCAAGGCAAGGCAAGAAATTTTAGCTATCTCATTAAAATCAAAAGTCTACCTCACCCTCTGCTACAAATATGCTTGGTCTGAAGGAGTTCAAGATGATTCTTTACATTGAACGTGACAATTTTCTTCGACCAAACCACAACAAACAGCTGCCACTTTCAGATTTCCTCTCTGTAGGTTTGGTTGGTTTTCACATGAATGAACATAGCTCTTAAAATCCAGTTCTAACTATGTATGTCTTTCCTTCCTTCTTCCAGAAGTGCTTTTAATACCATCCAAAGAACTGTTAAAAGGCAGAAACATTCCCATAGGAAAAAAACTTCTGAGTTGGAATTGGGGAATGAGGGTGGGGGCAAGAAGAGAAGGAACATTAAAGACATTGAAGAGGTTTTCTTATATTTATGTTTTTACATTTCAAATGCTTGTACTGTTTTACATTTTTTTCTGTATTTAAAGAAGAGTTAAATTATTTTAATGGAAAGAAGCTATAAGTTTACATGCACCTGTCTAAAATTAACTGCCTATCACTAACAAAAGAGTAAGTGTTCATTTAAGGCCGTGATTCCACTGATGTCTATAGATATCTAAGTAGTCTCAGTTTTACCTATCTAGCCAAAACTTTTATGTCCAAAGACTACTTAATTTAACTCAACAGGTGGAACTCCAGGTTATAAATAGAAAAATGAAGGTACATTGAGATTAAGTGATCTACACAAGACAAGGATTAACAGGATTAGGATTCAGGAGCTGCCAGTTTGAATTTCTTTGCTTGTCCTGCATTTGCTCCAACAGACTAAGTACAACAAGGAGAGCAGGGAAGGGAGGAAAGTGCTTACATCTTCCACTCGACATCTACAAAAACCCCACCGAAACATGATTCAGTACTGGCTATTTGCCTACAGATTTACTCTACGTAGAATAATTCTTGTTAGAAGAGACCTTCAAGATCAAGTCCAATCATTAACCCAGCACTGCCAGGGCACCACTAAACCCTGTCCCTCAGCACCACATCTCCACGACTTTTAAATCCCTCCAGGGATGGGGACTCCACCCCTGCCCTGGGCAGCCTCTTCCAGTGCTTGACAACCCTTCCTGTGAAGAGAATTTTCCTAATGTCCAACTTAAACCTCCCCTCACACAACTTGAGGTCATTTCCTCTTCTCCGACTGACCCCCACCTTGCTACAAAGTCCTTTCAGGTCATTGTAGAGAGTAAGAATGTCTCCCCTGGGCTTCCTTTTCTCCAGGCTAAACAACTCCTCATAAGACTCGTGATGTAGACCTTTTACCAGCTTCTTTGCGCTTCTCTGGACCTGCTGCAGCCCCTCAACATCCTCCTGGGAGTGAGGGGCCCAAAACTGAATCCAGTATTCAAGGGGCAGCCTTACTATAGAGGAGGACAATCACTTCCCTACTCCTGCTGGCCACACTATTTCTGATACAGGCCAGGATGCTGGTGGGTTTCTTGGCCACCTGGGCACACACTAGCTGATCTTTAGGTGGTTGCCGACCAACAACTCCAGGATATTTTCCATCAGGCAGTTTTCCAGTCACTCTTCCCCAAGCCGGTAGCATTGCCTGAGGTTGCTGTGACCTAGTGCAGGACTCAGCACTTGGCCTTGTTGAACCTCACACCACTCATCTCAGCCCATCGATCCAGCTTGGAGAGATCCCTCTGTAGATCCTCCCTACCTTCAGGCAGATCAATGCTCCCACATAACGTACTCCCACACTTGCTGAGGGTGCCTCCATCCCCTCATCCAGATCATTGACAAAGATATTACACAGAACTGGCCCCAGTACTGAGCCCTGGGGAACACCACTTGTGAGTGGCCACCAACTGGGTTGAACTCCATTCACCACCACTCTCTGGGCCTGGCCATCCAGACAGATTCTTACCCGGCAAACCACACACTCATCCAAGCCCTGAGCAGTGACTTTCTCCAGGAGAAGGCTGTGGGAAATGGGTCAAAGGCTTTACTAAAGTCCAGAAAAACAACATCCACAGCCTTTCCCTCATCCACTAAATGGCTCACCTTGTCATAGGAGGCGATCAGGTCAGGCAGCACCGGCCTTTCATAAACCCATGGGCTGGCTGGGCCTGGTCACCTGCTTATCCTCTCTGTGCCTCGTGAGGGCACTCAAGAGGATCTGCTCCATAACCTTCCCTGGCACCAAGGGCAGACTGACAGGCCTGTAGTTCCCTGGATCCTCCTTCCAGCCCCTCTTGTAGACGGGTGTCACGTTTGCTAACCTCCAGCCAACCGGAACCTCCCCGGTTGGCCAGGACTGCTGACAAATGATGGAAAGTGGCTTACCGAGCACTTCCACCAGCTCCCTCTGTACCCTTGGGTGGATCCCATCCGGGTCCACAGACTTTGCTGTGTCTAAGTGGTGTAGCAGGTTGCTCACCATTTCCCCTTGGATTATGGGAGCTTCATTCTGCTCCCTGTCCCTGTCTTTCAGTGCAGGGGGCTGGACACTCAGAGGACAACTGGACTTACTATTACAGACTGAGGCAAAGGCAGCATTCGGTACCTCAGCCTTTTCCTCATCCTTGGTCACCAGGTTTCCCCCTGCATCCAATAGGGGATGGAGATTCTCCTTAGTCCTCCTTTTGTTTATTTATAGAAAAAAAAATTGCCTTCTATGGCAGTAGCCAGATTAAGTTCTACCTGGGCTTTGGCCTTTCTATTTTTCTCCCTGCATAGTCTCCCAGAATTTCTGTAGTCTTCCTGAGTTGCCTGCCCCTTCCTCCATAGGCCATAGACTTTCCTTTTGTTCCCGAGTTCCAGCCATAGGTCTCTCTTCAGTCAGGCCGGTCTGTTCCCCACTGGTTCATCTTACAGCACGCAGAGATGGATGCTCCTGTGCCTTCAAGATTTCCCTCCTGAAGAACGTCCAGCTCCCCTGGACTCCTTGGCCCTTCAGAACTGCCTCCAAAGGGATTCTGTCAATAAGTCTCCTAAACAGGTCCAAGTCTGCCCTCCAGAAGTCCAGGTGGCATTTCCACTGAGCCTCATCCTTACTTCTCCAAGAACTGAAAACTCTATCACTTCATGATCGCTATGTGCAACACAGCCTCCAACCTTCACATCATCCACAAGTCCTTCTCTATTTGTGAACAACAGGTCCAGCAGGATACCCTCCCTAGTTGACTCTCACCAGCTCCGTCAGGAATTTATCTTCCACACGCTCCAGGAACCTCCTGGACTGTTTCCCCTCTGCAGTATTGTATTTCCAGCAGACATCTTGGAAGTTGAAGGCCTCAACAAGAACAAGTGGTAGTGATTGTGAGACTTCCCCCAGCTGCTTATGGAGTATTTCATTGGCTTCTTGATCCTAGCTGGGCAGTCTACAACAGACTCCCACAAGTGGACTCTGTTTTGCCCATGACAGTAACTGGTGAGTGATCTCTCCCTGTCCTCATCTCAACCCACAAGCCCTTCATTATATTTTCTCTCTACCATCCACCTGAGAAGGGGACTGATAGTATGGCTTTGGTGGGCACCTGGTGTCCAGCCAGGGTCAACCCACCACAATCTGCTAAATCCGGCAGCATTTACTTTCTTAGAAACAGATAAATAACATTTTTTCTAGATTTTTTTTTTCCTTTAATATTAATTCTGCAAGATGTCTTAGCTAGGATTCAAAGGAAATACTTTGATTACAAATTTTATTTCAGCGACAATTGATTTGTTTCTTAACTCCTCTAGACTACTAAGATTTAAGATAGTATTCACTTTGCTTTGCTCAAGGGATACTCCAGATAAAAATGTTGTGGAAGATTTCTAATGGAAGGAAAGCATCATGGAATCAAATACTTTCCTAAAAGGTTTATTCATGAGCACTACAGAATAGTGAGTGCCAAACTCAAATGTAATAGCACAGTATCATTAGAAAGACACATTTTGCTAATGGTTTAATGTATTAATAGAAAACAGCACATTTGAAATGCAAAGTGGAAGAGTAATTTTTATGCTGCCTCACTTCAAGCACCAAACTTAGGTCCTCAATGAAAAGGCTGCTCCACCTAAACTCCAAATACAATCAGTAGAGAGAAGGACTACCAGGTAGTGATTTAAGGCCATGACATGAATCCACGACACTTGTACACTCAGGAAAAGACACGATGGGCACAAGTTGCAACACGGGACAAGCTCCAGGAGGTATTCTCTAGTTTTGGCTTTAGCTTTACCAGTGCACATCTCAACTTTCTCGTGCAGCAGCCTCCTTAGAGCAAATGCCAAAATCCACTTCACTGTGGGATTCAAAAGCTTGGCTTTCAAGGCTGTATTTCCAGATAAACAGCAAGGAGTAACATAACCAGATCAGGTTCTAGGCTTCTGTGTTTCACTGCTCAAAGAAAAGAATTCAGAAGACGGCCCTTCACAGAACAGATGTGTTTAGGAATCTTCCACTAGACATTATGTGCAACTCGCCTAGCAAACTGGACCTAAGGGGAAAGAACAGCATGTTCTTTTATAAGATGGTCCCTTGAAGAACAACAAGCTTGAACAAGACTCTACTAGTTAGTACTTTGAAGCTACAGGAAAAGCAACAAAAGACTGCAAACTCTATATGAAAGGGAAATATTCTGAATTTACAATGAGGGAAGATGAATAGAGAAGGTACTCCAGCATATAAAGAGTTTCTATTTTGAGATCCTTCAAAAGGGAAAAATCTCTTGCCAATTTTACTTCAGAAGCTCGCAAATTCTACACAGGCAGTTTGGCTTTCTAAGTGATAGTTACCAGCTAAATACCAGAATGCTTACGAGCCAAGGCACTTGCAGAGAGGGTGTACATTACCAATGCACATATATGAAATTACCTTCCTCTTCTCAAATGGGAAGGATTGTTGTGAAAGTGATACTGAGCATGTCGCTGTACAATAGACATGATGAACTTCATGACATATGTTAACTAATCTGATTTCTTATCTTGCTCTAAAGACTGTCTAGAAAAGTAAGTAGCGAAGGGGGGTATAATATCAAAGTTGAGAACAACTGAAAATATATCCTATATCGTGTGGAGTGACCTACTATTCTGAGGAAGGCAATGATTATTCTCAAAACTTTTTTTTTTTTTTTAAAAAAAGACGATATATTCTTACAAACAAATTATCTAAAAAACATTGCTTTATACTAACACATGTTTTCCTAGTTGTCTCATGGTAAAATAAGCCTGCATCTGTAAGAAAGATTTGGTACATAAAACTGAATTCATAATATCAAAATGCCAGACATCTTGATTTTACCTCTGACTGCCTGAACTTCAGGTAGTCATTTCACCTCCTTGCCTCACTTTATGGAACTATAAAGTGAAAATAGTACTTTCAAGATTTTTGGAAAGCTTCATTCCTTGACATCTGTAAAATACCTGGAGATCTTCAAACAGCAGATACAGAAAAGTGTCATCATTAACCATCATTTTGAAATCAAGGCATCACATTTGAGGTTTGGTCCATCACAGAAGACAGTCATGAAACACTTCTCAGAGCCTTAAGGACACTACATCATTTTAAAGGTTTAAAAAGAGAAGCTTCTTGAGTAGAAAGAAAAGTTAAACTTCTTCCGGGAAGAAGCTGCAATATTGTGTTTGGTATCCTAATCACGTTGACAAGTATTTGCTTTGCATTGTGATTCTGCACAGCACAGCAATCCCTCTGCCACTGCTTGCAGAAAGGAAGAAATACCTTATTAGGTATAAGCATGAGAGTGGGGATAAGAAAAAGGAAATAAAGATAAAGCTTTGTTCATGACATAAGATAGTGATGCAGAGACAGCTCCAAACCAAAAGAACTGACAGCTCGACTTCTTTTCAGATAGTGTGTAAGTTATTCTGGGAATTACATAAGGGAAATTTGACTGGAAGGTAGCTAAGAACTTTGAATATGTGGTAACTTAACTCCAATAGAAAAAGTAGGATGAAAAGTAGTAATAGATAACCAGATACCAGGGCTAGAAAGAAACTAATATTTGAGAGACAGACGATCAAAACAAACAGATGAACTCTGAAGGAGGGCAGTACAATGATTAAAATAATGAAAAAACAGGCAGGTAAAGAGCTGACTAGAGGAGGGGCTGAATGTAGTTCAGAATTAAAGTTTGTCCTACAGCACAAAGGAACAAAAGGGAAAGGATTGAAATCCCATTCAAGCCAGCATTGCCTTTGCTGACATTTCTCTTCCCTCGAAGAAAATGAACACTCGTAACAAACACTTCAGAACCTGACATACTTGCACTTTCCAACAGAAAAACACAAAATCCATTTCTGTTCAAATTCTCAGTTTCCTTTAGTTTCGTTATGTACCCTGTGTCCTCTCCAGCTCCCCTTGATACTATTGCTATTTTATGTGAAACAGCACCAGGTTACTCCATGACAAATAACACACAAGTTCTACTCCGGAACCTATACCGCCTTATTAAATCAGATTATGTAAATTTTGACTGCTTCTGAGACTAGACCCGAATGCAGGAAAACCTCAGAGAAGACAAGATTTGACAAGCACCTCTGTGATCAGTAGAGCTAGCAAAGCTTTTATCCTACAGATTTGTGGGGTTTTGACTACCTGACACTGAAGTCCAAGAAAGCGTGAATGAACTTCTACGGAAGTTTTTCCTGCACCTGAAGCATTTCTAATGTCTTTGACTTTATACCTGAAAAAAAATTTTATGAAGCTTTCGGGAATTTATGTACCTGGCAGAAAGCAGGACAACAGCCCTGGATTTCAGGGGCACAGATTTCAACGTCTTCAGAGACCTGCTTGGAAGAATCCCATGGGATATGGCTCTACAGAGAAAAAGGGATTGAGCAGAATCATAGAATCATAGAATGTTAGGGGCTGGAAGGGACCTCTGGAGATCATCGAGTCCAACCCCCCTGCCAGAGCAGGATCACCCAGGGCAGGCCACACAGGAACACATCAAGAGGGGGTTGGAAAGTCTCCAGAGAAGAAGACTCCACCACCTCTCTGGGCAGCCTGTTCCAGGCTCCGTCACCCTCACAGCAAAAAAGTTTCTCCTCCTGTTGAGGTGGAACCTCCTGGGTTCCAGCCTGTACCCATTATTCCTTGTCCTGTCCCAGGGCACCCCAGAAAAGAGCCTGGCCCCTTCCACTTCACCTCCACCCCTCAGATATTTACGGATATGAATAAGATCGCCTCTCAGCCTTCTCTTCTCCAGACTAAACAGCCCCAGGGCTCTCAGCCTTTCCTCATAGGAGAGATGTTCTACTCCCTTAATCATCTTTCTAGCCTCCCTTGGACTATTGGACTCTCTCCAGTAGATCCCTGTCTCTCTTGAATTGGGGAGCCCAAAACTGGATCCATTATTCCAGGTGTGGTCTCACCAGGGCAGAGTAGGGGGTGGGGAGGACCTCCCTCCACCTGCTGGACAGTTTTCTTAATGCCCCCCAGGAGCCCATTGGCCTCTTGGTCACAAGGGCCCATTGCTGGCCCGTGGAGAACTGACTGTCCACTAGGACTGCAAAGTCTTTCTCCATGAAGCTGCTCTCCAGCAGGATGACCCCTAATCTGTACTGGTGCCAGCTGTATTTGTTGATATTCAAGTATCTCCTCCTCCAAGCTCAAGGAAGGTCCACTGTGCCATCGGAAGCGATGAGATTCATGCTTAGAGCACAGAATGCAAATCACTCTCAGATCAGCTTACAAAGGAAGGTATCAGACTGCACATTATCAGAATCACGTCCCTGTGACAAACTCCAAATGGATCAAGCTTCATTTATAAATATTACTGACTACATTTCCTAACTCATTTGCAGATTACAGGTTTTCCATAGTGCTCCCTTATCCCCATTTCACAAAGTAGTACTGGCATATCAAAGTACTAATCATATATGCAGATCTCTTCCACTGATACTCATCTAGAATTCTTGGAAGGTGCCTAACAGAGCACAAACCAACAATGTTTGTAATCATACATAACACCTTTATTCATGATCACACTGATTTAAACCAGACCTATAGACATTTATTGAGGTAAGGCGACTTTAAAGTGATGTAAGAACTTCTACACCTAAGCACAGCTGTACTATTTAGCTAAACTAATTCAACTCAAAGTGCAGAGCAGGGAATTTCTGGGAGATTATGAATTTGTAGGCACCAGTTATCTTGCCTAACAAGAAAATGTCTGCTGTCAGAGTTTGGTAGCATAGTTGCAGAAATAGAAATTCAGTTCATGTCAGTCCTTTTTACATCATAGGGGAAAAAAAGAAATAAATGGCACTCCCAAGTTTATTTTACCGTAATAATTGAACTTAAAGTTTTTGTGAGTATAACTAACAGATGGAGTGGGATAACAGGAGGTGAGAGGTTGTAGTTGTCCACACTCACAACCGATAAACAGGCAAAAAACTTCTGGATATAGGTCAGACCTGTTTGACCCAATAAGGGAGAATGACTCTAGAGTCAGTGGCAAACTCTGTAAATCAATCAGTTTAACTTAGGAAAGTTAGAAATTGAATGTCTGGTGATGAAAATTATGAATGACGAGATCACCAGAAAGAAAAGCTATAATGAGCAGCTGGGATGATAAAGACACAAAGACTACTGGTTCACAGATTTTTCTGTGCAGCTGAACAACAGTACTTTTAAAAGATAACTATCAAAAAAGGCAGGTATTTCTTCACTTATCATGACATCTCCTAGTACCTAGGCTACTTTTAAGAATTAATTGCATGTGTGTAAAGCAGTGTCCTTACTCTTCTTTACACCCTGAACCAGAACAGAGATTCTCTCTTCATACTGCTCTTCCTCAGACTGCAGCATCTACACTGCTCACAGTAGCTCAATACAGAGCTGTTGGAGATGATTTTGCAGCAGTGAGTTCCATGGATGCACCATAACAGCTGACCGGCTGAGATAGATGAACTAGTCCCAGGCTACCACCAAAGAAATTTAATTCTGCAGCTTCCAAGTCCCAAGCTAGTATCTTGAGATAGTGCTGAATTGTACAATGTGGAAATACCAACTCTGACCTTAGGTTTTCTATATAAGAATTGCATTACACAACACTAACATACACTTGAAGTCAATAGCATGGGGCAAAGTATGTTTTGTGGTTCACTGGGAAGGGATGAAGATAAGTCTTTACTCAGTTTCTTTGCAGAAATTCACCATCTAAAGAATAAAAAGATTTTAATCTCTTTTCTTTACCTCCCTCTCTCAGTATCTCTGCTACTGAAGAGCAGACCAGGAACCTTGTAAACTGTGCTAGTTAACAAAGCTAATGCTTCATATAGACCTGCTACTGGTCTATGCCTATGCAATGTGCAGATCACCTCTCAAGACTTGTCACAAATGAAAGATGAGATAGGTCAAGTTCATTTAATATAAGAAACATGAAGCATTCAGAATCCCAGCCCCGATCACATAATTTAGAACAAATTTCATTCCAGGGAACTTCCCCACAATTTGGAATACTAACTCTTCAGGCCCATATTTGAACCTAAAAAAAGTCTTAATTGAAAAAATCCCTTTCAGTTGGTTTGAATAAAAATGCTGACTTAGGGATGGAAAACTTGCCAAAAGATTGCAGAGCAAATGGTAATAATAATTACCAGTTGAATTTTGGATAATTGCTTAGCAGAATGCAACAATGATCACTGTACATAAGCTCAAGCAGACATAAACAGTGAAGGACTGTCAAAAGACACAAAATAGCCAAAAAACATTAGAAGACAAACAGAAAAGCTTATTGGTTTTCCGAAAAGTATCTTTAGAGAGCTACACATTTAAAACACGAAGGTGAAAAAAACATTTAGAAATTAAGGTGAGCTGCTGCATGTTCAGAGATACAACTGAAAAAGAAACTTAATACTGGGAGGAAAAAAAACCTAAAATCAGATTAGACAGGGAGGACTTCCAGCGCACTGCATTTAATTTCAGAAAGTGAACTGACAGGATGGTATGAACTGAATTCAGAGAGAGGCCAGCTGAAGACTCCATCACCGACCCACACGCTGCTACTTCTACAAATTATTACTTCAGTGCATTTTAGATCTATGTAATGCAGATGCTTTAACTTATAATGCTTGTAGATATACCTGACCATCTCTAAAATGTAATCCTCCACTTATTTCTCCTCAGTTTCAGAAATTCTTTGTCCTGATATTCCAGAGTCATCAGTGGTTCCAGGCAGAGCTACATGGATAAATCATAAACGGCAACAGCTATAATTGTAGGGCAAAGGAACTGCAAAGTGAATAAAAGCTTGAGATCAATCATTTCAGCCAAGGCTATTTCACTGCAGAATAAGCTTCCAGAGAACACTGTATTAAAATCCCCACCTTAATTATCTTTACAACATACTAGGAGACCTTACTGATTCATAAAAACTTTCCTGCAATAACATGGTATGAAGATCTGATTTGGTTTTAGTAACAGAAGGGAAAGGGCAGAAGAGCCTGACATTTTTTGCGATCATAGTTGTATTGTTCTGTGTATCTCACCAAACTGAGGTTTCCTAAGCTACAAAGAGGGACAGTGCAACAGCTTAAAAGAAACAGAGTAAAACCAAAAAAAAACCCAAAAAAAAAAAGAGGAATTTCATATAAAGAGTTACATGTGGAAGCATTAGAATGACACTAGTGTTAAATACGCTTGTCAGCAAAATGCATTAAAATAGCATCTTTTAAAAAAAATAATGAGAGAACAGTCATCCTTCTAGCTCTTTTCAATATCCAGGTTACAAGAATCATACAGATAGGACATTTTGTTTTTGTGACGAATCTAGCCTTCGCCTTCCTCACAAACTCAACAACTAGTCAGAGGGACATACCACTCTTATTATTTCACACAGATTGTGTGCTTGGTTGTGGTGAGACTCCCTTCCACAAGCTCCAAAGCTTCCAATTTCCCAATTCAAATGTGCAGAAGCAAAGGGGCAGACATTGCAACACGTGATGAATGTCAAAGCAACAATATAAGTCTCTAAGAAGATTTTATTTCAATGTAAGCAGTAACAGTACTTCTTGTCTGAAGGGGAGCGAACTGTCTGCAAAAAGTATCCTCGACCAACATAGTCCAAAGCACCTTCTGCAGCAGTTCTATGCACAGTGTTGTGCGCATCTAAATAAAGTAACATTCATCCCTGAGTGGGAGGAAAAGATCCCGTATCTGGTGTTGAACCATTCCAGGGCTATGCCTAAGGTATCAAACAGCAGCTATTTTTGCTGGAAGCAATTTTAAATTGCTGAGGAGGAAGAAAGGGAAAAAAAACAAAACCAACAAAACAATAGAAAAGCTTTTGGAAAGCACCAAAGAACACTGGAGCTCCAGAAAAAAGTGCCAATGGTCCTGACTGAGCTTTCTGTTCACTTTTCAATATGTCAGGCCTGGAACAAGTCTCTCAGTGCAAAATTTCTCTAATTGGCTGGAAAGCATTTAAGGAAAAATCTTTTTAATTAAAACCAGAAACAACAAGACATGAAAGCCATGGGGGTTGGGAGAGGCATATGTTGACCTTATGAAGCTTCACAGCAGAACTCTGCAGGGGCTGTTTAAACTGAGTAAGCACAGTTTTATTTAAAGAGTCCTGATGAACACACAATTCAAAAGAGCAGGTCACCTAGATTTCAAGAGGTCAATTTAAGCATAAACAGAAGGAAAACAAGACTTCTGGTCATTTTGCCTTCCTCTGAGAGAAATCTGCTGCTAACTGAGCATTCTACTCTGTGCTTCTCAACACAAATGCAAACTATCCTCTCACCACCTCTGTGGGTGTTGTGTATCATTGGTACGTGTTTAAGTGAGGGAAGAAATATTATGAAGTCCATCCCGGTTTCTTAACACAGGATCACATCGAAGAAAAAAAAAATAAATAATATTTTTTTTCCTAATGCATTGAATCCCAGATATGCTTATGAATACCTGAAAATAAACTCTGCTTCTGTAAAAACCCCAAACAGATCCAGCATATCAACAAACAGAAACCCTCTTTTCTAGATAAAACAAGCTAACAAACGTTTTCTTTACATTTTGAAATGTATTGTTACTAGCACAATTAGTGAAGCTGGTCGTTTTTCCTTGCTATTGGGGCACAAAAAAGAAAAACAAATCTAATCTCCAAACAAAATAAATGATGAAGGGCAATGTACCTAGAACCCTTCGTGTAACAGGGCTAGAAGAAAAATGTAGCATAAAAGCTGCTGCATCTCTCCATGAAGAACTACTCTGCAGTAATTGAAAAGGATAAGGAATTAAGTAAAAATGTAACATATAGTTGGATTTTGCAAGAGAAAACAGCAATATTAGTGCACGTCAATTAGTATACATGCGGTGCTGCACATGCACAGATTGTTAAAGTATTGCTTCTGTTCAGATACATTTCTCTCTTCTTGGCCCTTTGAGAACTCATGGCTAGAGATGCATCTGCTTGGGTGAATGAGATGCATGTTCCAAGTCAAGGCGCAGATGTTTCAAGACTGCCAGACAAAGCAGTAAGTTTCCCCGCATCAAAGAGGAGCAACTAGCAGTCAGATTAAACAAACAGTTCACCCACTTGTGAGATACTCTCTACCTTTCTAAAATCCCGATTAAACACTCGGAAGTGAAAAGGTGGAGCTTTTTTCTTGGAGTTTTTTTGAGTTTGTATAAGCTTGGAAATGTCATCATCTTACATCTTTAATTTTATTGTCCCTTGTTTCCCATCAGCAAAGGTGCAAGCTTTCATTTACAAGGTTGATCTATATCCTCACAGGGCTGGCATTTAAGCAGTTTACCAGGAATACCCTTCACAGATGGACAAAACCAATAAAAAGCCACCACTCAGTCCTAAAACAGAAACTCAAACTTGGAGAGAAACTTAAAGGAGAGGGGGAAATGGCAGTAAACGCTTTTATGGCAAAGGAATAAATAAAACCAAGAGCATCCTGGGAGATGTGGAAGTTAGGGAAGGTAGTACTTTTGACAAAAGAAAACAAGAGATGCCTTCATACTTAATCACAGACATTAATCAATGACAATACTGAAGCATGGAGCAATTCCTGCCCAGAAGCAAACCCAGGAGCGCAAACAGGGACAGAGCAGAATCTTGCTGAAAGTAAAGAGCACGTTTTCATCCTTTTCTACACACAGAAATCCTACTGAAATAAAATGGACATTCGATGAATAACTCTTCATACACCTGACACAGGGCACCAAATGCAGAACAATACTAGGTCAGGTCTCAAAATCAATATAACAATGTTAATCCAAACAACACTGCTTCTAATTTCAGAACCAGCAGGGTCTGTTGCATAGTAAAGGACAACCATAAACAGGATTTCTTACTAGAGTTTCTTATTAGGGCTCCATTATTTATCTACCTCTTTGTGGTGGGTTGACCCTGGCTGGATGCCAGGTGCCCACCAAGCCACTCTATCACTCTTTTCCTCAACTGGATGGTGGAGAGAAAATATAATGAAATGCTCATGAATTGAGATAAGGGCAGGAAAAGGTCACTCACCAGTGACCATCGTGGGCAAAACTAGGGGAAAATACATTTATTACCAATCAAATCAGAGTAGAATAATGAGAAATAAACCCAAATCTTAAAAACACCTTTCCCTCACTCCTCCCTTCTTCCCGAGTTCAACCTCACTTGTCTACGACAACCCTCTGCAGCAGCACAGGGGGAGAGGGAAGTGGGGTTGCAGTCATTTCATCACACGCTATCTCTGCTGGTCCTTTGTCCTCACCCTCTTCCCCTGGTCCATTGTGGGGTCCCTCCCATGGGAGACAGCCCTCCAGGAACATGATTCCTCCCCACAGGTTACAGTTCTTCACAAACCGCTCCAGTATGGATGGGTCCCTTCCACAGGTGTAGACCTTCAGGAACAGAACACTCCAGTGGAGGTCCCTCAGAGTCACATGTCCTGCCAACGACCCTGCTCCAGCATGGGCTCCTCCCTCCATGGGGCCACAGGTCCTCCCAGAAGCCTGCTCCAGCATGGGTTTTCCACAGGGTCACAGCCTCTTTTGGACACCCATCTACTCCACCATGGGGTCCTCCACAGGCTGCAAGTGGATATCTGCTCCACCATTAACCTGCATGGGCTTCAGGGATACAAACTGTCTCACCACGTACTTCACCATGGGCTGCAGGGAAACTCCTGCTCTGGTGTCTCAAGCACCTCCTCCCTCTCCTTCTTTATCGACCTCGGTGTCTGCACTGTTGCTTCTCTTGCATATTATCACTCTACTCCCTGGCTACAGTTGCACAGGGCTGTTTCCTTGTTTGGGTCTCTTTCTTCAGTATTTTATCACAGAGGCACTACCAGCATTGCTGATTGACCTGGCCTTGGCCAGTAGTGGGTCCATCTTGGAGCTGGTTGGCATTGCCTCCACCGGACACAGGAAGTGCTTTTAGCAGTTTCTGAGAGACACCACCCCCATGGCATCTCTGCTACCAGAACCTTGCCACCCAAACCCAGTACACCCCTGCACATAATATGATGCTTAAATTGTCGAAATTGTATCCTTATAAAACAAGATGCCATGGCAACAAACTGTCTGTACAGTCAGTGATGATTCCATCCACGTTTATATAATGGTTTTTAATTCAATATGTACATATGGTCTTGTGTTCTAGTGCAGTGATTATAAAGAAACAATTTTAAACTAATTTCGGGAATAATCTAATTAGCAGATGTGCCACCAGCCATGCTTCCAAAGAAAGCGCTAAGCTGAAAATCTTCCTTCCTTTGAGCATCACTTAGTTTGACTTTTTCTATTGTTTAGAGACTCATTTGGTAGTTCAAATCACCAATGATCTCACTTCTGTTGCTGCTATGTGTTGTATAACACGATTCCTTCCTATATTTATTTAAAAGCACCATATTTCAATGAAAAAAATCCAAGTCTAGCCTATGCCCAAGTGTGGTAAGGACAATATATCACCCACCATGAAGCCCAGATTCAGCTTCTTAGTAACTAAGTTTAGTTCTGAAGAAGCCATGATTGTTCTGAGCTCCCCCATGCACAAGGATAGCAGAAAAAAATCCCATACCAAATAAAACTGAAATGAATAAAATCAAGGTTCTAGTCTGTAACTAGTCCTAGAGAATCAGAGAAATTGGACTGAGCAGACACAAATATCGACATCAAGTTCCCTAAAGTGATGCATTTCTGTTTCTAGTTCATGTAAATTAAAACATAAATGTATAAATATAATCTATAACATACTATATAATATTATATATCATAATATAAATATAAACAAATATATAAATCAATATTTGCTTAGAATAAAAAGTGCAGCCACTTGACTTTAAAGTCATCAAAATATATTTTGAACTCTCCTAAGGCCACAACCAGAAGTGTGTGCCTTTGTGATCACATTTTCTTCCACAATCTTTTCCATACTCACATAAAACCGCTAAAATTAAAAGAGGAGACATTATCTAGCTAAAACTTTTCAGGTGCCCATCATCTGGCTGAGATCAGATGAAGCTTGATGAGAACTTGCACTGCAAGTACATCAGTGGGTACTTTCCAGCAGACAGTTTCTTCTCAATTTGTCAACAAGGTTTACCACCAGGCAGCTGCAGTTCTGGCGGACTTCTCTGCTCTTCTCTAACTCTCCCACAGAAATTTGTTCTAGGAGTCTACACTTCATCTTTCCTGACTATGACCTGACCTCAAATCAGATATGCCCTCACTCCATACTGGTTAGATTAGTACCATACAATTTACCTGAAATCTTAAAAATATTATCCTTGAACTAATGTAAATGATTTAGAATGTAACAAAGTACCTGTCACCAGGAAGGTGTTACAGACAACATAGCCAATTACTTCAGTAACTAATTACAGATTCTGTCACATTTAACTATGATTGCCTCATTTCCAAGGATCTAAATGGCTGATATCCAAAAAACCTGCAAGACTGTGAATAAAAACTTGTCAACTCTGTTCATCATGAGTAGAAGTGTTGCAAAGCTTAGCGAAAATGTGAGGTTTTATCTCTATTTGAGATGGTTCTAGTCTTCCCTACAAGAAGTGAGACTCAATAGCCTGAAACAAATGAGGCTTAGAAGAAGAAAACCCATCAAAATTCCTATTTGTACAGCAACATTCAGTGTTGCTTAAAATACTAAATTAAAAACTAAACCATAATTTTCGTTGCACGTAGTTACATGAGCTGATTTTGAACGCTGGCCAGTTCTGTAATAGCTAATTCTCCAAGTGCAGTATAAGAGCAGCTAGACAAGTTACTACAGTGTTGAATACTTATTTTGGCACTGGAGGTTTTTCCTTGTGGCAAGGTAGGAGAAGAGGTCAGTGGGGCCCCTTCCACAGCCATCAGTTGTCAGTGATCCCCTTTCCACAGCCATCGGGATCCTGCAGCATCACCTAGGAGGTGCTCCAGGACTAGCTGAGGCATAGCTTAGAAGGCAGCAATTACCACCCTACAGCCCAACACCGCCATATGCTCTGCCTCCTGCAGGGCTCCTTGTCAAAGCACTCACTACCCCAACTGCCTAATCATCTCAGCACCTACTTCCCTCACGCTCTCTACCCTATATTCTAATCATCTCCAGAACTTTCTGGTTTTTTTCTATCCATCCCCATACACAAGTCCACAAATGTTCCTCCTCTGATCTATTTTTGCTTGACATGCTGTTCTGTAATGGGAATAGCAGTGGCAGCAGGCTGCTCCTAACACTACTTCATGCTGTGAATGTTTTTTAACATTTCCACAGGCAGTTGTGATGGTGTCTCCCTATTAACAGTGTTAGAACATTAGAACACAGTATTTGTACTGCATTAATAGCCTAGCTAATGAAGTTAATGTCAAGGTAACAGGACAGCAGCAGAAGCTGGAATACTTGCCTCCATTTTTCCCCACTGTTCGGAAACACCTCCAGAAGGTCCGGAGAAAAGATGCCCTGTTATGGGGGGTAGCTTGAACAAAGCTGAACTCACGGAACAAGATGTGTGTTCCTTGCCGCACGCTGTTAAAGCTGTGGAGAGAAAGTCAAAGCAAGAGACCATTAGAAAACCAAACCGATGTGAATTCTCTGGGGCCAGCTGGAACAGCCACAAGAAAATCACTGGCAGTTACATTCTGGGAAATCAAATTTCCAAAGCTTATACCCCTCTGTTCTTTAGAGAGAAGACTATTTGCAGAAACCACACACTGGAACTTAATTATAGGAATTAGAGGTTTGTGAAAGTAGAATTCGTTCTAAAGAATCTCAACAAGGGGTGTCCAAGAGCCACTTATTTGAAACCAACTGGCCAAGAGTAACTGTTGTTTATCTGACCAGAAGATGCCCTCTCTTTCAGTACTACTTGAACTTCACTGATATTCTCATCACAGTTTTCCATGAAGCCACCAAAAAAAAAAAAAATAAAGGAAAAGAGAAGTCCTTCTTAACAGAAGACTCAGGATTTCATTTCTAGGTTACTGAAACTTGACTGTATTTGATGCATAAAATCTACTTCAGTTATAGAATCGGGCAGAACAGGAACGACACATAAAGATCACTTCAGCTACACACAAGTCTGTAAGGAAGCCTAAGTCCCCAGCAGTGATTCTCCAGTGGGTGTCCACCAGGGAAATTCTCCATGATTAGACCAAAGTACTAACATACAGAGGAGATCCCATTCCACTTGAAGGACTGACCTCCTGAGTTACACGCTGCTTCATTACTCATTTCAGATCACAGCTTTTTTATAGTCATAGAATCACAGAATGTTAAGGGTTGGAAGGGACCTCTGGAGATCATCTAGTCCAACCCCCCTGCCAGATCAGGATCACCCAGGGCAGGTCACACAGGAACAGATCCAGGGGGGGTTGGAAAGTCTCCAGAGAAGGAGACTCTACCACCTCTCTGGGAAGCCTGTTCCAGGCTCCGTCACCCTCACAGCAAAAAAGTTTCTCCTCCTGGTGAGATGGAACCTCCTGGGTTCCAGCTTGTACTCGTCGTTTCTTGTCCAGTTACTGGGCACCCCAGAAGAGAGCCTTGCCCCTTCCCCTTGACCTCCCACCCCTCAGATATTTACAGATATGAATAAGATCTCCTCTCAGCCTTCTCTTCTTCAGACTAAACAGCCCCAGGGCTCTCAGCCTTTCTTCATAAGAGAGATGTTCCACTCCCTTAATCATCTTTGTAGCCTCCCTCAAAACCTCTCTAGTACTTCCTTGTCCTCTCGAATTGGGGAGCCCAGAATTAGACACAATACTCCAGATGTGGTCTCACCAGGGCAGAGTAGAGGAGGAGAAGAACGTCCCTAGTCCTGCTGGACACACTCTTCTTAACGCAGCCCAGGAAGCCATTGGTCTCTTGGCCACAAGGGCCCATTGCTGTCCCTTTGAGAACTGACTATCCACTAGGACTCCAAGGTCTTTCTCTATGGAGCTGCTTCCCAGTAGGATGACTGCTAATCTGTCCTGGTGCCTGGGTTTATTCCTTCCCAGATGCAGGACTCTACACTTGTCCTCATTGAACTTTCTGAGGTTCCCCTTTGCCCAGCTCTCCAGCCTGTCCAGCTCCCATTGGATAGCAGCACAGCTCTGGTGTCTCAGCCGCCCCTCCCAGTTTCGTATCATCAGTGAATTTGCTGAGGGTCCCCTCTATCCCCTCAGCCAGGTTGTTGATGAAGATATTGAACAAAACTGGACTCAGCATTGACCCCTGGGGAACACCACTGGCCACAGGCCTCCAACTGGGCTCTGCACCACTGATCACGACTCTCTGAGCCAGTTCCCAAACCTCCTCATGGTCCCCTCTTCTAACCCACACTTCCTGAGCTCACCCGCAGGGATGTTATAGGAGACAGTG
This sequence comes from Baryphthengus martii, assembly GCA_013396935.1. Taxonomy (NCBI): domain Eukaryota; kingdom Metazoa; phylum Chordata; class Aves; order Coraciiformes; family Momotidae; genus Baryphthengus; species Baryphthengus martii. The sequence continues at coordinate 25,006 of VWZK01009439.1, forward strand.
TCAAAAGCCTTGCTGAAGTCAAGATAGACAATGTCCACAGCTCTCCCTGTATCTAGCCACTCTGTCACATCGTCAAAAGCAGATTGACACTTCACTAAAGGACACTTTGCACTAGTGCATTTTGAAAGGCATAGCTGGTCATTATGGTAGATAGTCAATTGGATGTTCATAGTCTTGTATTTTAATCCAAATTTCTCATATTTGAGTTGTAAGCACTTTAGGCTAATTTATTATAATAAACACTTGTCTTAATAAGGTTTCTCTGAAGTGCAAGAAGCTCTCCTTTGGGCATGGTAAAGCTCAAGATGCAAGAACAATAGAAATGCAAATACAATCATTATACACCAAATGGTGTAAGGAGAGGATGGCCTGGCAGATAGGTTTTGTGCATTTCACTCTGCATCATGCAAGTGGGACAAAGCTTTCAAAGACTCCAGAGAGATCATTAAAGACATTCACTTGGGATAGCAGCTTAACTCTCCCACACAGGAGAGAATTAATGAAAAGATAGAAGTTTGCTTTCATCACAGCAGAACCTCTCCGTAGGTAGCATCTCCACAACAGACAAAATCCAGCCGTCAGTGTGAACCCTCTCAGTTTGCAATTTAAAATAATCTCTTTAAATATAAATAGTTTAAATCACTTTATTCTTCATAGTATCGAAAAGGGTCTCACATTTGAAAGAGAATTATACCAGAGTTGAGCAAAATTAAAGCGTCATGTAACAATTTGAAAGCGTGTAGAGAGAATCCAATTCCATTTTTCAAGAAAAGAATCACAATTTCTGGTTTTTAATGTCCTGGTTCTCAAACATGTGGAAGTAAATGGAAGTTTTTGTCACGTATTGAAACGTAGGTGCAGAACACTGTTTCTAGACCTCCTATCCAGAAGGAAATGCAACTCAAAATAAGTACAATCACCTTATAATTAAGAAATGCTCCTGGAACTAGGAATACTCTTCCTGTAAACATCACGGATGAATGTATGATTTTGTATTTATGAAACCTTAACCACACACCAGTGCTGTACAAACCAGAGGAAAGCACAGCCATTGTCCCAAGAGATTAAAGTGAATAAATAAATCATGTGTCTGATCACAATATGCCAAAATGACAGGAATGGGCTCCCATGACTACAGTTGTAAGTAAAGACTATTGATTACAAATGCTGCAGCTCACTGCCTTGGAGTAAATGAGTTCAGAGTAAGGGAAAGTAACTTGCATAAAGTCCCACAAGATGCCTGTGACAAAGCTGAAAATAGGATTTCAAGTCTTCTCATTCCAAACCACAGCCTGTAAAACTTTTTTCATTTCTGATTTGCATTATTTTGCTGACGATTTGAAAGGCTGACAGAGAAGACAGAGTTATGAATGAAAAAGAATAAACTTGGTGTCATAGGAAAAGGTAGCTTTCAGAAAGATGTTTAAGGAGAGAAAGAAGATCGAGGGCACAGTGATGCAATTAAATACACTAAATGATGTTGCTCAGGACAACTACAGCACATGCAACTTCTAGAAGCAGATCCTGGCACAATCGTAATGGAAAAGTCCAGACACGAAGCTAACACACTATTAACTGGCAGCAGACAGCCTGACTATATTACTATATATAGTTTACAGAAAACTCAAGTCACTTGACTTTTCAGCATGGAGTGGGCTCTAAACCTAGCAGGCAGAAGGGTATGATATCATCTGTTGTTGCTTACTCAGTTAAAAGAGTGGGTGGATATGCTGGAACATCAGCACACCTGGATGCGTTGACAGCCAAGTGCTGACAGGTAGTTGAGTAAAAGAGGTACACTATTTCTCTCATTCTTCATTTCTTGCAATAAGGTTCTGTTTAAATATACAACGGAAGGATTTTTTTCCCCAAAAGCTCAAGTCTGCAAGCATGGGAGTCAGAACTGTATCACAGTTAAGACGCTGCGTTTCAGAGACCCTACTTCATAAACTCCTTTTTGGGAGTTGTAAAACTCAAAGAAACCAGCCCATGATGGAGCTATGCAGCAAGCAGCTCAATGACAAATCAACAGCTCCGTTCTTAGGCAGGGTCAAGATCACTACAAGAGACAGAAACACTGCACATTTTGCACAAACTATCTATTTTGAAATCCCTTTCTCATGGGTAGAAGAAGAGCACAAACATAGCTTGGTGAAGTTGCCATTAATGTGGCAAGTAGCAACGGCCTGCAGATAAACCCTTCTGGAAGAGAAAGAAAGGGTGACAACGCAAAGCTGTTGCAGATATTCCAAGAGCATGTAGGGATTATGACCAACACTTCACCTACAATTTTTACATACACATGAACAGATGTCCTTTCTAGGTTGTTTTTTTTTGAATGCAAAAATTAAATAAGCTACAGACTCAGAGGAATGACTTAGGTATGCAAGACATTAACAGCAAAGGAACATTCCCAGCAAGTTTAACAGCTGCTGAAATTCTTCCCTTAGGATTGTTCAGTCTTCCCTCTATCTGCCCTCCTTTCACCGAACAACTCAAACCTTTAGCAAAGTCACATTGCCAGAGCTTCACAGTACATTTCATAGAACCATAGAATGCTTTGGGTTGGAAGGGACCTTTAAAGGTAATCTAATCCAACCCCCCTGCACTTCAACTAAGTCAGGTTGCTCAGACCCTCATCCAACCTGACCTGGAATGTTTCCAGGGATGGGGCATCTATCACCTCTCTGGGCAACCTGGGCGAGGGTTTCAAAACCCTCATTGTAAAAAATTTCTTCCTTATACCTAGTCTAAATCTATGCTCTTTTAGATTAAAACCACCACCCTTGTCCTGTCACAACAGGCACTGCTAAAAAGATTGTCCCCATCTTGCTTATGGGCCCTTTTAATTAATGAAAGGCCACAAGGTCGTCTCACTGGAGCCTTCTCTTCTCCAGGCTGAACAACCCCAACTCTCTCAGCCTTTCCTCACAGGAGAGGGGTTTCAACCCTCTGACCATTTCTGAGCTCCCCAATTCAAGAGAGACAGGGATCTACTGGAGAGAGTCCAAGGGAGGCTACAAAGATGACTAAGGGAGTAGAACATCTCTCCTGTGAGGAAATGCTGAGAGTCCTGGGGCTGTTTAGTCTGGAGAAGAGAAGGCTGAGAGGGGATCTTATTCATATTTGTAAATATCTGAGGGGTGGGAGGTCAAGGGGAAGGGACCAGGCTCTTTTCTGTAGCGCCCTGGGACAGGACAAGGAATAACAGGTACAAGCTGGAACCCAGGAGGTTCCACCTCAACAGGAGGAGAAACTTCTTTGCTGTGAGGGTGACGGAGCCTGGAACAGGCTTCCCAGAGAGGTGGTGGAGTCTTCTTCTCTGGAGACTTTCCAACCCCCCCTGGATCTGTTCCTGTGTGACCTGCCCTGGGTGATACTACTCTGGCAGGGGGGTTGGACTAGATGATCTCTAGAGATCTCTTCCAAACCCTTCCATTCTATGTTTCTATGATTTGTGGCCTTCCTCTGGATCTGCTCCAACAAGTTCATGCCTTTCCTGTGCTGAGGACCCCAGAGCTGGCCACAGTACTCTAGATGTGGTCTCACTAGGGCAGAGTAAAGAGGCCACCTCCCTCAGCCTGCTGGCCACACTTCTTTTGATGCAGCCGAGGATACCTTTGGCTTTGTGGGCTGCTGTCCTGGTTTCATTGGGACAACACCATAGGCCAGGTATGGTCTGCAGGCCATTGGCAGCTTCAAGGCAGCCAGGGCAGTTCACAGGTGTATCCCAGACCATGAACATCACACTCATTACAAAGGGGGAAGTTTGCTGAGGAGGAAGGGCCTCCTTCTTGGGCTCTTGCTCAGGTTCCTCCTGACCCTGCTCTTCTTCCTTCTCCTGAGGACTGCTGTCTCATTTATTGCGACCACTGCTCATTCATTGGGTTGACTATAGCTTTGTATACTTTATATTGGCATTGGTATTAGCCTGGCTGTTTCATTAGATCCTTTTTCATTCTAACCTGAGGGTCTTCTCAATGCCACTTTTCTGCTCAATGCCACTTTTCTGCTCGGAAGGAGACATTGGGTGATAGAGCAACTACTATAGTTTAGCCCCAGATACAAGCTAAATATAGACAGCTGTGAGTGCACACTGCAGGCTCACACCCCGTTTTTCATCCCCTGGTATCTCCAAGTCCTTCTCCACAGGGCTGCTCTCAATCACATCATTCTCCCGCCTTTACTGACACCAGGCATTGCCCTGACCCAGGCTCAGGACCATACACTTGGCCTTGTTGAACTTCATGAGGTTCACATAGGCTTATTTCTCAAGCTTGTCCAGGTCCCTCTGGTTGACATCCTGTCCCTCAGGTATGCCAGCTGCACCACTCAGCTTGGTGCCATCTGCAGACTTGCTGAGGGTGCCCTCAATCCCACTGGCTATGTCATTAATGAAGATATTGCACAGCACTAGTGCCAGCAGAGACCCCTGAGGGATGCCCCTTTTTACTCATCTCCATCTGGACAATGATGTGACCATTCAACCAATTCTTCATCCACCAAACAGTCCACCCATCAAATCCGTATCTTTCCAACTCAGAGAGAAGGATGTTGTGGCGAACTGTGCCAAAGGTCTTACCGAAGTCTAGATAGATGCCATCTATAGCTCTTCCCTTAATCACTGATGTGGTGGAGTCACTCCACCACAGAAGGCCACTAGGCTGGTCAGGCAGAACTTGCCCTTGGTGAAGCCAGGCTGGCTGTGTCTAATCACCTTCCTGTCCTTCCTGTGCCTTAGCAGAGCTTCTAGAAGGATCTGCTCCACAATCTTGCCAAGCACAGAGGTGAGGCTGACAGATTGGTAGTTTCCAGAGTCCTCCTTTCTACTCTTTTTAAAAATGTCTCCCTTTTTACTAGTCATCAGTGACTTCGTCTGACTTCTAAGACTTTAAAATACCATGGAGAGTGGCTTGGCAACTTCCTGAGTTAATTCCCTCAGGACTCTGAGATGCATCCAGTCAGCTCCCATAGACTTATGTATGTTCAGGTTCCTCAGGTCACAAACCCGATCTGCTTTTACAGCAGGAGGGACTTTGCACCCCTGGTCCCCATCTCGCAGTCCGTCAACTCGGGAGGTGCGGGAAGATAGGCTGACAGTGAAGACTGAGGCAAAAAAGTCATTGAGTACCTCAGCCTTCTCCTCATCTGTTACCAGCTTGCCAGTCTTGCTCACCAGGGGCAAGATGACCTTCCTTTCTAGTTGACATAGCTGTAGAAGCCTTTCTTATTATTCTTTGCATCCCTTGCAGAGTTCAGCTCCAGCCTTGGCCTTCCTGACCCTACCCATTGGCCTTCCTGACCCACCCATTTGCAGGAGAAAGACTTACAAACAAATTAAGGTATCTCAATGAGGTACTAGTTTGCCCTCAGTCATTTAGAAACAGGTTTGTGAACACAGAGCAGGGTTAACTTCTGGTTAACTTCTCCTTTCCCCCTTTTAGGCATTTAATGCAGCCATCTGCAAGAGATTCCTTCAAGAATAAAGCTTTCAACAACTCTGCAAGTCTCCAAGCCTCCTACTGCAAATCTAATGGTTGCCCTGGCCCCCTACAGTACCAGAAAACAGAGCAGGAAAATTAGAACATTAACAGAAGTTACTAATGATGTGGTTTTTATATGTCTTGCTGAAACCGAGACTAGAAATTGAATTGAATGTTCATTAGTTAACACCAGTTCACTGCAAACCTTCATATTTCACACAAGAATTGTCATGCAAGTGGATACTCCCATAACAAAACAGCTTTTCTCATTCACTTTTGAGAATGTTCTGGAGAAAGAGGAGAGAAAAATAAAGCAAGGTTCTTGCTCAACAGGAATAGCTAAAGAAATTTTTGTAGTAGGGACTTCAAGATGTTTACTTTTTCACTGCTTTCCTTTACATGCCCCAGAGCAGCCAAACCACAGAACAGTCTCTTCCATCAGCACTGCTGAGAAAGCTCCACCTTGCAGCACACCCAGTCCCTGCCCATGGGATGGCACGTGAGAAACGAAAAAAAAATGTTTTGGGAAAAGACTGTGATAAAATAGCCCCAGCTCTCAGGAATGGCTATGCTGGGAACTCTAGTACTCAGGTGCTGCTTCTCTGAACAGAGCTGCTTTCAGTAAGGCTTTGTCTTTTGTGTAATTACATTTCGGCAACTTGCCAGAGTTCAGAAACTTTCAAGCACTCTTTTCAAGCCTTTGGACTTCTAAATAGATTGTAAAAGTCCCAGAATGCTATGGTAACATCCCAATTGAAACCCACTACAGTAGTTAGCCTCTGCCTGCTGAACTCGGGCAAAGCCAAATACACACAATGCAGAGAGAGCCCCAAGTCCCTGAGAAGGACGGAAGAGCTTGCCAGGATCCTGCTGTCCCCCTAGCAGGTGCCACCTTTGGTTACCATGCAAAGAGCTGAAAGACTTCACAGGACCGCTTCTCTACTAAATGGAAAACAAGGAACAAGGACTGTTATTCCTTAATTTACAGCATTACTGCTTCCATTTTCCATTGAGAGCATGATGAAGAAGCAAATCACTTTGAAGTGACTTGAATCACACGCTGCTTCTCCAGCGTGAACAATTCACACACACACACTACTTTTCTTCTTGGTCATACAGGTGCCTAAGTCATTAAAGCAGAATTGAGTGGCTTAAACAAAAATAAGGTGGTCTCAAACGCAAACATGCCAGCGGTTGCTATATCTAGACTGACAGAAACATCATCTGTAGAGAGAAACAGTGCAGAGGGCCTGATGTCAACATTATGGGTAGGGTAGCTCAGGGTGCTTTTTTTTTTTCCTTGAAACACACTCTGGACTAGCTCTAGTCTGGTCCCATGGGCTGAATGCTCATTTGCAGTTGGAACACATCTTCCAGTTTAGTTCCGTCTGAAAGGAACCCAGGCCACCACCTCCAAGACTGCTTCATGATGTGACCCAAAGCACGGTAAGTAGGGATAATCAGGAGTATTAGGATCAAAGACTATGGTATAATGGGTAACAAAGAACTTGCTCTAGCAATAGAAAATACTGAAATTGAAAAGGCTTTAAAACCCAGGCAATTTCTGTTGTTAAATAACTCATCTGCAAACAAAGCATCCCCAGGAGACCACTCACACCTACCCCAAGGCTCCGCTCTAAATGGCAGCGAGGTTTACCTTGCCTGGAACAGCCCTGAGAGGGAACACTTAAAACTGTAGGCACCATTGGGAAAGAAATCCCAGTTTCACTGCTATAAGGAATAAATTACTGCTGCACAAGCCTAGTTTCATTTGAGGTCATTCTACTCATCACTTACTGGTTTACATGTACAACATGACTTGCAATATTCAGACCAATCACTAGACTGTTTCTTTAGCTTTCCCTCTTGGAAGGTAGAGTAGGAGCATTAGCATTCCTCAATTCAAATCTGCTGTAACAAGTGCTTTTAAAAATTCCACAGATATTAAAAGTTGGTACAGCAAAGTAAGCCTCAAGGAAATCACCATCACCCTCTAATGAAATTAGCAGTGCTTTTTAGGCACTTCCTCTGAAATGTGTTAGCAGTGGTAAGAGGAAACAGATGCTGAAAGTTATTCCTGATGACTGCCTTTAAGGGAAAATCCTTTTTCAATAATCAGACAGCTAGGAAATCATCAAGACTCTGAACATTTTGGCAGGACTGGGTGATATAATGCCGCAAACACAGAGACTGGATTTTTTTAGATCCTTTCTCTCTTACCCGCTTGAGTTTAATTCAACTGAAGGATATTGAAAGAGGTAGTGATACAAATTGTAACGATGCGTTGTCAGGCTTCTTGGTACAGGCTCAGGAATCTCTGTATTCATGGCAGAGTTAATACAGGTGATACAGAGAGAGTCCCAAGTACTGTTTGAAAGGAAATGAGTCACAGCACCTGTAACACAGCTCAGAGTAGGCAGTAAAAAAAGCTTTCTTACGTGGCTTTGTAGCAAAACAAACCCTCTGGGATCAGTCTACAGATTCTGGAGAGGAGAGAATTAAAGGAGTTGCTCTGCTTGCTCTTTATTAACCAGAATCCCTTTACGTTTTTTAGAGTCCCTCTCTCTCATTTTTTCCTATGCTAGGTCAGTAATTTAACACCTTGAAGCTTTCAAAGAAAAAGGTAAAATGACCTTACTGTGTCGAATTATTAGCCCAGAGCTTAAAATACGAGTGTGGGGGAGTGGGAATGTGGAAATCTCTAAAAACAGAGGCCTTTTGATCAGAGCAGCATCCTGCAGTTTGCTGTAACCCAAGCTGGCCATTCTTATATAGTAGGAATTAATGACTCCTCCTGACAGGCAGGGCTCTATTAAAACACAATAGCTGTTTGAAAAGGGTAAGCAAGCTGATATGGATATAATAGGCCACATATTGGGGCCCCTTTCTACTCTGAAATAAAGCTGCTTCTTAGTTATGAGCTGAGAAACCAAATATTCAGGAAGATGGGAAAGGTCATACAATGGAAGACAATAAAATAGTCCTGCAGAAGCCCTCCAAGGTGCTTAAGGGAAAAGTAAAGAAGCCTTCAGAGATAAGCATCAATCACCCAGTACCAGCTCTTTCAGTCTGATCAGGTGCTATTTCGGACAAGATGGTAGTTCAGTGAGTCTGGAAAGGTCTTACAGGTATAAATATTTTGTTTTTACAGCAGAAAACACTGCAAGTTGCACACCATCGAGACAGCTGCATGAATACCATTGTAACTGGGTTTATGGAGATCACTGCAAGTTGTTACCTGTTTCCCTCAAAAACCTTTGCCCTTTCCCCGCCACATCTAAAATCAATCAATCAATCAATCAATCAATCCAGAGTGATAACTACACAAAGAAGGTTCTAACTCTCCAGCTAATGTATTAAGTATTTGTTCAAATTGGTCTAACTAGGCATTCTGGGGCAAGAATAAAATTCCTTATTGAATTGCTCTATAACCTTTATATATGCTGAGGGTATGGGAAAACTCAAACCCTCAATAATCTTTATTATCATACAGCCACGATCTCCATTCTTTGGCTTCCTTTTATTAACCAACAGATGTAGTTTTGCCCTTCCTGTCACGCTGTGGAATTCATCCACTAGCTGCAATGATGCCATGCTGCAGAAGCCATGCAGTGAACCTGTGGCAAGGGTGAGAAGATGGCACAAAGAAGAGAAACACTATTAAAAATACAAGCAACACCAGGTAGCGTTCCGATTTCCTCTAGCCTAACAACAACTCTGGATGTAGCTGTGGAATTGACATTGGCTGGAGATGGACTTTTATAGCAAAATGTCAGTGGAGGAGTACAAATTTGAAAATTATTGAGTAACTGCACCCATTTTGTACTGCTAAGATCAAAGAGTAATACCCAGTGAAGGCAAATTGGCTTCTGAGAAAGTTGAGCCCAAAGTACAAGGATCAGCAAGGGCTGGCTTGCTCCATTCTGCATAAAGCCTCTTTTATCTCTTATTGCAAAACAGCCCCATGTTGGACTAAACATGGACAGATTCAACTTTTAATTATTTTAAAAGGTAGCAGCACAATCACATTATGGCTGTGATGATCCAGGAACTAATATAATAGAATAGTATAGTATAGTATAGTATAGTATAGTATAGTATAGTATAGTATAGTATAGTATAACTCAACTCTTTCAAAGAGATTCAATAGTGGTGCTGTGCATGAAGCTCCCGGATTTGCTCTTTTCAGTCTTGCTTAGACCGCAGAACTTCAGAAGACAAAAACTTCCAACTCCAACTGCTTGGCTACAGTGATGACTAGCTACAGTTTGTCTCATTAATTTTAAGATATGCCATAGGATTCATTTTGCAGCACATGAGGGTATTGCAAATCTCTAGGGCTCATCTATTCTGCAATCTGTACAGTTTCAATACCACGCAGCATAGAAATTCTCAGGTTCTCTGAAGACATACAGAATTCTACAACTAGACCAGATTTCTACAACTAGGCATTTTTTGTCTTTTTCTTGTCTTTCCTTCTTTTTTTTTTTTAAGAAAAAGAAGACAAATCAACTTTGAAAAATGCATTTTTCAGGCAAGTTACAAGACTTTCCATGGTTTGCTAATCACGGGGATGCAGAGACAGTTAAGGGATTTTATCTTGTAAAGGATAAGGAATCTGATAATGAGATCTTATCACATCCTATTGCTGCAGGCATTTGCTGATTTTTACAGGCTGGCGTAACCAATGAAGGAGAAATTCCATGTTTGTGGCTTTGTTCACATTGGAACACATGTACTCTTAGCAAAGCAATTAGAAGTGCTCCTCAAGGTTTTCTGTGACACCACAACATTTTACAGCCTAAGAATGAAAACTAAAGTCCTTCCGACAGCACAAAATAAAACAAAAAGACACAAACAAACGAAAAAGGAATCTTAATTCTGATCCATATTTTCTTAAAGCACTCCTCAGACTACACTACTTTATTCCAATTTAATACAAAGTCTTATAAGCTTAGACAGAAGCCAAGAACTCCTCTGAAACTGATCTCCTAGACTCATGCTAAAATGCCTCATTAAAACCAGAACTCAGCCCTGAGTTAGTACTACAAAGGTGTAGTTATTGAATCCATGATAGCTTCATCGGGAGTGGTTCACTTACAGCTTGAGACATCACAAATCTGAGGAAACAGTATGTACTGAAAAGGAAATTCCTAACAACCAGTGATAAAACTATGCCTTTTAATTCCTAAAAATAATAAGAAAACCCATATAATAAAGGAAAAAACACCAAAGTGTACCAAACTTCCTACATTCTTATGTTTTTCTAAAGCTGTTACTCTCTACTGCATTTTTACTGAATTCCAGGTGCTAATTTCACATTACCGAAAGAGTTTTCTTGAAAACATTTACAGAAGCTGCAGGAAATCCAATCCTTACAGCATGTGACCAAGAATATAAAGAGATTAGTGTTTTATATACACACTGCAGATTGTACGCGAAAGACTGTAAATAGTCCCACTACATCTGGTGTGGATATGCCACTATTTATCTTTCTCAGTTTTTCCTGTATATTCCACCACAGTGACTCAGCAAGAACAGTTGAGTGATTTTTTTTTTCCAGAATGATGGAGAAAGATGCTTGTCAAACAGTGATCAGTGAGTATCTATTTTGCATGATGGCGAGCTCTGCTGCAAACCTTTCCTCAGGGGAAGGTGGACAATGTAAGATTGCCACAGTTCACCTATTCTGACTTGAGGGCCCTTTCACTTCTGCAGGAATACAAACTAAAACAGAGATTTGTGATCAGAAATGTAGGAACAGGGATGAGGCAGGAACTATCCAATACCACTAAAATGAAGTAGACTGATGGAGAAAACAAAATTAAACCAAAGACCCTGTGGCGTCCCAAAAAGGATGACCATTATGAAATATCTAACTGATGAAATAAGTTATGGCAAAATAACCAGAAAAAAAAACCAAAAACAGGATACTCTCTTTAAAGATTTTCCTGGGAAGAGCAATGACGTGCATATCTATTTTGTTGTACTGCCAGTGTGATGGACCGGGGAGTAGGAAAACTGTATCATAAATGCACATTCGAATAAAAATTACTTCTCTATTATTTTCTAATTAAGATCAGAGCAATCAATTTTCAGCAAACTCTAGAATTTTGTCATTTTCCTTCTCCCTAAATTAGCTATTTATCTATTGTTTCAAGAATAAATCTACACATTTGAAGTGTCACAAAAGTCTGATGTTAACTCCCAGCTGGGATCCTGTATACATCTCCAAATTTATCCTAGTAACATTAACAACCATGATGGGAAGCGATAAAAAAGTTGGAAGCATAAACAGAATTATACTAGAATTATGAATTAAAACTAGACAGAGGATAGCCCAGAGATAAAACATAAGCACAATTAGCTCAGATACATACAGTCCTAACGCTTGTATCATTTGCCAGATTTCTAGATTGGTCTTTTGGAAAATTTCAATATCTGTTTTTCAGTTTTATTAGCCATCAACACTGCCTATATGCAATTGGCTTTAACCATCATAACAGACACTCAACTTCATGGCAAATGTGTTGCATTTCAACATTCAGGACTGCAAGAAGGAACACAAACATGCCAAACTACTCAAGATCTTCCTAAGAGAGCCAGTCTACTTCTGCTGCAGTTATTCTGAGAAAGAACACAAATAAATATATCATTTCCATGAGGTAAAGGAACAGGAAAGCAGTGGGCAAAGACAGCATTGCTACACCAGTGAACACATGCTAGAAGTGTCACACTCTGACCACAGAGCACAGAAAAGTTGTGCTGGCCTCTCTTCACTGTCCGATAGCACAGCGCAGCTCAAGTCAGTGTATTACGTGAAGGGCTATCTACTGATACCTACCCTGTGCGGACAAGATGCTGATCTCCAGTGCTACCATTCATATGCTATGGCAACTTCTGGAGACTTTTCTGTCACCAAAACAGCCCTGTAAATTTCCTCAGTGTAGTATATTATTGCACAGAGTAGCAAGAGGTGACGGTGGCTTTCACGTTCAATTCCATGTTACTCCTTTGGCTACAAGCCTCCCGAGATTGTCCTGTTCATCAGAAATCTTATTTGCCTTTCCTCCCCCCTACATTTATTTGTGAGGGTTTGGACTCATCCACTCACCTGTTAAGATTCTCAAGTATGAGAGAACACTACACTTTATCCAATACGTTGGCAACGTGTATGAACTACAGTAGGAATGAGTGTGTTATTCCCACTAAAATGGGTTTTTTTTTCATCTGTTTACTCAACAGCAGTCATTCCAAGAAGCGTATTTGTCAGCCTAGGACTTGTTGTTGTGTTTGTTACAAGGAAATAATTCTGGAAAAATCAGGAATTCATGGATTCTGCCTGTCAGATGAAGATACCAATGCCATTTCTTCTGTCAAGCAATTCTATAACAAAACCATCACACTTCAGGGGGTGGATCTACATGTTCTGGACAAAATTCACATAATTTTAATCACAGATAAACCAAATTATCCACAACTCCCAAATCTTCCACAGCTCTCATACAAAACACATACATCATGCACAGTAGACAGGAAATGTTGAAAAATCATTTCTAATATGGGCTGCAGAAACTTAGATTACAAGGAAGAGACTTTCTATTCTGACAGTTCTCTGTAGCAGTAAGACTGGAAGGCAACAAATGGACTTTGGCAGAAAGGCTTTGCATCCATGAGCAACACTCCAAGTGGAGCAATAAGCAACTATCATAGGTTTTCCCAGTAAGATTTATCAACAAATGAAGTCCTACAAATCCACGTACTCTGTAGAGCAGCAATTTATTCAGATTAGCTGCAAAATTTACTCCTCAGAGTTTCTAGCACGAGCACTGTGCCTGAGCACATATATTCACCCTCTTTCCACTGAGAACTAAAGAGCAAAGGAGAGGCAGCCGGCACTCTTATGCAGGGCCCTAGGGATCAAGGAATCCCAAGCAAGAGCCTGTCAGGAACCATTAAGCACATTATACCAGCTGAGATTTTCAGCCCAAAGGGCTGCTTCACAGCTGGGTCATTGCCAGCAGCAGCTTCATACCAATCACATAGCTCAGTGCAGTCTTGCATTGAGCATGGTAATTTTGTCTTTTTCTCTCCAGAGCAGGAGACATGCAGGGAACCTGAGAGTATGAGGAACATATATTAGTTTTGCAATTGCTCATAAGATTAATATGAGAGGGAATATCAACATTTTATGTAAGAACCTGAAAAGATTGTTACCTCCCAGATGCTACTGGTTTGCTCAAAATACACAGAACTAACACTAAAAAAAAACCAAAAACTGATGCCCTTCCCACCAACATTCTTACTGACAAATTCTAATGAATGGCTCCATCTCTCAGAAAGGGAATCTGGCACAACCTGTCAAGGCCCTAAGGACCTTCTCACTACTATTTTTGATGTTTATGCTACAATTGTACAAAGCACAGAGACAACATTCTAGAATGCTAGATGCTGTAAAGTACATGCAGTACAATATCACTACTGTCTTGCAGAGCTTCCACTATCCTTGTGAAGAAGACAGAACAAGTTACTGTGAAAAAGGGAAAGATGCAGAGCAGATGACAGGAAGATGATAACAATGATAAGGCCTACCGACACTGTGGTGAATAAAAAAAAAAAAGGTAAGAAAAATTGATGGCTCTAAGCTAGATCTAAGAATCTCTCTTCTTTATAAGCAGATAATTCAGATTATTTCCAGTTGCCAAGTGGCACTTCAGTGAGTGGCTTATTTCTCACAGACATCCCATCTGCCCTGTTCCTGGCCATTCCCCCCTGCCCTCCCCCTACCAGGGTACTGACACAATTTCAAAGAGGAGGACATTGTTTACTCTACAGAGTTATTCAGGTAATATTGTATAGCGGTACAGGACTGAATAAGCCAGAAGTTTTTCCGACATTGAAGCCTGGGTCACTGGTAGTGCCAAAGCCAAGAGAGCAGTATCGTATTTGTCCCTAAGGAACAAGCTGGGCAAATTGTTCCAGCCAATCCAGACAGCAAGAGAAAATGAGGTTCTTTTATTGCTGATACTGCTGATATTGCTGTTGATACTTCTCGTCTTAGTAGGAAGTCCCTAGGCAAGGAAGTCCAGTTACTCTGAAGAAGGCAAATGTTCCTTTGTGTACAACGGGGCTCTGCACAGCACAGGCCTTGCTATTTCGAAGCGCCAGGCAGACAATAGATCTAAAAGCAGCACCTGACCCCCAGCCGCCCCAAACACCCGCATCACAGACACGTTCTCAGATGATATTATCAAACTGTCACACAAGATTCAGCAGGGGCACTTGAAGTGAGAGCCAGCAGAAACATGCTTTACAGAACAAGGGGAGCTCAGACATCAGTCTGCAGAGCCCGCTGGAAGGAGTGCTGCACCTGCAAGCTAAAAGCACAGTCCTTCTCAATGACAGCCCAGCTGGCAGGTGGTCAGGGAGGGATTTCACTACAAACAAAAGAAAACAAGAAGGGGTTTGAGAGAACATACACACAAAAAAATGGTTTCCTGTGTCTCCAGTTCTCTTGTGTTTGGCTTATCAAACAAAGTACAAAAGTGATAGGAAGAAGAGTTTCCTGTCCAAGGTAAGTTATCATTGGTTAATATTTCTGAGATTTGCAGAATAAGTAGCACAACTACCTGCAAACTTGAAGAGAAAGTTTTAAGCAAAGGTTTAGCCTAGAAGAAAAGCATAAATTACCAGTAGGAAGTCTCCTGGTATTTTTTTTTGCTGCTGCTTCCATCTGGAGTGTAAAAAGGCCACACAGACTCCCTTTAAGATCCCAGAAAGTATAAAGTGGGATGCCAAGCGCTTTCCCCTCTATGTGATCAAATGCATTAGCATGGGGGTCCTGTTTTTCTTCAGTACAGAATAATAAATAATGTATAGGAGGAACATGTCCCTTTAAGATACGATAGCACAGAAATTAGGCTGAAAGAAATAAAGCAGCATTAGTGTGTAATTACACAGAGGGCTTCCAAGAGTCTGCATTTCATGGAGACTCAAAAGCAGAGCAAACATTTCTTGGGTTTGTAATGAACAAGTATCAGTAGCATTTCAGCATATTTATAAAATCAAGACCAGTCCTAAGAGAGGTGTAATTTTAGTGAAAAGATGTGGATTAATTGGCAGAGGGGTAATTGAACCCTATTCCTCTAAGAATCAGGAGAGAGTCAGATTAGGTACTCCCAAGATTGAAAGCAGATGTCCACATGATTGGGACAAATGAACGGTGGAATAAAGTGGGAGAAAAAAAAAATATCTTTAAAGACTAAAAATATTCTGGAAGGAGAAGTATAGGGATGAAGATCGGCCCTCTGCAATCAGCAATCCCAGTGCTAGGCTGTGAATAGCAGTGGAACACATCCCCAGTTTCATTTCCTAGAAACAACCAGAAACACTCACTGACTGCAAAACGCTTCCTGCCTGATTTATACAGAGAAACAAGACCACATAGTTTTCAGCTCTGAAATTTCACACAGATAAGCTAAACCCCAACAAAATTTTCTTCATTACCCATAAAAATAGTTGTTGTAACTGGTACAAAGATTTGAAGTGACTCATGTTGAGCTGAGGCACTGCAATGCGTGATGGAAAGGCCATGACTGCTCTTCAGTGAATCCAGCAAGAGAGGTCCATGGAACGTCACTCTACTGAAAAGTGTCCTCTCTGAGAAGATTTTGGAGAATATATAACACCCACCCTTGACATACTAACCTCATTATTTCTGAAAGGTTACAGATGTTATTTTATCCCTACACACTTGAAAAAAAAAAATGATTAAGTCACTTGCTTGGGCCTACCTGCTAGCTTTCTAAACTCTGGTCTTGGGTCGCTAATATTAAGTGGCCATAAATAGAGAGAGCACAATGTGAGAAAATGGACACTCTAATACCATGTCCCTTCATCCCACATCATTGCAGCACACTTCAAAATATGCACTATGCACATGCCAATCCTCTCTCTCAGAATAACCTGGAATAAGGAAAACACCGGGAGAATGCACACAAACCTTCTGCAATCTCACAAGTTATCTTTGAGTTTGAAGATACTAAGATTAAAGATAAAAATCAAGATCAAATTTAGTTGCTTGGCAGAGCAGTGTAGCCTTCAAAGCACAGCCTGAAAAACCATTGACAGTTGCAGGGATGAATAGAAATCTACCACGCATTGAGGGCTTCACCACTAAAGCCAGAACTTGGATACTTTCATGACAGCAAACTTCATATTCCGAGTCTACCTACACCCAGATTGCCAATCATTTATTTTCCACTCTAAACAACGAATCCCACATTTCAAATCTTAAGAGTTTCCCAGCTTTCCAAATCACTAAGCCTGTTTGTGCTTTGGTACAGGGACAGTTTGACCTGCTAAACTCCTGACATACTATAAAACAAAAAAAAAAAAAAAAGAAGAGAGAATGACTAGTTCTATATTATACACAGAAAAAACCAAACACCTAGCCTTTTCCTGTCTTTCAAGAAATCAGAAGCTCCAGAGAGCACTCAGTGTGAAGAAAAAGCCATTGCAGAAATTAACATCTTACTTTGAAAATAAATGGGAAAAATATGACCTCCAGCATCTAAGCCAGAGGGCTGTGCTCTATGGTGGCAGTTTTGTTTGTTATAACGAACTTGAACAACTATTTATTCTTTCCAAGGTAGAAGAAGAATAGGAAGTGAAAAGAAGATAGTTATCATGCGATGATGACTGAATACTGTAGAGAAACAATGTGATCAGGTCCCCAGGTGTCAGCTTGAAACTAGGTGCAAACCAAATCCAGTCTAGAGAGATGACTGAATGACAACTTCAGCTGGATATTCAGAGCCACTTTGCCTTCAAGTCTGGTAAAGAAATCCTATCGATGGGTGAAGGTCATTGTAGTCATGCCCTTCATCTTTCTTAAGCTCTTGTTTACTGCATATTTGTTCAGCTGACTAATGTCAGCATTATTTTCTGTGAAAACTCACCTATATCAGATGGAGTATCATGATTCCCAATCAAGTCAACTGCACAGGTTGTACCTTCATTTGATGCTGGTACCTACTCTCAGTGATTAATTCTCTGCAACCCTTGCTTAAAAGTGACTGCTGCAGCTTGCTCAAAACATGGAAGTATGCTGTTCATTGGTTTGTATAGGAAGTTTCATTCCTGATACTACACATCTTTTTAATTTTGGTAGTCTTTCTAGACTTAGAGGGAATATATTTTGAGATTTACTTTTGTAGTCTTTCTAGACTTAGAGGGAATATATTTTGAGAGTTTAAGCTACTTTATAAACAACAAAAAATATCAATCTCTTTATAAAATCCATGTAATACCATGTATTATCTGCTTCTAAAATAGATTTCGGAGTTCTTATAAATCCAGTATTCATTGTAGTTAACCTTTCTCTGTAGCTTGGTGTAACAGTAAAACTAAACAGCCTTGATAAGCTGTTTGATTCTTCTAGTAAAATTGTCTTTATGCTGTTTGCATGGGTCTTCCAGATTTGGCACTATGGATGACTCACATCAAGTGAAAGGTGAAGGTTCTTTATTGAGAGCAAAAGAGATAACATACTACCAAGGAAGTTAGACCTCATTTTGGAGAGTAGATTGACACTGAAGCGAGAAAAAAAAACAAACAACCCAAAATAAAACCTCACCAAAAAAAAACAAACAAAAAATGAAACTGTGGTCAATTGAGAAAGTAAGTTACTCTTACGCTTTGAGATCCTCTTCTATTGGTGTAGTACAGAGATTAGTGAGAAATACTCTGCACATCGATTTGCCTCAGAAAAAGATAACAGGAAAGGAAGGAAGCAAGGGAAGACTTTCGAGTGGGCATCAAAAGACACAAGCACACAACCACTGCAAGCAGACACATTACCAACAGAGCTTTAATGAAGCTCCCTGGAAGAGTTTTAGACATTGTGCAAAGACACCAGTGGGTGCATTAAGAAGAGTGTGACCAGGAGGTCAAGTGAGGTTCTCCTCCCCCTCTACTCTGCCCTAGTGAAGCCACATCTGGAGTATTGTGCCCAGTTCTGGGCCTCCAGTTCAAGAGAGACAAGGAACTACTGGAGAGTGTCCAACAGAGGCTACAAAGATGCTGAGGAGACTGAAGCATCTCTCTTACAAGGAAAGGGTGAGAGACCTTGGGCTGTTTGGGCTTGAGAAGACTGAGGGTGGATCTTAATATCTAAAGGACAAGTGTCAAGAGGATGGGATCACTCTCTTTTCAGTAGTGTGAAGCGATAGAACAAGGAGCAATGGGCACAAACTAGAACACAGGAAACTCCATCTAAACGTAAAGAAAAACTTCTTTCTTGTGAGGCTGACAGAGCTTGCTCAGAGAGGTTGTGGAGTCTCCTTCTCTAGAGATTTTCAAAACCTGCCTGGATGCCATCCTGGGCAACCTCCTCTAGGTGAACCTGCTTTATCAGGGGGGTTGGAATAGAGGAATCTGCTAACCCCTACAATGCTGGGATTCTGTGATCATCAATAGGGCAATTGGCTGAGTCAACAGCAACAACACTGAAGACCAGCACGCAGCTTTTCCCAAAAAATATCATTCCAAATTAGTAGGAAGAGATCACCTGTGCTAATTATTCTGTTCATTATTCAAGGGTTTATGCAGCTTATAAAGGAGGAAGAGGCATTCTATTAAAGCATTCAACAGGACAATCATCACACAAGGAGATAAACCAGTTCCTTTTTCTGAGTATGAATTTGAAGTATGAGCTGCTGAAACCAGAAGCAGTTTCTGCTTTTGAAAACAACAGCCCTGATTGAGCCAAGCAGAATTTGGTTTTCTATATGCTTTAAAAAAATTTGCTCCCCAAAGTGACTGCTTCATATGAACGTTCATAATAGAAGAGGTACTGAAGTGTAAGAAAGCCATGCATGTTTCCAGACCACGCTGAGGCAGCTGTTGGCTAAACCAGTGAAATCCAGCACTGACAACTGTATTGGGTTTGGGTGAGCTGGAGTTACTGTTCCCCACAGCAGCTCTTAGGCTGCTGGGCTTTGTATCGGGAGGCAGATCAGATGCCAGAGTTGTGGCTGCTGCTGAGCAGCACTCACACAGCACCAAGGCTCTTTCCAACATCTTCCCACCGACCCCCGCCCAGTGGGATGGGGTGGGCAAGATCTTGGGAGGGGACACAGTCAGGACAGCTGACCCAAACTGACCAAAGAGATATTCCACACCATGTGACGTCAGCTCAAGTATAAAAGGGAGAGAAAGGAGGAGGGAGTTGGGGTCATCCGTTGGTGAAGACACTTGTCCTCTGAGCAACCGCTACGTGCACCAGAGCCCTGCTTCCCGGGAGAGGCCAGACATCGCCTGCTGATCGGAAGTAGAGAATAAGATCTTGTTTTGCTTCGCTTTGCGCGTGGCCTTGCTTTTTGCCTTTTCCTATTAAACTGCCTTTATCGTACCCCACGGGCTCTTCCCATCTTATTCTCTCCCCCCTTGTCGTGCTGAGAGAAGTAGGAGGCAGAGTGATCGAGCGACTTGGTGGGTACCTGGTGCTCAGCCAAGGTCAACGCACCACACAACAGAATCAGCATGTGCCCAGCTCCATTCTCCATGTACCCTGCCTCTTTCCAAAAGCCCCCCTGAGGCCAGCCCTACTGGCAGTGTCCCGATGTACTTACTATTCAGTGAAGAACCTGGCAATGCCATACTGACTAATATCTTCTCTGTTCTCCAGCAGCTGGCTCACCGCATCCTCCATGTATGTGAGGACATGTCTTTGAGCTGCAAAGAAAAGGAAGAGACAGGAATTAGAATACAAGGGGCCTGCAAAGCCCAGAGCCAGAAGCCAGAGCAGCCTAGCTGTGTGCCTTACAACAGGTCAACAAACATTTGCTCCCTCGGAGAGTAGAGGTTTCATTCTCTCAGATATAGGTAGTAAAATTCCCGACCTAAATCCTGCTTTCTTTCCTGGTTTCACAGAGTTAGTCATTAATACTGCTGACCTTTTTTTTTTTTTTTTTTTTTTAAATCCCCCAAGCTTCTGAAAGTGAAGGAAAAGAGACTTCCTTGCTGGAAAATGCTTACTCCAGGAATTCCCCATCTCTAAGTCACAGCCATCTTCCCTGTACAGACTGTCAATGCTGTATCTCTGTTGCTGAGCTTTAGCTATTATCTGCCCTCCCCTCCTTACCAAAGCCAAGTAGCTCTACATTTTTTTTGTAAAGTTTTTTTTCCTAAAGATGCAAATAAAAATACATCTGTTTCCATATAAGCACCACTGCATATTCTCGGAGTGGCAAGTGGGAAACAGGTCTCAATGCCAGGAGAAATTTATATTACTCAACAGTCAGTCTCAAATGCCTACCTAAAACAAACCTAAGGCAATTTCAGAAGTGATGAACCTGCCAGTACCCAACCACAGAATGCCATTCACTTACAAGACGCCCGAGTAAAGACAGTTTGGTTGGTACAACACAACCATTTTGCTGCTTCTCCAGGGGGGAAGCTCTGTACAAATCACACATTTGCCAAGGAGGAAGCAGCACAGATTTGCCACTGAGCCTCTTTGATGTTTCTGGCTAGAAACCAAGCTGAAAAAACAAAGAGTCGAGTCTGGGGTGATGTGCCAGCTACCAAACAGTAGACTTTCCAAATCTACAAGTTCAACAACCAGAAGACAAGTCACAACGAACCCAGGAAAATCATTCCTAACCTGGAAAGCACACAAACCCTGTTCCCAAAGTACACACCTCCATCCTAAACACGTATCCTACTGCACCTTTGCAAGTAGTGTCGTGTCCTAAAATGAGCTGGAGAAACCCCCGCGTGGATACAGGAAAGGCAAGGGCTGTTCTTGCCCCTTGCCAATCTGCTCCAGACTTGGCAGCATCATCCCCTCACCAACTGGTCAATCTCAGACCCACATCAATATGCTTCAAACCATTTTAATTGGTGCTTAATATCCTGGTAAGCATCAAGAGTGTGCCGCTTGATACACAGCATGGAAGTCCCTTTCATCTTAGTGTGAGGTAGGTGGACTTCAAGAGAGGCCCGGAAATGATTATTCCCAGTGGATACAGTGATTAAAAGTCTGTATGAACATTGATTGCTATCAGGGGATTTCTCTGCCTAGAACAGGTTTTAGGACAATGGTAAAATTGGTTAAGCACACCCTGGAAAATACCTTGCAGCTGATAGCAGAATGGTGAGCCAAAGGTTCAAAGATACTATCTCGTACAAAAAGATACAGGGTGTAGATTTATTTAATTATTTTAATGCAAAGGAATAAATTTAATTTATGTGAGCGATTAAAGAAAAACAGCTCTGCGCACCTGTGTCCCCTGAGGGAGGAATGAGTTGTGCATCTCAGTCACAGGCTCAGAATAACAGCAAATGGGTAACTATTTCAGCCCATCCTTCCTCCCTCTTCATTATGGAACCCACCTTGCCCTCAGAACCTGCCTTCCCAGGCCCCTCTTGAGCTGCCAGCGGCACCAGGTCAAGCCAGGAAACAGAACGAGCAGAAAGGCTTCCACTCTTTTCAGTCTGCAATAAACTTCTGCTCAACTGCAAAATAATCCTCAAAACTTTGTGGGGAAGTATGCGCTCCTCTCATAGAACAGCCCCTATCCGTGAAACATGTTCCTGTTTATTGTGCTGCTCTGGAATCGTTAACTTCTCCTATGGGAACACACAGACGGTCCCAAAGCGTTACACAGCACAGTGTGCCTGACCCCTGTAATAAATACCTCTGAGTCTACTCCTGGAGAATAAATTAACTTTCAACACAGAATTTCAGATGTTTCTGTCACACTTTAAAAGGCACACAAATATATATGGGTCACTTGAATGCAGTCACTGGTAAAAAGGTGTTTCTGCAAAGCTTTTTGTTGCATGGCCTAAGGATCCTGGCAAAGAATCTCACTCCCTACCTCTGAAAAGGTACGTAGAGCCAGAGAGGAGAGAAGAAATTGGTGAGCAGAGAAGCTGAAAGAAACCAGCATTCATATTCTCCTGGAGAAGTCTCTCTCTTTGGCTCCTTGGCCGCTGCACCGTCTTCCAGGTAGCACAGTTCACATCACCTAAGGGAATTCCAGCTCTGGCTTCCCATTCACCAGCTGCCCAGTTCCATCGGACAAGCAGTATATTTTACAACCCAACCAACTCTACCCTATACTGAAAAGTCATAGGCTAAAATTGAGTTTGCAGGCAGGTCCTAGCAGGCCAGAGATACAAAACAAAGTGCCAGGAGTCTGGTTATTCTGGTTATAGCAAAATAGTAGTTCCCTAATTTATACAAATGGTACTTTCCATTAACAAACACTGGAACCATACTGAACATTAACTATCTACACAAGAAGAGTGAAATATCCATGGGGTCTTGTGCAAAATAAATCAGAGGAGTCACATGTTAACGGTTTTTGAAAATTCAGGGAGATAACGGTGTATTGCTATACACGTTGCCCATATTTTTGAGGCTCACTTTGCAATAATAAGGCAACAAGCCTAAATCAGAACGTAAAGCCCAAATACTCATGCAAATGTGCTACTCTCTTTTTCTTCCAGACAGCATTCCAGTACAAGGCAGCTGCCATGCAGGAAGTAGTAGAACAGGTTATCATCCTCAGCATTTATTTGTTTATGGGTGATTGCAACAAAGGCTCCCCTCCCTACTCATAGAAAACTTTCCAATGCAACTCATATTTGCTAAACTCTTCCATGATATCCCACGCAACTACCCCAAACAGTAAGGAAGCGTGGCTGCCACACTCATTTCATAGGTGCTACTCTTTGCTGTCGGAGTTAAGAACCACCAGGTAGCTTTCATAGAAGAATCATAGGATCACAGAATTGTCAGGGTTGGAAGGGACCTCGAAGATCATCTGGTTCCAACCCCCCTGCCACAGGCAGGGACAGCTACCACTAGACCAGGCTGCCCAGAGCCCCATCCAGCCTGGCCTTAAAAACTTCCAGGGAGGGGGATTCCACCACCTCTCTGGGCAACCTGTTCCAGTGCCTCACCACCCTCATCGGGAAGAACTTCTTCCTAACATCCAATCTAAATCTCTCCTCCTCTAGTTTGGATCCATTCCCCCTTGGCCTATCACTATCCGACATCCTAAAAGGTCCCCCCCCAGCTTTCCTGTAGGCCCCCTTCAGATCCTGGAAGGCCACCAGAAGGTCTCCTCCTTGATAATAAAGTGTATCAAATGACCCGAAGAAAAAAGTATGCTTGAAATAAATTAGTATCAGATAGTAAAACATGTATCACACACCTTGTTTTAAAAAGCAGCAGAACAGAGCCCTACAGCAGAGCTAAGTCTCTATTTATCAAATTATTATCAAATCAGCCAGCTACTTTATTGCTCAACTCTTCACAAGAGACAACTTCTTCTGGAACATGAACTGTCTACCAAAATAATTTGTACTGTAAGCACATAAGAAGGCATTCTTTTTATGGCTGGTTCATTCCTGGCACAACCGAGTATGCTGAAACATCAAGAGTAGGAATTCCTTGATAACAAGACCAGTTTTTATTAATTATTTGCCTTCTCCTCAACTGATGTGCCAAAAATACACGGTATTTGATTCAATGAACATTCTAATTCATTTCAGTTATCGGAAGTTCAAGAGCATAACAAGCTTCAATGTATTTGGAATATTTCTGGCATTTTTTAATCTCTGAGAGTTTATAAACCCACAGTTAAATACCCTTTCAGAATTTCTTTCTCACCTAGGGCTTAACTAACAACACTACTGTATTACACACACTGGAAAGATACATCTATATTAACACAAAATCAATTTCATGCAAATATTACCAAAAAAATAACGATGCAAGAGAGAACTAGTAAAGATACAAACTGCCAGACCAAAATCATGTCAACTCTGGAAGCTTTTCCTGCATTAATGGTCCTCTTTTTAATCTTTTCAGATATCATTAGGGATTTAATCTCTTGAGATATTGCCAAGGAATGGCGTGAGCAAGAGAAGTATGTAAACAAAACAATCAACCTAAAAGCTACCTTACATCACTCTACAGCTGTAGCTCCTTCCAGCTTTGCACAGCTTCAGAGTGTAATTTCCTATTAAATCTCAAAAAAATATATTTTTTTTTCTTTCTTAAGGTGAGAACATCTGATGAAGTGCAAGCAGACCTTGTGGTACCAGAGAGAACGTTACAGCGTGAGCTGTGCTGTTACTCAGGAGCACATGCCAAGTGTCTAGTCATCGCAGCCAGCATAATCCAAACTCACTGATCATTCTCGGGAGCAATGATCCTCGTAATTTCTGATGGCCTGACTTCCTCGGTACTATTCTGCCTAGCCAACACAAACTATGAGTGTACACATAGCTGCATTCTTCTCCTCACACGGGGCCTACGACCTCTCCTATCCCTAATAGCAACTTGATGACTACTAGCAAGCCTCACTAACATGGCCCTACCCCCAACCACAAACCTGATAGCAGAACTCACTATCATTACTGCCCTATTCAAGTGATCGCCCTTCACAATTATTCTAACAGGAATCACAACCTTCTTAACAGCCTCATATACCCTGTTCTTATTTCTAACAACCCAATGAGGCACACTCCCCATCCACATCGCATCAACCCAAACTTCAAGTATACAAGAACACCTCCTAATAACCCTCCATATCACAAGCATTAGATTGTGATTCTAAAAACAGAAGTTAAACTCTTCTTACCTGCTGAGGGGAGGTTCGACCAGCAAGAACTGCTAATTCTTGCATCTGAGTCTAAAACCTTGCCCCCCTTACTTTTAAAGGATAACAATAATCCACTGGTCTTATGAACCGCTGATCTTGGTGCAATTCCAAGTGAAAGTAATGGAGACAGCACTCCTCCTAAACACCTCAATACTCCTAATTCTGACAATCATCCTCACACCTAGCCTTCTTCCACTACTATCAAAAAAACTCCACAACTCACCACTCTCTATCACTCGTACTGTCAAAACTGCCTTCTTGACGAGCCTGATGCCAACAGCCCTATTTATATACTCAGGCGCAGAAAGCATTACATCCAACTGAGAATGAAAACTCATCACAAACTTCAAAATCCCCCTAAGCCTAAAAAACAACCAATACTCCATAATATTCTTTCCCATCACGTTATTTGTAACATGATCCATCCTCCAGTTTGCAACATGGCACATAGAATCAGAACCCCATGTCACCGAATTCTTCTCTCGCCTCTTGTGGTGGGTTGACCTTGGCTGAGCACCAGGTACCCACCAAGTCGTTCGATCACTCTGCCTCCTACTTCTCTCAGCATGACAAGGGGGGAGAGAATAAGATGGGAAGAGCCCGTGGGGTACGATAAAGGCAGTTTAATAGGAAAAGGCAAAAAGCAAGGCTGCGCACAAAGCGAAGCAAAACAAGATCTTATTCTTTACTTCCCATCAGCAGGCGATGTCTGGCCTCTCCTGGGAAGCAGGGCCCTGGTGCACGTAGCTGTTGCTCAGAGGACAAGCGTCTTCACCAACGGATCCCCTGCTCTGGGGAACGGTAACTCCAGCTCAGCCAAATCCAATACACCTCTTAATATTTCTAATCGCCATACTCACACTAACCATCGCCAACAACATATTTCTACTATTCATTGGGTCAGACGGAGTCGGAATCATATCCTTCCTTCTAATTGGCTGATGACAAGGGCACGCAGAAGCCAACACAGCCTCACTCCAAGCAATCCTATCCAACCTAAGCAGGGACATTGGCCTAATCCTAAGCATGGCCCGACTAGTGTCATCCATAAACACTTGAGAATTTCACCAAACTTTGTTTCATACCCAAACCCCAACACTCCCCCTCCTAGGCCTCATCCCAGCTGCCACAGGAAAATCAGCCCAATTCAGCCTACATCCCTAACTGCCCGCTGCCATACAAGGCCCAACTCCCGTCTCCGCCCACTCCACTCAAGCACCACAGTAGTAGCCGGAATCTTCCTCCTCATCTGAAAACACCACTTCCCAGCCAACAACCAAACTGCCCTTACCCTCTGCTTGTGCTTTGGAGCTCTATCCACACTATTCGCTGCCACCAGTGCTATCACACAGAATGACATCAAGAAAATCGTCGCCTTTTCTACATCAAGCCAACTAGAATTAATAATAGTCACCATTGGCTTAAATCTCCCATAACTACCCATCCTCTACATCTCCACCCATGCCTTCTTCAAAGCCATACTCTTCCTCTGCTCTGGATCCATCATCCACAGCCTCAACACTGAACACAAAATTTGAAAAATAGGTGGCCTACAAAAAACACTCCCAACAACCACCTCCTGCCTAACCATCGGCAACCTAGCCCTTATAGGAACCCCTTTCCTAGCAGGATTTTACTCCGAAGACCTCATTACCAAAAACCTCAACACCTCGTACCTAAACACCTGAGCCCTACTCCTAACCCTCCTAGCCACATCCTTCACTGCAACCTATAGCCTATGAATAATCCTTCTAGTCCAAACAGGATTCACATACACACCACCAACCACTCCAATCAACAAAAACAACGCAGCAATCAGTAACCCCATTACCCGCCTCACCCTGGGCAGCACCCTAGCAGGCCTATTAATTACCTTCTTCATCCTCCCCACAAAAACCCCTCCAATAACCACACCCACCCTCACAAAAACCGCAGCCATCATAGTCTCCATCCTAGGGGCGGTCCTAGCCCTAGAACTTTCAAATGTGACTCACACTCTGATTCGGCTAAAACAAAACACTATCCTTAACTTCTCCTCCACACTAGGATACTTCGAGCCCCTAACACACCACATCACCTCTATAAAACTCCTAAACAACGGACAAAAAAAATCGTCCTACCTTTAATTGACCTGTTCTGATATCAGAAAATAGGCCCGGAAGGACTCGCCAATCTCCAACTCATAATAACCTAAACGTCTACCACACTCCACAGTGGACTTATCAAAACCTATCTAGGATCCTTCGCCTTATTCATCCCCATCATAATTCTATTCAGACACAGAAAGCCCAACTAATGGCCCCAAACCTCTGAAAATCCCACCCCCTTCTAAAAATAAACAACTCCCTAACTGACCTTCCCACCCCCTCCAACATCTCCACATGATGAAACTTCGGCTCCCTTTTAGGCACAGCTACACCGTATTTTGTATGCTCACGGTTTCAAAACCACTTTCAACAAAAACCACAAGAAATGTTTCAGTTTATCATTTCATCTTGACCATAACTCAAAAGAGTGAGGCACTTCCCCAAGAGTCTTTGTGTTCTTATGACTTACGTTGGCAAAGGAAGGAAAGGAAGCACACCTTGGTGGTGGGGAGTAGAGGGGAGGAGAATCCAGAGAAAAATAAAAGTTGAAACATTTGCAATAATCCACTGCTTCTTCTCCATAACAGGAAAGGGAGGGCATGGAATACAATTTGAAGCTTCAGAAGACAGCTGCATAAGCAGAACAATACACTTAAGCGCTCCACTGCCTGCTGTAAATAACTGAACAATCAACAGTTATTAAACCATAATGAGGAAGGCATGGAAAAGAATCTCAGATAGGCCTCATTTTGCCTACTGTAGTTACAGTCTCATTCATCAAATGAGAAACATTTTCAGCACTATTCCCAAACACTAAATATTGTTTATTCTGTGAAAATAACTGTTTAAAACGTCCTGCTTGTTACAACATCTTCACTGTAGCCTTTCTGCCAGATTTGCAGACCTCATCTCCTTCCCTAGTCACTGAGTATCCATCATCTCTTCCCTTCTACTTTGTCTCACACTCATTGTGGCATGAGACGTGTGACCTTGATCTTCATTTTTCAGTAACTCTGCTGTACCAAAGCTTTGCAATTCTTTTTCATCTTCAGTGAATGCTTAATTCCCTTCCTGTTCCCTTCTATTTTAACTCACAACTGCTTTTATTTCCCTCTTAACATCCAAGTTGGACAGAGAATCATCTCAAATAGGAAAAAATTACAAAAAAAAAAAAAGTCATGTGGCAAGTAGCATGTAATGTTATTTTGGTCATTTATTTTATTTATTTATTGGCCTGTTATTTGATACTGGAAAAGGAAAAGAGGGAAAAGAGTTTAGGTGAAGCTTATCCATTTCAGGTCAGGAAAGACAGTGGACAGTGCCACCTGATCCGGGAGACTCAGAGGATACCTTATGTGGCAGCCTGGGGCGATACAACAAAAGGAGATGGCAGAAAGGGAAATGTATCCCGATCACTTACAACCTCACACCAGCCAATTATATTAACAACACTCAGAGGCCCACAAGGCCCACAATGGAACAAATCCAAAGAATGGCGACTTCAGAATGTTAGGTCAATGTAGAAAACACAAAAGCATCTTGGGAAAACATGTGGGGATGTGTGTTTATTGGGGAGGGGAGGAGTTTGGGCTTTGGGGCTTTTGTTTGCTTTATAACCTACTGCTAATGTCCAGTTCCTTCAGTAGGACCTGGGAGCGGTTTCTTAAGTTACAAAGTCTCACAAAGACAAACCCCGTACTTATCGGTACCATTTACAGCTCCTAACAATACCATCCTGGAGCAGACACTTTTCTCCTCCTAAGAGACACTAGATACTGCAACCTGAACAGAAGGACATACTAAGTGATCAACAGAACAGGCTCTTATAAAGTTATTACTCAACCTGACGTGCTCACACGTGTGTCTTTTTCTGCCCCCAATGTCTGAATACTTTAGAAAGTTTCACGAAATGAAAAAGGAATGGTAGATCAGCACAGGGAAGAGAGATAAGAGGAGGCTCACTGTAAGTAGGCTAATAAAGCTGCTGCATCTAAAAATCTTGCACATCTCTTAGAACTCTCTTTTCTCAACTTCAGATGTGAAACAGAAAACTAGTTTGTTCTTACACTCTAAGAATTTTTAGTCTGCTTCCTAGATGGCTTTGAGTGATGCAATCCTTACTGACAAGTTTCATGCAAGTCAAGCGTCTATTTCTTTTTAAAAAAATAAAAAAATTAAATGAATCTAAACCCAAGCTGGCTCATTAAAAAAGAAATTTTGCAAGTTTCAGCCTAGAGCAACTCTGGAAAAGTTATGAGTCTATTAATACGTAGGTTGAAAATGCTGATGTAGTGTAAGAGAGTAGCACAACAACAACGGATGTATCTACATGGCACACTGCAATACCATGCTCAGTACCTGAACTAGCTCCAGATCTGAAATCAGCAACGGGAACTTCAGCAAAGTGAGTCTCCTGAGACACTCACTCCAAACAAAGCACTAAACAAACTCTTATTTCTGCCTTGAGATTCCTTAACACAAAGCAACATTGCAGTTCTGTAGGTATGCACAAAGTACCCCAACAGCGGCCTAGCAGCACGTCCTGGTTTGAGTTAGAACAGAGCTAATGCTGCTCAGTGATTTTACTTTTCAGCTCAGTCTCTTCTAACTATCTGCACTGTCTGCAGTCAGTAGGGTGTTTCCACAGGCAGCGCTTGCTCAAATCACTGTGCTCCTTAGTTTCCTGGAACATCAAGCAGTAACACAAACTGTTAACGCCAGCTTCAAAGGATGTAGAATGCAAGGAGCAGCTGCTTTGTAAATTAAAATATTTCCATTTTATTGCCAATATTACTTTATTTCAGAAAAAAAGGCTAACATTCAAGCCATCTCCCAGCGCAAGAACACCACTCCTTCCAGTGTTGTGGAATGCGTATAAAATCAGGTTGCTCAGATCCGTGAGCAAAACAAGCAGCTAACTGAGGTTACAGTCTGCACAGAGCAGCTGGACACCGTTCTCTACTACTCACCCCGCACAAATGAGACAAGAGAGGAGACCGCAGCTCACATCCCTCAGCTGCCTTCACGGAGACCCTACTCTAGGGCATCCGCGGGGAGCTCCCTGCGCCCAAGAGCCACAGCCCCCCCATCTCAGGGGAGCACCAGGAGCAGCAGTGCCCTACAACACTGATCTGCAACTCCCGGTGCCGCCCCCTCCCCAGCCGAGAAGGCGAAGATGGAATCACGGCCATCTGCCCTGCCCCGGCCCGGCCGCGCCCGCCGCCGTCCCTGGGAAGNAGGGTCTGTGGAGAAGGGCGGTGAGATGGCGGCCTGACCTTGAGGGAGGTGCTGTGAGCAGCGCCCTGAGCAGCGTCCTCGGGGGCCTAGGAGCCCTCCGCGGGAGAACTAGTGAAGCTGAAAAGCCAAAGTGACACGACGCGAGGGTGAAGTCAGTCTGGGTAGATTTAGGTTTAAAATCAGAAGGTGCCCGGAGCTGTTGAGACTACAGCTGTGGTGGAAAGACCGTAACTTGAAGGTAAATTGTAGTAAGTTAATGAAGAGCACTACGTAACACCCTTGTCCCAGAGAGCAAGGACTGAACAGGGTAATTGTGGAGGTCCTTTATAGCTGTGTCCTGTCTGTATCACTCCACTGGTTTTTGGTAACCCTTGTGTTCAGGATAGGGAGCATGGGGAGCATCAGGAATCATCTTTCATTCACCTGAAAGTCTAAACTAGAAAAAAGGTCCAGAGCCACTGGGCTCCTTTTCTTGTCTGGGAATGGCCCTTGTCCTGAGGATGTAGGAGAGGCAGAGCTCTTCACATGGCCTGCTGGGTTCCTCTTCCCTAAAAGCCGCTGAGGAATTGCTTTGCAGTTTCTTGCATCGCCATTAGAAAACTCCCAGACCAGGATGTATTCCTGGAGGTAAAAAAAAACAAACAAAGCCGAACAAAAAAAAACAACATAAGACTGGAAATGTTGTCTGTGTTTTTACTGACAAATGCAACAGAACAGAAATTAAATAAACCACATGTGCACGCATATAACCTGCCTTTATTCCACAGGAGGAAAGAGCTGAGCGTGACTGTTGGTAATTTATCTTTAATCTGTACTCAAAGGACAGCCATAGTTAAAAAGGGCAAACAGGATGTCATAATTTACCTATTCGTATCACACATGCACACACACCCCTAAATTGCCTGGACCACTCCACTGACTTTGTCTTGTTCTGCCTTTAAATGGATATGGTTTCAAAGATGGGCAGAGAGAATAATTGAGGAAGCAGACAATGAGACACTCTGGTGTGAAGAATGATTAGAAAAATGTAAGATTGTCTTAAAGGGGGTAGGCATAATTTACAGAGTGATGTGCTCTAAAATGATTTATGCTGCAATGAGGCTCATGAAAAACTTGTACATGTTCAGTTTTGCACTTTGCGCATTTGGTTATAGGCCATAAATTTAAAGATGGGAAATTTTTTTATAACAGATACAATTAGTTTGTAAAATACAATGACAGAAGATATTTTGAGGCCAGGAATTCAGCAGAATTTAGAAAAGAAGTAGATACTTTCAAGCAGAATGAGAAAACACAGGATTATTTTATATGTTGTTACATATAAAAGCATAGGGAATAAAAAGCACAGAATCTGTAGGAATATGAACTATCCTGTGTCACAGGGAATCAAACTATCTGACTGATGGAGTTTTGGAAAACATTTTTCCTAACATGATGTCTATTCCATAACTACTCACTTTTGGGGTTCTGGCACTTTTCAATTAAATATCTGGTTCTAGGCCACTGTTGGAGAGAAGAAATGGAATTTGATAAACCCCCTGTAATCATGAGGTTTAAGAGCACGGTTCCTGCACTTTCAAAACTAAGATCAAGATCTTTATTTTCATGAGCAATCCTCTATCATCAGCCAGGCAGTTTCACTGGTGTTCAAAAACCAAATCTAAAAGGGTTCCACAACGCTACTGTGGGTCAGCCGAGCTGGTAGGTGCCTTCCACAGATTGTGCGCTGTTTCTTTTTTTTGTTTTTAAACCATTTCTGTAAACTACAATTTATCCTTGATCAATATCTGGAGCATTCATTTGCAAGAGGCCTTTAAGGTCCAGTTGTAAATACTACATTCTAGTATCTCTCTGGGATTACTTCTTTTGTCTTACCACTGTTTGGTCTCTGTGGGTTAGACTTTGTTATTTCCTTCAAACTAGCGAATGGGATCCTTTTGGACACTGAGCCCGTTTGTGGTTTTAATAATGATAAGTTTCAGTAATAGTGGCGCCTGACTGTTAACAACTCAAAGAAAATGGTATAAAAACAACATGTCTTTTCTGGAGCCATTTATAGACTTTCCTGTTTACTATGATTTCTGTCTGTGCTTGCCAGAGCCAGGATTAGGTAATATAACCGATCAGCAGCCGCACTCACCTGTTCTCTCACACTCGTGGCCAGAGAAGGGAGAAATGCTGCCAGCCTGGCCATAGGTATTCAGTTTGTTTGCCCATATTGATTTTAGAACCCTAGACTAGTGCATTTTAATAACTTGAGAAGGCTTTTATGGGTCACTGGAAAACATCTGCAAGTTTAATAGCTGCCCCAAGAGGTAAATCTGACAGAGGATTAATGTTCTTTTGGACACAGCTGAAAGAATGATGGTGGAAAAACAAAATTCTCTCTGTCACAGTCACTTGGGAGATTATCAGAGGTACAGGTCTCACTTTAGGACAAGCCTATGGGGTACAGTTTTAGGGTCGCCATCTGCCCTGGGAATC
Organism: Baryphthengus martii; assembly: GCA_013396935.1. Taxonomy (NCBI): domain Eukaryota; kingdom Metazoa; phylum Chordata; class Aves; order Coraciiformes; family Momotidae; genus Baryphthengus; species Baryphthengus martii. Next base: position 57,982 of record VWZK01009439.1, read on the forward strand.
ATGGTGCTGCTTATGTCTCTTAACAAAAAGTGTTGAGTTTTATCTGCCAGGGACATTTGGGTATCTAAACCAGTCTTTCAAGAAGGATCAGTTGCACTACATTGGTATATTTTATATTTGGGAATCCAAATCAGTCTTGTAAGAAGGATCAGGTGGACTACGTTGATACATTTTGTGCATGTTCTCCTTCAGAGCTAAATGACCTTAGAAATCATATCTTTAGGCGAATTGGGCTGATTTACTTATGGAAGAGTCCATGTCACCCTAATTTTGAGAATAGTCAGGGGTATAATTTACATTATCTGATGAAAAAAAGTCTTTATTATGTTATGATGCATGGGCTTAAAAACTCGTTTCTCAGTCGGTTTTCTAAGTGTTTCTCAGCAGTTTAGCTGAGATCAGATTTCTGGTTTCCTCCATTCCCACATACTTTGCCCCCACTATCCTAATCGCTTAGCTTACTCTTTGCTGGTTTTATGTTCACCCTCTTAAATGATACTACCAATGCTGAGCTGAAATATTTTCCTTTTATTAGCCAAAATTCTTCTGAGAAACAGCTCCTCTTTCAGAGAATTATATAGAATAATAAACAGGACTGAACATCAAGCAACAAATTCCAGAGGAAATGCCTTGTTTTAAACAGACTGAGTAATTTTGTCTGGCTTCTATTACTTTTTCTTGTAATGAAATATTTTATTTGCTTAGAATGTTAACAGTTATTGGTGAAGTAGTTACAATAAAGCCTAGATGTCTTCAAGGACACTGAAATTTCTACTTTTGTTTTTTCTTCAGGTGGCAGTTGGGAATGCTATTGCTCGCGTCTTCCCACATATTTACCAGCTGAGCTTTACCTAGTACCATAATAACTGATAAAATTGCAGGTGTGATAACAAAACGTGTTCATCTTACAACACCCCAGAAAAACCCAGATTGTACTGAGGGGAGAAAAACATTGATTTAAACAACTGTCAGTCTTTATTGATACTATATTATTTTGGGCGCTGTAGCAGAGATGAGTTTTGAGGAGGGATTGGAAGAGATGGAGAATTAAGAGCTTCACATACTATTATTTATGTAATGTTTTTGAAATCTTGAAAGTGAAATTAGGATTCTGTTATGCAAGACGTTTTAAAAATCAGTGGCGCTGAAGCTGGATGATTCATTCATGAGTCAGCTGCAAACCCATAAAAAGCCCCCGTTAAATTTCTGATTTAATAATTATTTTTACGAATTACAACCAAACTCTCTGAACACATGCACTAAAAATAAGATTAGCTAAAATAAAGAGATCAGCCAAAATCACAATGAAATTATGTGATGAAATACGTATTTTTATGTTGTTGATTCCTCAGGAGCCATTTGCAGAGAAAGATCCAGTACTTATAGTGCTTATCCTAATCTGAGCCTTCTCAAGCTGAACGAACAGTTTATTTGGTTCACATGCATCATAGTGGTTTTGCACAAGTAAACCATTTTTTTTTTGTTGTTCTCTAATAATGCAGTATTAATACTAGTTTACCTCTTCAGGTATAACCTAGACAGACAGATAGGACTTACATTATTCTTTGACATCAACGGACTTGAGAGAAATAAGATTTATAACGTTTCTTACTCCTAACCTCTGTCACTAGATGAAGTCTGGAAGCAACTGTGTGTTTTTAAGGTAGCGATAGGACACAACAACAGCAGCAGCTCTCTTAAGTAGTCAGCATTTGTACCATTGAAGGGATCAAATTTGACGCCTGTAATTGTACCTGGAAATCTTCAGTCAAGAATAGACTTTGCTCATAAGGTGTCATAAGCTTGCAGGAAATTGTCCTGTGAACATTATGCCGTTGTAATTTGTTTTTTGTTTATTAGTTTAGCTGCATTTTAATCTGGATTTTTGAGATTTTATTTTTCCCCTTGAACAAGAAGATGGACAGGAAGAAAGTACATAGAGATCTGATCTAATTTTGAGGTCTCTCTATATTGATGAACTTTATCTTCACCTGAGGATTTGGGTCTAATCAAGCTCCCAGATCCTTGTATTTTAAATGTCAATTGTTAGGAAAAAAACCTTGAAATATTCTTCTACTCCTCAGTCACAGGAGTACTTCTGAATTCTGAGTGATCTGCTTGTAAGAAAAGGGAAGATTATTATGACATGTTCTGTGGCTTATGGAGGCCACATCTTGATTTTAAAATCAGAGGTGGGTGTAGGTTGTATGATAAATTGCTGACATGTATTAAATGCACAGTACAAATTCTAGTTGGTTTTGAGCTTAGTATTAGCCAGCAAGGTTGGCTTTTTTCTAACAGCAAACTGCTGAAAGACTGTCAGGTTTTGCTCCCATTATCTTGTCAGAAAGAAAAGGACAACATCTTTAAAAGTACCTAAGTATCAAGCAAGTGACCCTTTTCTGCTGGAATGCTGCCCCACTAATGATGCGGAGAAGAAAAACAACTGTTTCTGGCAGAGTCTGCAGGATCTCTCATGCTAACTAAAAAGATTAAAATTCCTGGTAAGAAATAAATATCACTCTCAAATTTTGGCATGGGAAGCATTTCTGACAGCCAAGGCTTAGCTCATCCTGGGGGGTAACCCAAGAAGGCCTGCAATTTTCATTCTGCGTTATTCTTCCTACTCATCAAATGTTCCTTGCAAACTTAAGCTGCCAGACTGTGTTATCTATTAGACCAGGTGTCTGTGTGAGAAAATTGTAATAAGTAAATGGCTCTGCGTGTGTGCAAAAGAGAAGGCAAATCTGTGTGAGCTATTGCTTCTTGGGCTGAACTATGACAGCTACACTGGCCAGCTCTTGTGAGAATGGTGTAAAACTCTCTATGTGCAGTACAGAGATTTACACATTCAAAATACTCTGAAAGTACTTTGTCTTACAGCATCTATGGGGAAAAGCAAATGATGGAAGCAAGGGAAAAAAAATACAAACAAAAACTGAAAGAAAGAGGAGATCCCAGATTCATTAAAATTGTGTATTTCTTGCAAAACAATCCTTAGTTCTGTTTGTTAGGTACACAAAAGAGAGCCTGAGTATTTATTAGGACCGTTGTGAGAGAGCACTGCAGAACCCTGCAGCTGTGCAAGTACTGAAGTCAGTATCTTTTTTTTCACTGAAAGCACCAGTTAGTATCCCTGTCATTCACTTTGTGAAGTGAGAGGAGAAAATAATGAATGTTCTTTCCTTTCTTCTACATAATACTCAAAGTCTTTTCAAGAGTAACATCTTTGTAGAGTCACTAGTAGAGAAGATAGAGACCAAAAGAGGATATAATTGTTGGAGTGCTTAGGAAGAGAAGTTGAGTAGTGGGTGGGAGATGGAGAGGGTAGTATGCGAACCACTTATTGAGGCAGATGGTGAGCCATAGAATCGTAGAGTCATAGAATTGTCAGGGTTGGAAGGGACCTTAAAGACTAAACCTTAAACCTTAAAGAGTTCCAACCCCCCTGCCATGGGCAGGGACACCTCCCACTAGACCAGGCTGCTCAGAGCCCCTTCCGACCTGGCCTTAAAAATTTCTAGGGATGGGGCTTCCACCACCTCTCTGGGCAACCTGTGCCAGTGTCTCACCACCCTCATCGGGAAGAACTTCTTCCTAACATCCAATGTAAATCTCCCCTCCTCTAGTTTGGATCCATTCCCCCTTGGCCTATCACTACCCGACATCCTAAAAAGTCCCTCACCAAGCCATGGGAAACAGAAGGAGCAGATGAAGATCAATTAATACTAAACAGAGTAGAGGGAACATGGAACGTTTTCCAGAATATACTAGCAAATGAAGACATTAATTAAATTTTATCTGAGAAATGTATATAAATTTCTCTTTGGATTTGTTAACTTTTTTTCATGCTAGTTTCTGCCTCACTACAAAATAGACTGACCATCCCTTATTTGAAACCGTTAATAATATGTTAGGTAGTAAGAACATGTCCTGAAAGTTCCAAGTCTTTATGTGTTAAACTTTACAGGGTGTTAGTGAAAGAATAGTTGTTCTTGAACACTGAAAGTTTACATGTGGATCAGAGTTTCTCTCCAACTCTGTGACTAGAGTCCCTTTCTGGTATTTACTAAGCATATCCAGTAAGATATGTGAAACAGAAACCTACAGACTGTGACAAAGTTTTCACTGTGCATTAAAAGCGTGCTTGCTGAAGTCACCTATAGTTTCCATCAACTCTGCTGACCTAGAGTGAAGCATAAATGGAAATGCAGTACACATACCCCAGTTACCTTCAACTGTCAGAATGCTAATATACCTAATATTAATATACCTAATAATCCTAAAATTTCCACGACATAGACACAAAGACAGGTGGCCGTGAGGGAGGTTGGATGTGTATGCACATGCACAGGGGGTTGAGCTTACACTCGTGTGAAGGGCGTGTGCAGCTCTGGATCTTGCTCCCACCTGTGCCTTTATTCAAGTCTCACTTAGTGATGGTAAGAAGCAATTAATTTGTTCCCTCATTCACATTTATCAAGAGCTAATATGAGAGAGGGAAAGGTGTTAAGAGGTGTCCCTGATTAAGGCACCTGATAGGAAAGCAGATGGTTGACATGTGGTATCTCTTATCAGAAAGACTCAAGGGTTATATCTTGTGTGTGCTGGCAGTGCTTGCCTAACCCAGCATGCCTGTAAAATACTAGAACTGAATCATCTTCAAGAAAGAAAACACTCTTTATCTGCCTGTCTACATTTTTACTTGTCACTCATCTCCGTAGTGGCTAGGCTTCTGCAAACAAGAAAGGTTTGTCAGCTCAGGGAAAGAGGTGTTTATGTCTTTCACATCTGGTCCTGTGCCTGTTTCTTTCTCTCACAGGTCCAATTCATGTATTCTAGTTTTTTGAGAAAGGAAAACTCAGGCCTTCAGGGATATTCTGGATACTGAGGTGTGATGTCACCTTTCTGATTGTGTTTGATTTCTACCACAAACTTTTTGTCTGAATACAGAGACTATTGATGACAAACTACATTAATAGCTTGAAGTCCAAGACAGACACAATCTTTAATTCTGTGGAAAATGCTTTTTTTGTGCAGTCAAAAATTAATGTAGGAGTTACAACTTGCTACTTAACCATCTGAATGTGTTTGGAGAATAAAGGTGGTTAGGCTTCTGTCTTCAAACTGAATTCTTCTACTGCTAGCTTTTAGAACATTTTCCTTTTATGCTCTTCCTCATCTTTTTTTTTTTTTTTTCCTGTGCCAGAGTCAAGGAATTAAACTGTTCTATTCCTAAGGCTGGGCCACAGGCTACCTTTGCAATGCAGATATTGTGCAAGGCCTGGACAATTGCCATTTCACTACAGGGAGTGGTCCCATCAGGAATAGAAAAGGGCATATTTGCATTATTTTTACATAAAGGATGTAAGGGAACTGGCAAAAGAAGAAGAAGAACCAGCTTGCAAGACACCCAGAAAGAGCTACTAGCTCAAGGAAAACATGAGGAAAGGTTTTGTTTTGGTTTGGGTTTTTTTTCCCCCGAGTCAATTTACTCAGGTTTTTTTTTTGTGTGTGTGTGTTTTTTGTGTGGTGTTACCTTAACTTGAGTTTTATTTTGCTGTAAATTAAAACAATTATGGTAACACTGGGGAAGATGGCACATGGATTACTGTTTTCTTAAGAGTAAATGGGCAGTAACTTGAGAAATACTGTGAAGTAGTGACAGGACTGGAATGTTTATGACATCTGTGAGCATAGCTGGGTACACGGTAGTAGTGCCACTGCTTAGAAAACTTCAGGGAAGGCAACAGAGGAAAAACTGATAGCACGAAATATAAATCAATGCTAAAATTTCATTTAATATACTTAACACAGAGGCCATAATTTACAAACTAGGTCACCAGCTGTGAAAGCTGTAGATCTCTCCGAAAATTAAACTGTTTTTATACACGTCCAACAGTGAATTCAGAGGCACAGCTGTATGACTGCATCATTCTACGTATGAGTAACATCTCTGACTTTTAACTTACCTGGTATTCCAAGCTATCACCTCTTTGGTTTGCCAGTGATACTGAAGAGGCAACCAGTGGGGATAATGCAGCAGTGGAATAATAATAGAAATTAATAGGGCCACTGGAAAATCCCATAGTTTGATAGCATGGAAGCTGTGATTTTATCTGGAGCTTTGTTGGTAACAACCTGCTGTTTTCCTGGCTTTTCTGTTTAGTTAGTGGAGCTCACTAGTAATATAGAGTTTGATCAACCAGAGTGCATAGTTTGTAGCCATCTTTCCAGTTAGAATTTTCTTCATTATATCCATAAAACTTAGATTTTTGAGAGGTCCCAAAAGACCACCTAGTCCAGCCTGCACTGTGTCAGGACTAAATATATCAAGGCTAGCAGCAGCATGCTTATCAAACTTTGTTCTTAAAAAATTCCAGTGGAAAAGACTCCAAAGTTCCCCTAGACGGTCTGTTCCAGTGTTGAAAGATCCTTAGCTGGAATGCTGATCAGCAAAATCTTTTGAGCATTTCTTGTCACAAATCAAGATGACTCTTTCATGTCTATCTACTGGAGCCGTGGAATATAGCTGATCAATATCTCTCTAATGAGCTTGGAGGTATCAGAAAGCTGCGTCTCACTTGAAGATTTTGTTTTCTTGACTAGGCAAATCAAATCCCTTCAGCTTTTTTTCAAAGGGTTTGTTTTCTAAACTTCTCGTTCTTGTTCTTTTCTTGTTTCTCTTCAGTTGTGTTTGTATTTCTGAGGTGCTCAGCCAGAACAAGAGGCAGGATGCCACTGGGGCTTCAGTACCTTGCAAAGTTAAGAAATCAAATGGATTGTCTTGTATATAACATACCTGTTAACTCATTCCAGAACTAAACACATTTTTTGGCAGTGGCACCGCGCTGTTGATTTATATTGTTTGTTATCTGTACAACCCTAAGATCTGTTCTTACTGTATTTCTGTATAGTCAGGAATTCACATTGTTTATTAATGTCTGTTTCCTAAAAATAGGATTTTATATTTCTCATTACTGTTGTGTTGTTTGGGTTTTTTTTTGTCCTTGTTGATTTTTGGGCAGCCTGTCCAAGATGTCAATAATATTTGGGGTGTCTGATCTCATCCTTCCTAGTGTTTGCATTCCCTGCCATTGTTGTGAGGTTTTTGTGTTTTTAGCACAAATTTTACAAGCATCAGTATTGCATGATCTAAGTTGTAAAGTAGTAGGTAGTAGGTACTACCTACTTTGGTAGGTTTAGTAAACCTACTAAACAAAACAGAGCTTAGGACAGACCCTGAAAGTTGCCTGTCTGAGGTGCCTTTGCATTTTGATGAATAATCACTAATGACTACAGTGGTATTCTGTCAGATGCCTGCACACTTTCCACTACTTGTATTTAAAATGTCATTGTATGAAAGTGACGGTGCCAAAAGCCATGTAAGATGTATCACACCCATTGCCTTCTGTTTATCCAGGTTTTTTTAACATTACTTTAAAATAAGGAAACCTTCTTTAGCACAGCTGCATTTTGCCCATTTGCCATCTGCTTGTTTCGTTCCATTAAATTAATTCATTCTATCTCAAATATTTAAAACGTGGTTGTTCCAAACCTTTCTAACCGTAGCAATTAAGCTTTCTCTGATGTGTCGTTCTCTTCTATTTGGAAACTTGAGGTGTGGAGAAATATCTTCGCAAGGAAGGGCCCATCCAAATGCTTTAAAAATACTTTGACAGTTATGACCAAAACTATCCATGACATATATTTCTCCTCCCCCTCTCCCTTTTCTTTTTTATAACCTCTCCTTAAGATCTTTGCAGTTTTAAAATAAAGTATATTTTCCCTAGTAATCCTACCTGGTTCTGATTCCTTCTTCTATTCTTTTTCAAATGACACCATGTCCTTGGTTCTCTTTTTCGTGACACAGGGTTGTTATTTAAAATCATTCTGAAAATGATGCAAACTTCTAGTATTAATTTCCTAGTAGTTATTTTCTGTCATTGGACTGGTTTCTTTCTCTCATTCGTCTGTTTGGAGGCAGGGAAAATTAAGTCCCAAAATGGTTATTAGGATAATAATCTTCTTCCTGTCACCTTTATAATGACTGGTGGGGGTTTTTTGATTAAGCATGTTGTCACAGAAATTAATCGTTAATGATATTTTAATTACTTATCTGTCTAGCAATACTTGTGTTATATATCACTTATACTGATCTATAAATTATTGCAAGTTCCTTAATAATGTTCCTCCCTCACAGCTGTGGGTAAGAACAAGTACCTACTTTGTGCAGGGGTTGAGCTGCATTCTGATATTTACGTCATCTTTCTTAATTTGGTCTGAAAAGAGGCAAGTCCTAAGCACCTGGTTAAATTTTACTAATGTTATTTAGCAACTCTTCTACTTTTCTTTCACCAAAAATACCTGGTTTACACTGCATAAATCTACAGTTATTCCTCAAAGATCCCATATGGAATCAGAGCTATATTCAATTCTAGGACTGTATCAACAGGTAGGTAATTGTGAGGTTCATAATAGAAATTGTCATTTGCTCAGCTGCAGCCTCTTTAGGGGACTGTTGTGAAAGACAATACTGTTTTCTTCTCTAACATTTCACGTGGAGATTTCAAAATTATTTATAAGACAGGGAAGTTTAGCTTGGAGAGGAAGTGATTTGCCAGAATACAATGCAAGATGCAGAGGACTGGTAAACACACTTGAACAAACACAAGTGGGTAAAAACATTTCTTCCCTGGGGAGAGAAGGACTGAAGAGCTAATGAGTGAATTTATTTGCATTTAGGACAGTATTTTTCAAGAGGCTTTTGTTTCAAACACAGGAATATACTCATCTCAGCTGCTGGAGGACTGTTCCATGACTTAAGTATAGTAATTATCAGGAAGTTCTTGGGCCCTGAGCCCATGCTTTGTCACGTTTAGTACTATGGCATCTAAACTTCTTACAAGCTTCTGTGAACCTGAGGCCAACAGAACTCTTTTGATTTATACTACCTGAGGATCTAGTCTCAGCAGAGAATATAAACTTAAATAAATTTTGGTTATGTTGCCCTGTATTTTAGGGGTAAGCAGTAAAGGTTTTGTATGCTAGCCAGTCATCCAACCCGCAGCGATGTTAACATTTTCTCTCCATTAACTTCAACGCACTGTTCCCAACTCTTCCACTTCAGTCATCTTAAACTCTGGTATCTTGGAGTTTATTCTTTTACAATAGTGGCATATTCTTGCCCCTGCCTCATTCTGTCACTGCTTTGGCCATGGCCTATGCGCTGTTGCACTTACGCTATGTAAAACGGATCTATTCCTATCTTGAAGCAGTGATTCTGCATATAAAGCAAAAAAACTTCATCTTTTAAATTTTGGGGGCGACATGTTGGAAATTTATGCAAGATTTGCTGCTTACTGTTTCTTACGCTATTCTGGCTCTTGGGAGTTCTCTTCCTCAGTGGAGCTCTGTATTGGATTTTTTTTTCTTTATCTTGAGCTCAATTTGTCAAGACTCAGTCCCTGCTTTAATTTTGACGTTTTTAATAATATCCTTTGTCTTCACCATTTTACACTAAATTAATAGGAGTGGCAGAATTGTCTCAACCACATGCTGTGCTGTTTACTTACTCTTGTGATTCTTTAAAACAGAGAATTAACTGCCACTTCCTCTGGATTCATCTGTCTGAAGGCTTTAAATAAGACCATTCCCATCACTGGCCCTTTGGTGTCAATCTGACAAAATTCCCATCTTCCCCTGTGGTCCAGGGTTTGGTCTGTCATCTGCACCAGCTTTCCATTCAAGTTAATGCTTCGAATTCAACTGAGATTAATTATTTAAGAACAATTTCTTGTACTGCCAACCCTACGTATTAAAATGTCAAACCATGTCACGGAGGATCATAAAACCGGCTTTAATGAGAATGTCCAATAAAAAGTCTGCCTGCTTTTAAATGCAGCACAGGGACCAGAAGGCACAAGACAATGGTCCAAGTGGTAGTTTTTACTCGTATGAGCAACGACCAGAGCTGGGTTTTTAGGGTACCCGAGATTCACACATCATCAGCTGTCTCCGAACACTACAGCTATAAGGAAAACACCAAATAGCAGAGCACTTGGCAGGAAGGGACTGAAAACCCTGACGTTTCTCATAGCGAGTAGTACGTATGCTGGGCAGACGGCTCGTCAACGAGGTGCTTAGAAGCTTTCCGTTTCTGAAGGGTGTTTGGCAAACGGGGTTGGGACAGGGAGAAGGGCTCTGCCATTTGTCTTGCGTACAGACAGCTGGCGCAAGCCCGGGAGCGGTGGCAAGGTGCGAGGAAACCGCTCAAGACACCGGAGGATACCGGGCTGTGGCTGCGGCGGGCAGCGGAGAGTCCGGAAAGATGCTCCTTGGCGGCGCTGCGGGATTTGGGACAGTGACAGCTCCGAGCGCCGAGGAGGCTTTAGAAACGGGTTCCCCGCCCGCAGTGAGGGAACCGCGGCCGCGGGAAAGGCGGAGAGAGGCCGGGAGCGGGGGGCGAGCCCTAAGATCTCGCCGAGGCGCCCGGCGCCGACCGCAACGGGTGCTGAAGGCGGCGGGGAGGTCTCACGCCCGGCCCGGCCCCGTGGCCGCA
>VWZK01009439.1:68712-116522 GCA_013396935.1 Baryphthengus martii
GAGCAGGAATGCAGCCGCGCACTCGCCGCCACGGGCCCCTTAAAGGTACAGCCCGGCTCCGCGGCGCGCCCCGGGCTACCTGCCGCGCCTCGGCGGGGACCGTGAGTCCTCCCGCTCCGCCCCGGTAGAGCGGGGCCAGGGCAGGAGGGGCACGAAAAATAGTGGCGAGAGGAGGGGGTCGCTGTGGTCGAGCAGGGAAGCGGTTCCGTGAAGTCTCGCCGGTGAAGACTTACCTTTGTGGTTGCTCTATCAACTGAAAAGCAATTGCTGTTTCTTCGTCTTGTGCGCCAGTGCCTCGTTTTACAAGCGCGCTCGGTGGAGGAGAAAATATCTAAACGCTTCGCGGAATTGTTTATAAAGACTCGGAAAGCTTTTGGGGGAGGGGTGTGGAGAGCAGATACGTACCTCATTTCTCTCCCTTGACTCCTTCGGCAGCTGCTGTATAATTTCACCCATCCGTTCTCTCCTGTGTTACTCTGAAATTACAGAAAGCATTTCCAGTAGTACTGCTGACCTTCATCGTTCTGCAACTGTTGCCTCTGGGGCACGATCACGTGGAGTTTGGGTTTCAAGTAATACTATTTCTCTTCTAACAAGAAACCAAATTGCAGGCATCATTGAAGAAGGTGCTAAATCAGCTTGGAAAGGCTGGGTAGAGGGCTTCAGTTCTCTGGATCAGAAAATCTGCTTTTTAGAAACCAGAAGTGCTCTTAAGTTCCCAAGTGCCACAGGGATACTTAGCTGCAGTCTAGGAGTTCTAAAGCATAGGTCTTAATGTAGGAGCAGATCTGGATGTGTTTTATTTTGGCTGTTACCCAGGTGCTCCTAGTTAGTACGTCTGGGCTGTTAACAGCCATGGGGGGGTTGTCTGATTGTATAGTGCTGGTTGCTTGTAAGTGGCTGTGCCTTGGTGTCTCAGGGATGCTTTTTATGGGAGCTTGTCTCTTTCAAGTAGTTCTCCCATCGGTGCACTTTGCTGTATACTTTTGTCCAATGAATATGAATTTATGATGGAATGTGCCAACTGCTTCCAGAAGTGAGTATGCTCTTTCCTTCACGGAAAGATACGCTTTCCAACAAGAACACAATTCCTGAATGGTGTTTTTTTTTTCCTTTTTGAAGCAAGGAAAAACACAAGTAAGTGTCAGGATGGGGGTGGCTGAGAAGATGCCAAAGTGTGTGATGCGTTGGTGTTCCTCCTCTTAGCTGGAAATGTTTTATCGTTGTCCTTTAGAAATACCTGTACAGCTTAACTGTCATAAAGCATCCGCAGCTACTGAACTTACAGTGCCAAACAGGTAAATTGTTAGAAGCCCTCGGTCTTTTATCACTATGCCTCAGTACAAGAGCAGGCAGAGCGAACAAGTCTGCAGGACTGACCTTTGACCCTCTTTTGGTGGATAGTGGCAGTTAAACTAGAGAAGTCTGTGCCAAAAAAAAAAAAAAAGCAAAGGTCTGTAACTATCTTGAGCTCTTGGAAGAGTGCACTGCAGATCAAAATGTGTCTGTAGAGAGAATTTAAAGTCAATGGCAGTCATTATGCATGGGCATAATGATGAAGAAGGGCCTGATGTTGTGATGATCTGTGTTAGTATAAATACAGAATGTCACAGAACCTGTCTGGGTGATGTACTTGCCTTTCTGGCTCCTGGAGCTATGACAGAAAAATACACGGCTGATACCAGAGCTTCACTCCCCAAACACCTTGGTTATGTCTTAGAGTCACAAAGCTGAATGCGATACTTGTAGAGAAGTATAGTTTTGGTGGGTATCACAATCTCCTCTCTGTATGCTCGGCATCGCTGTTGGTTCTGCATCTCTCAGTGGAGCGCAAAATGCCAATTTTCCTGTTATCAACTTGGAGCTGATAACGTTCTACTTCCTGGGTGTGTTGAGAGTGTATGGGTTTAATGCTCAGCAGGTTGGATGATATTCACAGATCTTATGATCACCCTGAATTATCTCAACAGTTCATTTTTGTCAAAGTGGTGACCGCACCGAGTAAAATCCTCACACACCTAAAATGAGGAATAAGATACTACAGGAGGCTAACAAGCACTGATGTTTTTGTTTGTTTTCTTTTCTTTTCTTTAGTTTTGTTCACTGCATTTATAAAAAAAAAAAAATCTGTGTCTACTAAAACATGGTAGCACTAGTGGAAAAGCATAAGGCAGAAATCTTCCAGTATAAAGTCGACATAATTTCATTTATTTAGTGTAGGTCAGTAGTTTTCTTTTATATTTTCTTTCCAAAAGCTTTCAGTTGTGTGCTTCGGCCCTGTTTTCTGCAATAGAGAATCATGTCGTGCATCCTGGGAATGTGGGTGTGTGCATCAACTGAATTAATAGATGCTTAGTTATGTAAAATGCATACGCTTCCAGAGTGTCTTGGGAACTTTGAAGAGGGATGTTCTGTTAATGCATTGTGTTCATTGAAGTTACCCAAGAAAAAGTGTTTGGCTATAAACGTTATCCAGTTGTTTGTAGCTCAAATCAGAAGGCAATGCTGGCTGTATGCAAAGTACAAAAAGAAATGGAAGTGATTTCTGTTTTCATCTTACTCCTAAAAACCTGTAGTTCTCCAAAGTGAAAAATAATTGAAACATTAATTCTATGAGAATGATCTGTTGTCTGATAGTCCTCGTGAATCTTCCTGCACCCTTGTGAAATAGGCAAATATTATCCCTGTGTTGCAAATGTGGGAAGTGAAGTAGAAATTGTCTTGCCCAAGGCCAACTCCATTTGCCCTAGAATGCAACTCACCATTGAACACAATAGAAAATATGCTTCAGAACCCTTACAAAAGCTGATAAAGAGATGTTATCTTGAAAACCGGGCAAGGTTTTAAAAATAGGTTTAAAAATTAAGTGAATGTCCTACACCTTCGTTGAATCCCTCTGCTGCTCATGACTTGTGGCTGTTTCTCTTTTTAATAATGCCGTTCTTCCTCTTGCTGATGATCAAAAGATTAAGAAGATGGCAGAAAATGTAGACTCTGTTGGAAGGGGAAACTGGTAAGTGTTGTTAAAAGAAACAATACAATAAAAGCGGGCACTTCATTTCTCCAGTCCTGTGTTATTTCCACTGTAGCTATTTGTGATGTTATCTCAAAGGGGTTTATGTAGTAAGGTGATAGCTATGCACGTGCGCACGCACTTACACTCACCCTAAGACACCTGCCTTTCCATGACAGAACATCGGGAGCTGGAGCTCTGGCATACAGCAAACCCACTCCATTCATTGGCACACTCTGTTTAGTAGCTGCCTGTGTTTTATGGCAGAGAACATCAATTGTAATTGTCGTCCCTGAATCTAATGTGCTTGACAGGCTCTTGCTTTTGCGCCCGTAGTGCCTACGGCTGTCATGTCGGGCATTAGTATTTTATGGGTTTTTGTTGTCTCTGCTATGGGAAGACTGGGCACTGCTTCTTGAGTCTCTTCTTTCTATATCGTCTTCCCTGTAGATTTCCATTTCCCTGGACTAAAGATAGTAACCATATGGATCCAGGGGATGGTGATTCTGTGGGCTTGTGGTTTATTTGCGCTAAACGTCTGGTCACTTTGGGACTGTTACCTTGGGAGTATCTGGCTGCCGCTCTGTTGTGGGTGAGTTTGTGTTCAGGTTTTTCAGCTTTCCAGGCATCCTTTTTTCCTCTGTTATGCAGAACTGCCTGTTAAATGCTGAAGTATTGCAGCCTGTGTATTTATTCTGAGAGACTCTTGAGCTGCAGTCAGTGTTTCTGTGAGGAGCAGAACTCCTTCTTGGCTGCTGTGAGCCTAGATGAAAGAAGACTCACTAGGTAAGGGCAGGAAAATCAGTTTTCATGAAGACTTTATTAACATCGAACGGAGCTGGTGTTTGTAGATTTCTGCCTTGCTAAATTGTGGATGGCTGAAGCTCCTCATATCAAGGAATTACATTTGTTTAAAATAGAATGAAAAGAAGAAAGGGAATTGAACAGTCAGGAGCCTGATTCTGATGGTATGAGAGACATGCCCGTAGCAGGATGCTTAATGTTAGCAAAACTTTGGGTCGTGAAAAGCAATAACAGAAGCTTTTGGTTTTCACGAAGCGGTTCTTGGGTCGTTAGGTTTTTCTGTATTTAGCCACTGGTCAGCAAGTCACAAACCACGGAGAGTAATGGTCAGGATTGTATGTGCGTGTTCAGTGTTGGTACAGCAAATGGCAGCTTTGTCAAAGTATATGACTGGAAGCTCTTGTTTCTCAAGCTAATGTGTGTGAACAGCAACTTTCAGATGTTGCAATACTCAGAACTAAGAAGGACCAATTTTTTTTCCGTGAATGGGTTAAGAGAAAAAAGTTCACCTCGCTGTATCATAGCGATGAGGTTGTTTAAAGAACTGTTGTCCAGCAGAGCTTCCAACAGAGAATGTATTCGCTTGAAAACAGACCCTGTGTTCTGCAGCGTCAAGGTGAGCTTTTACTTCTAGAGTTAAATTTATCAGCAGTGAGACAAGATCACAACTCCAGATAAGGGAGACCCTTCTCCTGGCTACCAGCATGGTGACTTCCTCCCTATGCCCTTGCGGGGCGTCGTCTTCTGTGTTTCTTTGTTACTGCCTGACAGCCCCTCCCAGCTGCTGGAGCTTTCTGTTTCTATTGCATAGCAGCAGTTCTTTAATCAGAAATCTTGTTAGTATTCAAGGATAATTGATCCGACTCTCTGGTAGGGGGTGGGGACCCAGCCTTGCATCCTTCTCCTACTTGCCACCCCCAGTTTGACCCCTGTTGTCTCTTTGTTTTCCCCTGTTAAGTTTGTGCCAGTGATGTGTGTGTGTGCTGTTTTTCCAAGCAGCCTGAAGTTGGCTGTAACCAAGAGCAGCAGTTAAATAGAGCCCAATTTCCCTGCTTCCTGACGTTTAGTTGTTCAGCTTCATTTTCTGGTCTTCTGTGTTTTTGATTTGCAGAGAAGGAACTTACTTGGTGCCCCCAGGCATCTCTTAAACCCATTAGAACAAACTCCATTATTTCACTGTACTTAGAAATCCTCCTTCTTTAGCCCCAGCATCCATCAAAATAATGTATCCTCTGTAAGGTCCTCTGGAAATGTTTA
Organism: Baryphthengus martii; assembly: GCA_013396935.1. Lineage (NCBI taxonomy): Eukaryota > Metazoa > Chordata > Aves > Coraciiformes > Momotidae > Baryphthengus > Baryphthengus martii. Next base: position 73,787 of record VWZK01009439.1, read on the forward strand.
ATAGGATCTTTTCAAACTCAAGGAGAGTTCCAGTTGAGAAGGGGGAGGGGAGAAGGCTAATGGAAGATCTGAATGTGTCTTGTACTAAGCCCGAACTTGGCCTGTGTCAGGTCTCCCTTCACCTCCATGCCGAGGGAGTGCTGAACAGAGCGGATCCAACGCTGCGATCAAAGCTGGAAACAAAAGGCTTTGGGAGAAAAATTTCCTGTCTGGCCAAGAGGCAGCCACACAAATGTGGTGCATAATTTATCATTCGAGGTTTACTTCTGCTGTGCTCCTTCTGGAGAGGGAATGAAAAAAGAAGTGACTCCCTTGCTCTTTTGAAGGGGATAAGTGATGACTTTGGAGACTTGAGGCAGGAAAGGGCTAGAGATACCATGGAAAAAGTTTTTCAGTGCAGTCACTACCCAGCTTCTCTCTTTTCTGACTGTCTGAGGTTATTTCTGTTGGGGGGCAACCCTATTCTTGCTTTTTGAAGTGTCAACAAGTGAGTACTTTGAACTTCTCTGGTCTTTCCCAAGTGTCGGTGTACGGAGTGGCGCTGCTCTGCACAAAATCACATTCTTTGAATTTCTGAGGTGGTTTTCTTACCTTAAGAAAAACAAGTCAAAGTGCTGTGGCTCTGGGTAACATGGAGGAAGATGCTACATTTGCCCCAAAGGGTTTATAGTCCAAACTGGACATCTGAGACCTGATAATGATCAGGGATGTGACAATTCTAGTGGGATAGATAAGGTCGAATATTAAAATAGCACAAGACTCTAATTAAATTAGCTTTGGTTTAGTGGGAAAAGCTTCTGAAAGTTGTTTTTCATTCCAATCCCTCTTAGAACAAGGATAGAGAGGGGATTTTGGGTAGGAGTTGACATCAAAGACTACTGAAAGCTGGCAACTGTGGAAATAAGGATGAGGAAGCAGATGCACAAGTAGTGTAAACCATGAGAAGGAGGGAAGGGGATATAGGAGCAGAGAGAGATGTTAACAGAAGCAAAGATAGGCATTTTGGGAATGAGAGCCAAGGACTTTTGCTGGCAAAAGAACAGAAGAGCCATGTAAGGAGATCCAAGTGGAGTAATTATATGGGATCTGATGGCAGAAGGAGTTGTTAATTAGGTAATATAAAAGATGGAAGTTTTGGTAGTGAAGATGAGCGTTAGGCAGAATTTAACTGCTGAGGCAGGGAAAGACTTTATATTAGTAATGCTTTAAAGGAGGATGTGACAGATGGTAGGGACCCTCGACAGTAAGAGTCCCAGACGTAGTGGGGTGATTTTGTGCAGTATCAGGAACTTAGCAATGGGGGCGGAGGGGAAAGGGAGACTGATGTTGGCATAGTGTTGAGAGGGTGAGCCCGTGGGGTGGAGGTGGCGATGGAGCTATCTGCAGCAGTGTAATGTGGGACCTGTCAGGCTTGGGAGCATATACAGCCAGAAGGAGTTTTGAGTGGTGTGTCTGGGAAGATACTTTATAGGACAGTCCTGTCTGGAAAAGTGTGTGAAATGGGAGGGCAGAACTGAAAAATGGGAGGGCAGAACTGAAGAGAGAAGCTAGGAGGTTGGAGACACTTTCTTGGAAAAAGGTTTAGAATGAGAATTGGTTTATAATGGGTTTGGAAAGGAGTCTAGGTACAGAAGCCACAAGACTGGTGGTAGAAAATAGCACCTTTCCTAGAAAAGGAGGCTACTTCTCTTCCTCTTATCCATTAAGAATTGCTCTGTGAAAGACTGAGTCACTAGTGTTAAAACATAAACATGTGAAGTTCTTAGCCTCCTTCTCTGACAGGCTCACGAGCAGCATTGTGTGACTGCGCAAGAAGGTTAGAGGGAAATACGCGCTCTGCTCCTTCAGCCGGAATCTCTTGCTCGGGCAGTTCATTTGACTTGGTGACAGCTGATAGTGTCTGGGAGAGGTTCTTGCCTAAGGTGCAGCCTTTCATTCACTGCAGCAGAACTGTGTCTCGTGGGATCTAGGATTAAAGTCAAATAAAGACACACCTTCACTTTTTTTACTTTGTGCTCCCACCCAATTTTAGTTCTGAATTTCCATAACTGCTGAACAGTCAAATCCTTTCTTTGTAATTCCAAGGGCAGGGGGCGGGGGGAGAAATCTCAGGACTGTAATTTCCTGCTTCTGTTCTGAGCTCCTGAGGATGAACCAGGAGATGGGATAATTCGGAGTTATTGTATATTATTGCATTTGTTAAGAGGAAGCCAGCTTTACTGCTCTCCTTCTTTGTGATTCAGAGATTGCAACTTCTTCAGGCTCGACAAATGTAGGAAGTGAGGTTTTTGAGGCCTCAGAGGTTATGTTCTCTTCGCTGTGAGTTTTGAAGTCTGTTCCTCCTGAAAAGTCTGAGTTGAGCTTATTACAGCTGGAGGACATGCATGTAATTTATGCTGCCTTTTAAAAAAGGCTTTGATCAGTATTGTACTGATTATGATCAGGAAAAACATATTAGAACTGGCCGTAAGGGAAAAATGGAGAGTTTGCAGCATGGGGGAGATTGGAGGCTGCCATTCTGAAGGCTTTAATAGCCAAGAAGCGGGAGACAATAGTCATTGGCAAACATGAACACTAATGGACTATCTGCATTTTTGTCATGGGTCTCAAGTAGAAGTATTCAGTGTCTAAATCTTGGAAAGCACGATGGTAGGACTAAGTGGGAGAGTAGGTCGGGTCTCCTGACAAGGGAACTAGTTATCGCTCTGCAAACAGACCTGAATTTAATACATGGAAAGAGCTGGTTGAATTGAGAGCTCTGTTCATGTAGAGTCGAAGTGATGAAGGGATATTTCTTGGGCATTGATTTGGAAACAGAGAAGGACTGAATTGAATTGGTTGGTGAGATTGTGGCCCTTTGTTATCTTTGTGAGGCCTTAGGGAAGGCTGCCCCTGCCTCTGACTTCTTTCCTGTGCCAGTGAAGGCAGCTGCAAGAGGATGTTGACTCATGAACCGCTGATTCCCAGGTGGTTAAGATGTCTCCACCACGAGGGTGGTAACCTCTTATGTTGTTCCAGTTCAAACTGTCACTTCTCATGAATCAATACTGTCCGTAGGCCTTTGGCCGCATTTTTGTGTGTAAGGAAGAATTCAGACCTGCAGTCAGCATTAGCTTAAACAACAGGAGGCCTTTAGGCCTTTTGGGTGTTTGATGGGGTTGTTTTTTCCAGGCACAGGGTTCTTTTATCTGTGAAGCAGGTGGATCCCCTACCTCTGTCTCAGCTTCCCTGGAAGGGTAGATGTGTCACCTTTGCATCTTTGGCAGTTACACTGAGTATTTTCTATGCTATCACTACTCAAGCAGGGAAGAACGGCCTTGTTGATCCCTGCCTTCTGTAACCTTCCATTACAAACTTCTTGCACTTGAAGCAGCTCATCTACACACAAGAGGAGCCTATTGGTTCTCTGAGGATTCTCTTGTTTGTGACCTGCCCCCTGGGAATTGGAAGATGAGGAGCTGCAATCTGCTGCTGCTATTAGTGCAAATTCCAGACTAGAACAAAATAAATTATAATTCCTTGGATTAAGTTTTCCAGTAAATTTTCCCTAGGAAATGTGTTGGGGTTTTTTTTCCTACTTCCTTTCTCATTATGGTTGGTTCTTCACCCACAAGTCTACAGAAGTTTAGGAGCAAACATTTAAGCTGGAAAGAAATATCTAAAATGGGATAATTCCTGTGATATTCTGTAATATCTTTTTGTTGGTTAGTTATGCTGGAGAAGAAAACTTGATGCCAGTAATACGTATGTTGGAAGAAGAGGAGCAGCTAGATGATTACTTTCTGAAAGATGACTTGTGAGCAGTTTTTGTGCCGCAGATGCTTTAGAAGAGCCTGGCAAGAAAGAGGAGGTGACGGACACTTGCCTGCTTTAAACACTTGGCAAAACCCCGTTTAGTTTAATTGGGTTCGCAAGGCCACAGCTAACATGGTTACAGTATAGAACTAATGGGAGATGCAGAGCAAACTGAACCTATGTACAGTCCATCAATTGCAGGATGAAAAGAAACAGTATTTAGAAGCCTTGGGGCAAGGAAAGGAGTGAGGCAGAGATGACATCTTTGGTATGTCCATCTTGACTTACCCGCTCAGGCAAAACAGCCTCTGAGCTCAGGGTTCTGATTAAGTGCCTGGGACAGCTGCCAAAACACCTCTGCTTCCTACCTAATGTGCTGCAGTGCATCTCTCCTGCAGGTTAACCTGGGAAAGTCATGGAGTGGTATCTGGGTTTGGTTTGGGCTTATTCTTTAATGATGTCATGAGAACATGCTCTGCATTCTCTGTCAAGATAAAGTAAACATGATGGCGATGCTAAAACTGCCTATTAAAGGGTTGTGTTAGTTAAGTCTCGGAAGACCAGGTATGCCTAGGAAGCCAGCTTTTTTGATCTTGCAGGCTGCACACCAGTCTTTACAGTACGTGCTGTATGGCTCTGTCGCCCTTTAGAGACAAGCAGAACAGGAGCGGCTCACAGGAGGGAAATGACAGTAACCCCCCGGGGAGAGAATTCTTTTGTTCCAGGATGGGGCTGGGCTGAGGTGGCCTACACGAAGGTCTCTCTACAGCCCTACACTAACCAGCCTCGGGAGCCCTTTCATTCCTAAGGCTCTGTGCCAGTGAGGCTTTGCTGGCTACGTTGTGGCCCTCGCAGGTAAGATGCATTTCAACTACTGGAATCATGAGAACGGAATACAACGCTGAAGTTTTCCTGCTATGCTATTTGATGGCAAATGAAACATTTGACTCCCACAAAAATGAGCTCCAGAGCTCTGCATGTTCTTACATTGTAATCAAAGGGAAGCCAGCTTTTTTTATTTTCAGGTGTGCAAACACATGATAGAAGTAAATTTATGAAATCTATGTAGTGACGTCTACAGGGTAGAACTGGAAGGCTTTTCATGGCTAATCATAGAATCATAGTACAGTTTCAGCTGGAAGAGACCTTCAAGATAAGAGTCCAACCTTTTCCTAGCCCTATCAACACCACTAAACCATGTCCCTCATGATCTTTACATAAAAAGACTTGGGTTTGGTGCTCTCAACCAACGCAGCTAAAGTTGTCTCCACCTAAGAGTAGCAGAGAACCATGGACTGAAACCAAATGAAAATGCTGTCCATTCCTGTGGAAACATTGTTCCTGGGATTTGGCACTCCTTTTGATGCTAATGAAGCAAATAACCCAAAATCCATCAGTTTGAGAAGCTAATCCGAATCTAAACCAGAACACAAGTTTCTGTAACAAAAAAAGGGGGGAAAAAAACCCAAACACCTCCAAACCTACTAGCCAACTACACTGCCACAGGTTACTGCACAAAGTTACTATGCTGGCAGATAGTACCAAGTGAAATGTGCAAAATCAAGTCAGACTTCCACCAAATGCCAAACTGGCACGGATACAAGGAGAACACCATACATCAAACAGTAAATGTGTGGGAAAGAGAAGTAAAAGGAGAGACTGAGAAGGAAAACTTCTAATCCTGTGAATAAAATATAAAAGAAAATTAGAGAGAGCAAGAAAACACCTATCTTACTAAAAATAAAACATTAAGACTTGGAATATTTTCATTTCTATCATTGAAGCCTCTGGGAGGCTTCTGGGAGGAACTCAAGTCTGCCGTCTCTTACATGTGGGTAACACTTGCAGAGCTTGTTTTGCCAATAAAAGTGTCTTTGAATTGACTGTGGTGGGATGTGGTGCAAATTCTAGTGCGACGTGAGGCCCTTTGTAAGTGCAGATTTTGATGAGAACTCATCTCTAAAATCTCCGGTAATTTTGTTTTCTTGTTGCTGTTGTGAATTGGCTTCTTCCTTTCTGTGGTCCATTCTTATATCATTGATGTTTGAAAATTAAATGTCTTCCATCTGGTTAAGAAATCTGATTTATCCTTGGAGGCCTGAACTGCTGCCTTTGCTAGTAGGAAATAAACAATGTTCTAACTGTCCCTAATTATCACCCACTTGCCTTCCTGCAGATCTATGTCTCTTGCAAGGGCACTAGAAGAAATGATTTATGGATCATGAATTGCATTTTTTTTTTCTGTCCTCTCTATTCCTTCATCTCTATCAAGTCCTCTCCTCCTGTTTAAACTTTGTGAATTAAACATACTATTAAGAACAATGAAACAATAGGCAGGACAGTGGAGGCATGGCTTGTGTAGAACAGTCAGTGGCTTGTTTCAGGTGACATTGGGAATGTAACTGCAAATGACTTCTAAAGGCATGTTACTGCTTTGGAGTAGGGGTTAGTATAATCTCGCTTTATGAGAATGTCCTGGTTTGAGTTAGAACAGAACAATTCTGTTCAGTGATTTTTACCTTTCAGCTCAGTTCCTTTAACTAACTGCGCTTTCTGAAATGAGCAGCCTGTTTCGCCGACACTGATAACGCCCGATGTTTAGAGTTAGCACCAGGGACTGGGGTGCAGACCAAGGCCACTGCTGGATCCTGTGCACCCCATTGGGGGGTGCAGAAAGGAAAAGCCGCCTCTGCAGGAGGAGCAGACAGATGAGTGCCCTTAAACTGACCCATGGGCTGTTCCATCCCATAGACACCATATTCGGCTGCTGGGGGCCCTGGCTCGGTTGCTCTTGGCTCGGGGGCTCTTGCTGGAGGCCCCTGCTCAGATTCTTCCTCGTTCCTTCAACGGCTGGAATCCAAGGAGGACTCTGTTCGTTCTGCCTTCGATCCTGATCGGAGTGTTCCTGAATCCAGCTCCTGAAGCCAGTTCTTATCTGCTTATGGGCCCAGTCTGGGACTTTCCCAGTGCCTGCTCTATAGCATCAGTGGTGATGGTGACGTGCTTGCCATCAGGGGGATTTGGGTTCGACACTGGTCTCGTATATATTTGTATATATTCTATTTTATTCTTCTTATTATTTTTCCTTTTCATTAAAGCTGTTCTAATTTCCTTTTCTAATTGCTCAGTCTCTCTCCCTTATTCCTTTTCTTTTCCCCTTTGGGGAGGGAGTAGGGAGAGCGTCTGTTATAGGTTTTAGGGCTGCCCTGACCCTAAACTGCAACAGGGAAACACTTGTCTTCAGAATACAGTTTTAGGGTAATATAGAGTCCATCATTTGGAAGGAGAGGAATTTTTGTTCATTTTGCTGTAAGTAAACTTGCTATCTCTCAGAGAGGAAAAAAAAAAAAGTTTGATGGCAATGCTAGCAAAGAGGTGTTTTTTGACCTTTATTTGCAGAATCTGGATCTGATTCCCTCTCCACGGATGCAGTGGTGTGGTGTGGTTCGATGAGCCTGGCCTGGCTGTGCACACAGGAGGCAGCACGATCCCACCCTCCTCCAGAGCTGATGCAGAAATGGCAGCACTGATGGGAAGTGTCTGGTTAGTCAAAGGAAGACAGAGCCAGCTGTTTGGAAACATAAGCTGCTTAAATGGACATTCCTGTTCTCCCTGAATGAATATGTGGCAGGCTGAAGGGGAAGATCTACACGGGCTGAATCTCACACATGAGTTGTCAATTGGATCACGTAAAGATTCGCTCCAATGGAAATCAGAGCTTCACAGGGTTACGTTCAGTCTGTGCGTACAGTAAGGACAGCCCTTACTCTGAAGAGTTAATATATTCTACCTTTAATAAATTAGCAGGTGTATCAAACAACAAGAGGAAAAAAACACATGGAAAGACTGATTAAATAAATAGAGGCTCCACTTTAATGCTTTGCCTTTTAGTCTGTGTGTTGATATTCTTTGTCCTGTCCTTTCCATCGTGAAAATATCTTTCTAAGCTTCCTTTCTCTGATCTTCCCCCCTTGACATGCTGCGTGCAACATTATCACAATTAAATAGATGCCTTTGTGTGTCTGGGGTCTAGTACTGGGAGAGTAAAAATTCTTTTCAGGTATAATGCCCTTCTAAGAGGATCTAGTTCCTGGTTTTTGTCCTAGATAGTACATGTTCTTGTTGTCTGCCAGTGTGATCAATAAATGGGTAACTTTAGTCTGTTGAGGGGCTACAGTATCTGAACCCAGCTCACAATGTTCACTTCTGCCTCTGTGACTCTTCTACCCTTTTCCCTTTCCCCTGTCCTGACTGTAGCAGCTCTTGGGATGGATTACAAATTTAACCATGTTAACCACAAAGGTCAAGAAATTTGAGAACACAGGCATAACTTGGACTTGGTTAGGAATCCAAGTGTTAAACCCTGGATTCTTGACTTGGGATAGTTTAGCTGTGGTCAACTTTAAATAATAATTATCAAATGTTCGTTTTTGCCGCTTTGAAGCAGCGAGCTAAATTAGTGGGTAGAATTCTGTAGATACATAACTGGCTTCAGTGGCCATATTTACCCATAGCTTAAGTATTTGTTCCCATAACCTTTGGAAATCAACTGTACAGAACTTAACTTGGCAGTATCTTCTTTACAGTCTGTGACATAAAGGTTCCCTGTGAATGTTGGCCACGTGCTAATGGCTAGGTCGGGTTTTTTTGGTTTATTTTTCTGTAAGGATAGTCGACTACTGATTTTGGAGTCTACAAATTTTTTCTTTCAAGGGTAAAAAACTGAACCATGGTCACTGGCTGCTTGAGAGCTGTTTTTTTTTCTGCACACTGAAGTTAGTGGCTTTTGCTCAGATTGGAGTGTTACATTTTTAAACATTTACTGTACTCAAGTGTAGAATGATCTAGTTCACTGTGTTTATTCTTTTGCATAAGAATTCTCAGCACAGTAGCGTGGGTCAACTACTTCTGAATGTACAAACACTTGGTAAACAGACTGAGAGAAGAAAATAACTCTTGAGCCACTGTAGTAAATATGTCTGTAAATCCTTAAACAGGAACTTACCCCAACTTCTGTCTGTTTGGCTCTGAGGTCATGGTTCTGCACTCAGTGAAGCAGAGAGACAAATCAAACTGGGCTGAGTGAGGAGGACTTGGAAGATCCTTCAGCTTTGCATCTTTTTGCTTCTCATCACCTACTGGACTGCCTCAACTGACTGGGTTTTTATCCAGGCTGCACAAAGCTGTGCCACTTTATGGGACTGGGAGTAGGGTAAAAAGGGCTGGGAGCTCTTTAAGCTAGCACTACTGATGAAGTTTCTTTCCCATTTAAGCAAACATCAGTGTTTTTCTGAAAGGGCTGAGAGCTGTGTTGTCACTTAAATACAGTCAAATCAAGGGCGCTTCCTGCCTTTTGCTTACTGTGCACAGAAGAGGGTTTGTTTTGGGAAGATACCTGGCAAAGATATCGAGAAACTTGGTTGTAGCATGAAGGGCAGAAGATTGTATCTTCCTCACAAAAAACAGTCATGCTTTTCTGAGGCCTTGATACCTAAATGATCTTCACCGTGTTTGTTTGCCGAGTGTTTGTGCAGTTATAAGGAGGGACATGGGAACGATTTCCAGAATGCTGTTGCTATTTGCAATTCCGCGTTGTTTGATAGTGTACAATAAAAAAAAATGGAGAGGATGAGCCTCTAAACACACTTCTTGGAATGTAGAATTAATGGACCACATTCAGACTTGGAATAAAGGACCAGGAAATGGGAAAGCTAACTGAGCTCAAGACTGAGGCTGAGATGTACACTGTCATGGCTGCAATGGTGTGTAGCTTGGTTTACTGGGACTTCAGTAGACCTGATCTTTACTTAGCAGGGCTTGTTGGCTGATGGTCCAAATGTACCAGATGTTCTAACTTAGGGAATGATCTGTAGGAAAAGATGTTACATTCTTAGAGTGTCTAGAAATGGCAGTGTAAGGTCCCAGGAATACTTAGCAAATTTAGTCAAGATACAAACTGCACACTAAGGCTGGTTTCCCCACCATAGAAACACATTATTTTTCTGACTGAAAAAATGCCATTTTATTGCACAACCATTAAAATAGATTACTGCATAACTCTTCCACTTAGGAGTGGAAAGGGAGGAAAAAGTACATGTCCAACTGAAAAACCCCAAACAAGACTCCAAGGAACTTCTCAAGGTAGATTGTAATTTCTGGAGATAAAATTCTGCTACACATAGCTGTAACTAGACATGTTGCTCTCTGCTCTGCCACATCTTTACTGGCATCCCATCATTTATAGCACTGATTGACTTGGGTCATTCTTTGATCAGAGGAAGTACTCTGTACTTGGCTGAATAACATTATTTGAGGCACAAATTACCTGAAAAGCTTGGTTCAACTTGATTTGTCTGTTGGACCCTGCTCCCCAACGTACAGCGGAATAACAGAAGGAAAATGGCTCTTGAGTCACTGCAGAAAATGTCTTCTGTTCAGTCTTATAGATGTACCACACTGTCTTTTCATGTTTTTTTGGCCCTGAGAACATGGTTCTAGCAAAAGGCACTATGCCTGCATGTAGATGAACTGTTCCTCTGTAGGCAGAAGAGTTTAAAAGGCTTTTAAAAAGTGTCTTTTTTTTTTTTTTTTTTTCTTCTTCTTCCTTCCAGAGCTGAATGACATATCTGCTGAAATGATTTGTGGGCTTTGTGTCTTTTATTTAGATATGCACTTCAGATCCTGGAACTTGGTCCAGGAAGTAGTATCAGAAGCCATTCTTAATAATGTTGTTAGTACAGGCTCTTCTCATGAGAAAAATCTACAGGAATCTTTAGGCTGCTTTTGTATGGAGGCAATGGTTATTTCAATGTGTGTGCATGTCTTCTCACCTGAAAAACTGGTCCCAGAGAATAAAAGTTTCATGAAAATAGGCAGCACAATAAAGGGTAGGCACCACGGAAGTGACTTGGTTGTGGGTGAAGATTCCTCATGAGTTTGCATTTTGTTATACATGAAAGAATCCCATCCCTCCATCCATTTGGCAACAGATGCACAGAACTTGACTGTTAGAGATTAATCCATTTGAAACTGGCTTTGTTAGTTCTGCTTCTTGTATAGCCATTGATATTCATCAGGTGTGCAGGTTGGAGCCTTGCTGGAGGTAAGCCTATTTCCAGGTTCCCAAGCAGTGGCAATAGTCTAAGCGGTTAGTTTGCCAAGCTCAGGAGATATTTAGTCCTCTCTTGCTAGGAGGCAGTTGGGTTGTACTTTAGGACTGCTCAAAGGCTTTGGCAGGCTTAGGATGTGGCTGCTTGGCTGCAGAGTAATATTTCTGGTGAGAAGCTTGTTAAACGTATATTCTGAGCTAACTGGCCCCTGGCTGGTTCCCAAATGTGAATGAGTTTAGAGGTGCAGTTTTAGAGTGTTTTTTAATGTTTAAACTCATCAAATTTTTAGACTGAATTTTATTTGTTAAGGTTCTGATCCCTGTGATGTAGTCTATGGAGTATGCTCTCTTGTATAGCAAGAAATTTCAGCTAGGATATCTGAAATAAGTACTGCTCCCAGTGATGACCCTGTGCCTCTGAATGGTTGAATGCGAGGTAAAATATTGCCGAATGTCACAGTTTACAGCCTGGCAACTTCCATTTATTTTAGCATGCTGGATTATAAATTGGTGCGTTAGGAGCTGTGCACAACTGTCCTTAGGTAATATGTTTCCAGATAAGATTCTTCAGATTCCTGGGTCTAGTGTGATTGAACTGGAAGGAGGCTGCAAGGCATGGTGACGCTTTTCCCTCTGAAGACTCAAATCTCTTGGCCTTGAGACAGTGTTCCAGGGCCGCTGTGCCGGAGCCAGGGCCCAGCCAGCGAAGAAGCTAGCAGAGAATTTTGCTGAGGGCAGGGGAAGAAAGGTGTCCTCTGTACATTTCATAATGCAAGTTGAACCAGTTCTGATTAGTTACATCAGAAAGGCCAAATATCTTTACTACTTTTATGGATTGTTCCCCCCACATCTTGCCCTTCCCAGCCTTTCAGTTCACCCATCTGCATCTGATCTTGCCCAGGCAGCTGCTGCTCTATTTGTATGTTCCCTGGGGCAGCTCTAGTGCTCCTTTAAGACCTCCTGTTGCTTTGGGAATTCACCTTTTAGACCTGGTGCTTCATTAGTCTCTCTCATTTATTTAGTACTGTGAGAAAAGATTTCCCCTCCCCAAAAGCAGAAGAACGAGTTCCCAGTGGCATGCGTTTGAGAGAAGCGTTTTTTCTATGTAAATAGACCAGGTTTAAAAGCTTTCCGCTAGGGAGTTTTTGAAGGAATATTGTTCGACCGAGTAGGCGCTGGGAGGCCCGTCGGAGGTGAGGGCTGAGAACTACCCCTTGCTCTTTCCCGCCCCAGGAAGGGCGGCTTCGCTGGTGAGTGGCCGCACGGCCCCAGGGCACCGTTGCTTCTCCTCCGTCGCCTCGACCCCAGCACAGTCGCTCCTCTTTTTTTTGTTCCCGCTTGTTAAGAGAAACAGCCTTTCGGGATTTTTTCGGCCATGAGGTTCTGCGTTTCCTTGTTTGCCACCCCTCTCTCCCGCTGGGCGTTGTGGGAGAGTCGTCCCCTCTGCAGGCGATGGTGGGAAAGGCCCCGGCCTCACTTATCACCAGTGACAAATCAATGGCAGCCTTCAGAAAGCTGGCCCCCAGGATCCCAGCGCTGCCCAGCTCTGGAGCAGTGGGAGGCTTCCCTGGCAGATAAAGGACTCCTTGCAGCTCTGACTTGTTGCCTTAAATCTAACAGAGGAAACCTTTTCATTCTCTTCAGGAGCAGCCTCCTCCCCTCTCGATTTGTCTTGGGGAAGGTGGTGGCTGGTGGAAGGGGGGGCACTTGAGGAGCAGGGAGGGGGGGTGATGGGAGTCGGGGAGCATTGGGGTTTGTAAGGGTTTTTCTGTTTCCCTTTCACAATAGTCTGGCTGGTGCATGCAGAGCTAGGCTCACAAAGCCTCCCCAAAGTGCCCGGAGTCCTGCAGGGCTTCTCACAGAGCAAGTTTGCTGTGTGTATTCCTACCAACAATACAGCTGGGCCCAGCAACAGGCTTCAGCTTTGGGCAAATATTTCTACGGCTTTTCTGTGATTGCTTTTGAGGGGAGGGAGAGTGAGATGGGCTTGAGAGGTGGGAGGGGGAAAGAAAATTCGTATGTGTGAGAGATGAAAATAGAGATGGGTGGAAGGATTTATCTCTGGCTTCTACAGTCCAGGCTTCTAAAGGGAGCCTTTGTCAGCATTCAACATCCACATCAAAGCTAGAAAGGGTTTGGGGGGCATCAGTTTTGGATTTGAGGGAAGAAGGAGATTTAGGCCAGTCTCCTTTTTTTTCTTTTCTTTTTTTTTTTTTTTCTTTTTTTAGCAGGAGACATTAGCTGAGAAGCCCTGTCCAAAACACTGATGTATACTGAAATCACAGCCTTTTCTTGTGCTAAGTATGTTTATTTCTGCTTAAATATTCTTTATGTTTTTATGCTTGACTTCATGTTCCCTCTACTACCTGTGAATTACCTCTCAATTTCTAGTTTATTTGATCTGAGTCCCAGCTCCAGACGTGGGAGAGATCAGAGCAGTGATGTCTCTTTAAAGTAAACTATTGCAGCTTGACTGTCTGATAGGTTTTGGCCTTGGGAATTCCTTCAGCTGGTTGCTATAGTCCTGGAATAGTCATGTAAGCTCATATCTATGTGTTGCTTCTGTCTCACATTTCTAAAGCTGCAGTGGAGATAACTCTACAGCATGAAACTGCTTGGTTGTGTCGAGGAGAGATATATGAACTCACTGCTCTGTAGCATTATGGGGAAAAAGTAACCAGGCCACATCCTTTAAACTTTCCTTTCCATCCTTGCAGGGGAGGCAGCAAGCTTGGCATGGCCACAATTTGGGGCTTAGTTGTTGCACTGGCTGAGCAATGTTGCATGTGTTATTTCCTGTGCATTAAAAATTCAAATGTCATCTTAGATCTGATGCTCTCGTTATGACTCTGGCATCAATCCTACTATATTCCTTGTTCCAGATGTATCATGTCAGAAACGAAATTGGGCAGGAGATGCTTACCTGTGTCAGTATTCTACCAGAGCAGGGAGCATTCTTTCTCTAAGGTCATAGTTCCACAGATGCTTTTTGCCGAGTGTAACAAGGGTCTGCACATCTGGAAACTGGACTTCCTGAACTCTCTGGCCGAGGCTTGGCTCATCTTCCATTTCCAGTCAGTTAAATCCTAGCAAAATTTCCAAATTGAATCCAGCCTCCAAGCGCACAACACAATTCAGTAAGTAAAGGTTTACTCTGTGTCAGTGTAGGGGAGAATAGAGTCACAGAATGGTAGGTGTTGGAAGGCACCTCTGGAGATTATCTAGTCCAATGCTCCTGCCAGAGCAGATTCAACTAGATTAGGTTGCCCAGGACCACATTGAGAGGTTTTGGATATGTCCCTAGAAAGAGATTCCACAGCCTTTCTGGGTATCCTGTTCCAGGCTCCGTCACCCTCAAAGTAAAAAAAGTTTTTCCTTATGTTCAGGTGGAACTTCTGTCTTCCAGTTTGTGCCCATTTCCCCTTGTTCTATTGCTGGGCACCACTGGAGACATTCAAAACCTTTCTGGATATATTCCTGTGTGACCTTTTCTAGGTTAACCTACCTTGGCAAGGGGGTTGGACCTGTGATTCTGTGAAAGAGACTGGCCCCAACCTCTTGACAACTGCCCTTTAGATATTGATAAACATTGATAAGATGCTCCCTCTCAGTATTCTCTTCTGGAGGCTAAACAGCCACAGGTCTCTCAGCTTTTTTGTGTGAGACAGATGCTCCAGTCCCCTCAGCATCTTTGTAGCCTCTGTTGCACTCTCTTCAATAGGTCCCTATCTCTCTTGGAACTGGGGAGCCCACCAGATGTGGCCTCACTGGGGAAGACTAGAGGAAGAGAACCTCCCTTTACCTACTGGCCACACTCTTCCTAAGGCACCCCAGGCTTCCTTGGCCATATGGAGACATTGCTGGTTTGCAGTTAACTTCTTGTCCAGCAGGACTCCCAAGTCCTTGTCTTTGGAGCTGCTTTCCAGCAGCTCAGCCCCCAGCCTATACTGGTGTATGGGGTTGGACACACTGCTGGCTGATAGTTAACTTGTTGCTCACCAGGACTGCAGGGTCCTTCTCTGCAGAGCTGCTTCCCAGCAGGTCAGCCCCTTCCCTGTACTGGTGCAGGGGGTTACTCCTCCCCTGGTGCAGGACTCTACACTTGCCTGTGTTGAACTTCATGAGGTTCCCTTCCACCCAGCTCTCCAGTCTCTCTAGATCAACACACAGGGTGAGGGAAGGCTGTGGTAAAGCTTGCAGTAAAGTTCTTAGCATGGATATAGCCAGTGCTTTTAAATAAGGAACATCTTTGCCTCTCATTTGGAGATGAGGGTAGAAGGAGTCCTTTGTAGGCAGAAATTACTAATACACCAAATACAGACTTGAGTAAAAAGATCTACATAACTGTCTTTATAGAAGTTTGTCAAGCATCCTTGTCTGGTGACTGTGCGGTTTTTTCTCTGTGTTATTCATGATACAATATTTGTAGAAGCATTCTAGCTGTAGAGCATCACAACTACAAGCAAGGCAAGGTTTGTAGGGAGAGAGAACAACTGAAGAGTTGCTTTGAGTTTAGCTTAACTACACAGCGTTAGTGAAATAAAAATTCAAGAGAAGGTTCCTGATACCTCTAGAGCAGAAGGGGGATGATGTGTGTAAAAAGAGTGGAGCTGTAGAGGCCAAGCTTGCCCCATTCCCTACCTGATTTTCACTTGCTTTTCAGTTTGTCAAAGTTTGACCAATTTCTAACTTTCCAGACTGAAACTTGAGGGAGAGATTTTTTTTTTTAATTTTTTTTTTTTGCTTAAAAACTGTCTGCGAAAACTCAGAAATTATTCAGTGACTTCGTAGAATAAGGATAGAGAGAAGATGCTTCCCCCACCCTGGCCATGTTTAAAATCTTGCCGTAGTACAGAAAAGCTTGAGAATGTTTTCCATGCCCCAGGAATACAAAGAAGCAGAAGGGGTTTAAAGATTCTTTGATTTCTCTGAAATTCACCCCTGTGTGGTGGAGTTGTAAATCTTTGAAAACTGGTGCTTCTACGTGCTGAGTAGGAGTGTAAATGCCTGGCAGCAAAAGCCTCTTTGCCTGTCTTTGCGATGGACACTGCCTATCCAGTGGCTGGCTTGAGTTGAACAGGAGCTCTGCTCTGGTTATTCCCCCAAGTGAAGGACTGCAGAGGAGCTGTATTCTGGAGAATGTTTGCTGAGAGGCTGCCCTCTAGGCCGAGTGCTCTCTTGGGAGCCTACAGGCAGCGAGGAGGAGGAGGAGGCAGCACCAGTAGACTATTTGTGTGATATGATGCAGGGTTGAAGATGGTGTTGTGATGCAAGAAATAATGTGGAGTTCTCTATGGAATCATAGAATGGTTTAGGTTGGAAGGGACCTCCAAAGGTCACTTAATGCAAATGGCTGCAGGGAGCAGGGACATCCTCAACTAGAGCAGGTTTCTCAGAGCTTTGTCGAGCCTCACCTTGAGTATCTCCAGGGATGGGGCCTCAACTCCCTCCCTGGGCGACCTGTTGCAGTGTTTCACCACCCTCATGGGAAAGAGCTTATTCTTGATATCCAATCTAAATCTGCCCTTCTCTAGTTTAAAACCATTGCCTCTTGTCCTGTCACTCCAGGCCTTTGTGAACAGTCCCTCTCCAGCCTTCCTGTAACCCTCCTTAGGTACTGGAAGGTCGCTATTAAGTGACCCCGGAGCCTTCTCTTCTCCAGGCTTAACAACCCCAGCTCTCTCAGCCTGTCTTCATAGGAGAGGTGTTCCAACCTGCTGATCATTTTCATGGCTGTTCTCTGGACTCATTCTATCAGGTCCATGTCCTTCTTGTACTGAGGGCTCCAAAGCTGGACACAGTACTCCCACAGTTCCATGTCATCCCACAAGGCTGTAATGTGGGTGTGCAAGAACAGTGCAGCCGTGTGATGCCCAGTACTGAACAATACAACCTGTCTGCCTGTTCAGACTCTTCCAGGTAATTTTTGAAGGGTAAGTTTTTTTACTAGCTGTTTTTCACCTGGATCACTGCCGGTTTGCAGTCAGCTTGGATATGTGTACCCTGTGGGAATAGTGAGAAAGATGACCGTGTTCGCACCTGGTTTGGATCAGTTTTGAATTTCTGGGCATTTTTTGGGGAGGTGGAAAGAAGAAAAACGTTTAGGAGGAAAAAGTGTGAAAAGAAAATTGGATTACAGAAGCAGGGAAGCTTGTGAAGAGACAGAAAAGGGACGGAATATGGGCAAGTGGAAAGAGGATTCTGGGTAAAGGGTGTGAGATGGGACACTCTGCCTTGTGCTCCCTTTTCCTACATCTAGGCTATTCCACTTCTCTGTGGTGGCTCACCCACAAACTAATTTGTGTCTTTCGGGTTTCTGTTGCCTGTCCTTTTTCCTAGAAAAAAAGAGACGAAAGTTTGAGAGGCCTGGGGCTGATCTGTTTGGCAGAGGGTTTTACTTCTATACCATCTGTGTTGCTCCCCTTTCCTTCTATTGTGTTTTATGAGTATCCAACACCTCCACAAAACCGTTCATTGGCTCTTCACTTTGGACACCTAGAAACGGAGATTCCTGGCTTGGGACTCTGCCTGTCTGAGACCTATAAAATGAAACTGAGGAAACCATTCACAGCAGTAAGATGTGAAGACAACTGAATCTGTTTATGGGCTGCTTGACTGTTATGGGGATGAAGAGCACATAATTATTTTACATTCAGTTCAGGACTTTGTGCTGCAAGTAACGTGGGGATTGTGTGGTGTCATAAAGTGCAAAAGGAGCCTGTTAAAAACTGTTCAGGTGGATTCAGTTCTGGGATTTCATTAAAGCTTTTTTAAACTGGCTTCTAACAGATTTCAGGTGTCCTGGGTTTATTTTCTTCTGAAGCATGCTGCAGGAGATGCTGGCTTTGCCAGACTGTCACTCAGTTCTGCACGCTGGGAAGCAACCCTTTTAAACTCACACCTGTAAAAGTAAATTTACTAAAATCTTTCAGGTTCTGTACCACTAGATCTGGTCTCTCGTTTCCCTGCAGTGGAGAGAGAGTTGGTGTTAGGGGGTCCCGGTGTGTCTCTTAGCATACTGTTTACTGCTGCCTCTGTGATTAACCTGCTCCTTATGGACTGTTCTGTTATGTCTCTCTCTCTCTTTNGTGTATATATATATATATATATAAAATACTGGTTTTATATTGGAGTTGTCCCACAGTATTTCCTTCCTATTTCCGCTCCTTCAGGAAGAGCAGATCCAAGTCTCTTGTAACACTGCTTGCAGCCGCTTGCAGCCTCTTTGGACCCATTCCCTGGTGAATGAGAAAGTCAAGCAAAGGCCACAGGTCTGCACGTGAAAAACACAGGGAACACGAGTTGAGATCTCTGTTAACTTCCTGCTGGAAATTGCCTCTCTGTAATTACAGTTCTAACATCCTCCAGAAGAAAAGAACCCTGTTCCCCGCTACAGCCCCCCTGGCAAATTTGATGCTCCTTGCAGCTGGAAAAGGAGATGTGGAGCGGAGCAGGTCAGCTGGGGCCTGAGAACGTTCCCCTTCTGTGTCTTCATTGCAGGAGAGGAATGGGGGCTGTTCCTCCCCAACCTCCTTCTTGCACCTTCCCCCAAATCTCCCAAGTAAATACAATTTTATTTTATTATATTACTGCTGATCTGCTGTTGTTTTTTCATACAAAAAAGGTGGAAGGGGCAAGAAGAAACGAAAGAGTCTGGTGACAGGATGAGATGAATTGCTGAAGAATGACACTGGCAGGGACTATTGTTCATTTTAATGCTGGAGCAGGAGCAGAGAGAAACGTTCACACGCCATTTGTGGGCATCCTGCTGGGCAGGCTAGGAAAGGGGCATTCCAGCTGGTCATGAGATTTGGCTGGACAGATTGAATTGGGCTGAATAGAGTGCTCGCTGGTTTTTATTATTATTTTTTCTTATAAAGAAACCAACTGATTAATTGCAGTGGAACCTGATTGTGGGTTTCAGACTCTCCCTTTATAGACATTACAGACATAAAGCTGTCAGCCCACTAGCATGTGATAACTGGGCCTTAACCCTTTCCAAGTTTTATGGGGGAGGGGGATGTTCACTGGAGTCAGCATTGCTCAGTTTGTGTTTACATGTTTGTGGGAGAGAGGACTTCTGTCCTTTGGGGAAGGAGTTGTGTGCACAGCAGGAGACCTGTAGACGGACTCTGTCTCTTGAAAGAAAAGTGCCTGAGAAATGAAAATAAGATTTAGGGATATTTTGTTCATGGGGAAATATGGGGATTTCCTCAAACTATGCTGGTTATATTTGAATAGCTTTGCAAAATTTAGCGGCCCTTGTCCTTATGTGTCTCTGTGCGATCTAGAATGTGACAACAGGAAAAATCTGTGAAGTGACGTGTAACATTCCACAGACCCCATAAGGATTGTTGCAAACGAACTTCATAGAAACCTGAATACCCTTGTAGTGGATATGACCTAAAAAAATAGGTAAGTATTTAAAAGAATGTTATAATCTGTGTGAGAACAAAGCTGTAGTTCAGCTGAACTTGGCAACCGATGCAGAGATTGAAAGCAAATGGACAACCTGGACATACGTTATCTCTGTAACGATAGGATGGAATTTCAAGATGCTTAGAGACCACTTTCTATGAATGAAACCCCTCATTTTTATTGTATGTTGGTTTAATTTCAAATGTGTGGAAAGTAAGTCGCTGTTGTGATACTTCTGATTTTCTTTAACCCATGTTTAGTGCCTGGCCGTGATCGAATGCCATCTGCTCATTCTCTTGCTTCTTTAATACAGTGTTTGTATCTTGCTGCTTCTGTTGAGAAGCTCAGATGATTTATTGAAATTGACTCTTCAAGTCCTGACAGTGTTCTATGTGTTCGCCTGCAAGGAGGCTGGGAGGGGTACACGCACGGTCTCTCCACGCAGCAATGCTCAGCTCCAAGTGTGACACAGGAAGGGATGGCATCATCTCTAATGAGTGTGCTCTCCAGCCGGTTTAGCCTTTGCTACAGTACCCCCTGCACATGTGTGCCCACTGGCTCAGAAATGTTTCCATAGAGAGGTGGAAAGAGTGGAGATAGAGTTGAAGCAAACAAAGGTCCTTTGTGGGCATGGGAAAGATGACAGAGGGAGTGCTTTTTGCTATCTAAAGCTCCTCCTTCCTTCTGATTCATAGAATCATAGAATCGTTTCGGTTGGAAAAAACCCTTTGCATCGTAGATTTCGACTATCAACCCAGCAGTGCCAATTCCACCATTAAACCATGTCACCAACCACCCCATCTACATGTCTTTTAAATACTTCCAGGCATCGGCACTCAACTGCTTCCCTGGGCATTTGCTCCAATGCCTGACAAACCTTTTGGTGAAGAAATTTTTCACAATATTTAATTTAAACCTCCCCTTGTGCAACTTGAGGCTATTTCCTCTTGTCAGGGAAAGTGGGAGAAGAGGCTGACCCCCACCTTGCTACAGCAGCCTTTTGGGTAGTTGTAGAGAGTGAGAAGGTCTCCCCCGAGCTGCCTCTGGACTAAGGGCCACAAGGATGGTCAAAGGGCTGGAGCACCTCTCCTATGAAGAAAGGCTGAGAGAGTTGAGGTTGTTCAGTCTGGAGAAGAGAAGGCTGCCAGGAGACCTTCTGGTGGCCTTCCAGGATCTGAAGGGGGCCTACAGGAAAGCTGGGGAGGGACTTTTTAGGGTGTTGAGTAGTGATAGGCCAAGGGGGAATGGATCCAAACTAGAGGAGGGGAGATTTACATTGGATGTTAGGAAGAAGTTGTTCCCCATGAGGGTGGTGAGACACTGGCACAGGTTGCCCAGAGAGGTGGTGGAAGCCCCATCCCTGGAAGTTTTTAAGGCCAGGTTGGATGGGGGTCTGGGCAGCCTGGTCTAGTGGGAGCTGTCCCTGCCCATGGCAGGGGGCTTGGAACTTGGTGATCTTCAAGGTCCCTTCCAACCCCGACAATTCTGATTCTATAAGTCAGTTCCCTCAGACATTCCTTGTAAGACTTGTTCTTTGGATCCTTCTCCAGCTTTGTTGCCCTTCTTTGGATGTGCTCCTGCACCTCAATGTCATTGTTCTAGTGAGGGGCCTAAAACTGAGCCCAGTATTCGAGGTGCAGCCTCACCAGTGCTGAGTACAGAAGGACAGTCACTCCCCTAGTCCTGCTGGCCATGCTACTTCTAATACAAGCCAGGAGGGAGGGAGAAAAATACAAAGGCTAAAGCTCAACTAGAACTTAATCTGTCTAATGCCATTAAAGACAATTAAAAATGTTTCTATAAATATGTTAACAACAAAAGGAGGACTAAGGAGAATCTCCATCCCTTATTGGATGCAGGGGGAAACCTGGTGACCAAGGATGAGGAAAAGGCTGAGGTACCGAATGCTGCCTTTGCCTCAGTCTTTAATAGTAAGACCGTTGTCCTCTGAGTGTCCAGCCCCCTGCACTGAAAGACAGGGACAGGGAGCAGAATGAAGCTCCCATAATCCAAGGGGAAATGGTGAGCAACCTGCTACACCACTTAGACACAGCGAAGTCTGTGGACCCGGATGGGATCCACCCAAGGGTACAGAGGGAGCTGGTGGAAGTGCTCGGCAAGCCACTTTCCATCATTTGTCAGCAGTCCTGGCCAACCGGGGAGGTTCCGGTTGGCTGGAGGTTAGCAAACGTGACACCCGTCTACAAGAGGGGCTGGAAGGAGGATCCAGGGAACTACAGGCCTGTCAGTCTGCCCTTGGTGCCAGGGAAGGTTATGGAGCAGATCCTCTTGAGTACCCTCACGAGGCACAGAGAGGATAAGCAGGTGACCAGGCCCAGCCAGCCCATGGGTTTATGAAAGGCAGGTTCTGCCTGACCTGATCTCCTCCTCTGACAAGGTGAGCCGTTTAGTGGATGAGGGAAAGGCTGTGGATGTTGTTTTTCTGGACTTTAGTAAAGCCTTTGACCCATTTCCCACAGCCTTCTCCTGGAGAAAGTCACTGCTCAGGGCTTGGATGAGTGTGTGGTTTGCCGGGTAAAAATCTGTCTGGATGGCCAGGCCCAGAGAGTGGTGGTGAATGGAGTTCAACCCAGTTGGTGGCCACTCACAAGTGGTGTTCCCCAGGGCTCAGTACTTGGGCCAGTTCTGTGTAATATCTTTGTCAATGATCTGGACGAGGGAATGGAGGCACCCTCAGCAATTTGGCCGACATTGTACTGTCCAAGTCCCTACAGTTCATCAGTAAAATGGAGAACAGCATGAACAGACAGGATCTTGCGAGGTTTTTAGTGCATCCTCTTCATGAGAAGAGAGCCTGCTGCAAGAGCTGCTTCTGCAGGCGGCCATGTACCCACTCCCTCTGAGAACATGGCATCTGTTGAGATCCCATCTGGGATACTATCAGTCTGCTCTAAGCTGATTAAGGAGGAGAGTCACATTTCGTGGTAACTCAGCACTGAGATAGCCAAGGTGTCAGAACAGGATTTTCTCAGATTCTTTTTCTGTGTTTTGAATGGAGAGAAGAAGGTTGGTGAGAACCAGTGTAACTGCAGAAAGACCTACAAACAAGTGGGACCTAGAAAGTCTGCTGTTCATGTGACTTAGCGGGGGATGGACAGGGAAGTTGCTTCTGCACAAAAATCTTCTTACTTATTGCTCACTTCCCATGTCTCACATCTTGTTTCTCTTTCTTCTCTTTGTTTGTGGCTTCCCCTCCTTCCTCCCTGCCACCTACTAGCCCTGCTGTAGTCTTTTCCTGCAGCTCTGTTAACGTTTAACAAATTTCCCTCCAGTTCCTATGTTTCTTTTGGCTGTAGCTCAAGGCAAACTCCCCAGATCCAAAACTAATTTAGGACTCTGAGCAACAGTAGCATTTAAATATTGGCTTTGTGCCATCAGGCAGGCAGCCTCTTCACTGAGAAGAAATCTAATTCCAGCGTTTATTAGATCAACAGTGGCCTCAGGGCTGGACTTCCTTTAATGTTGGCCTTTTAATAATTGTAAGACTAATACAGAAACTTGGGAACCCCCAGGAGGTTCTCAGGAGCCTGGCTCTGACCATTTTTTCTTTTTTGAAAGCAGGACTTAGATCCTATTTGGGTCGGGGAGCAGACTGGCAAAGTGGAGCAGGAGGTGTTATTTTTGACTTCCCAAGCAGCATGTGTAAATCCTTCCACGTTTGTGCAATAGCGACTTTGATTTCCTGCAAATTTGTTTTAACGAGCTCTCAAGGGTAAGGACCTAAGTAGGGCAGGGCAAATTGTGCCCTGGTTAAGAAGTGGACTGGGACCAGCTAGGATCTGCGCTAATTTCTCAGTTCAGCCACAAGCTCCTTGGGAAGTCACTTTGGGCTCGGGTTTCCAAGTCTGAGGAGTGCCTGTGGTGGGAGGTATGAGTGCTTTGTACTGCAAGAGTCAGGTCTAAATCTCTTTGGCCAGATGTGTAATACTAGTTAAATATCTAATTTTCCACTGGTTTTTAAATTACTTAGTCACCTAAATACGCACAGATCTGTGCTGTTGGGCTTCCATTTTCTGCTTTCGAAATGAAGATAATACTTCCCAGCTTTTAAGAGGTGTTGAAATTGTTCATTAGTAGAAAAAGGCACTCTGATACTGTAGTACTGGAGGCCACACACATACCTACAAAGATGTGGTTCTGTAGTTAGGCCATTTTGCTTTTTGTGTGTCTTCCTCCCCCTACCTCAGTGCTGCTGTTATTTCATTGAAGGTGAAACCCAACGTGAACAGGATGACATTGGCTGTGTGGGAGCCTCTAATGTTTTCACTATTGCAGTTGACTTACGGAGTGTGAGTATGAACGAACTGTGGAGCTTGTGGGTTTGTCGAGACAGCACCTGAGACTTCCAGGTGAACCAGAAGAAGAGTTTTGTGACCTCTTGCTAAAGGTTGCAAAGGAGCCTGAAGTACAGGTGCTGTGGGTCTGTGCTTTGTGGGATGCCTAGAAATCAAACAAATGTGTGGAGGCTGAATAGGGGCTGATGTACAGCCCGGCTGCCCTGCAGTAACCCAGGCCACTGATGTTCTTGCTTTTCCTGGTGGCAGTTCCATTGGAAAGAACTTACCCCATCTGAGACCCTAAAACATATTTGCATTAAGCTTGTGGTTTTGTGTGTGCATATTTGAAAAATGTTACTGGTAAAGGCTTCTTTTTTACTTTTAAGATAATCCACTTCTCTGGTAGGCAGTACAGTTGCTGTGATGTCTCTGTAGTTATGTGGTACCTCTTTCTTTGCCAGGCACAGCCCCATTCTTCTAGCTCAGTGTGGCCAGTTAATAATTGTCCCTTTGCTGCTTATCCTCTGAGGGCAACATAATGTTATGTGTGGGATTATTTTTTTAGAAAACGATGTACAGAACAACTCTCTCTGTCCCAGGATAGCTCCCCTGATCTTGTGGCTTGTGCTTTTGAAGTCCTTCTGCCCGTGGATTGCAAAAACGAGCTTCTGCCTCCGTATTGCCACAAAACCGCACTGTGTATCCTATCCCTATCCCTGGAGAACTTCTCTGCTCAGCAGAGCTATTGTGGTTGGCTTCCCAATCTCTCCTGTGGCAGAGAGCTGGAAAGCTACAAAGCTCAGATGTCCTACCACTACCATGATGGCCTCTTTATAGAAGATGAAAATAAACTCCTTAAAATGACCCTGTACGAGAGGTCTCTGTCTTGTCCAGGAACCTGGCCTTTTCTGCCTTGTGCCATAATGATGGGAAGAATCTGACTGCAGCCCACAAAAGCCATAATGGACTTTTTTAGAGACAGAACTATGTGCTTGGACAGCTGCAGTCCAGCTAGAGTATTAGGTTCCCTGAAAAGGAGGACTTCACAACACTTGCATTTTTGTCCCCTGAAAAGAAGCGTCTGACTACTGACGTTATGTGTTCTGGTGCTAATCAGGCAGAGCAGCTTGGCTTTTGTCTTGAATAGGTTAAATGAACAAAAGAATGTTGTTGGTTCTAGTGTTGGAGAAAAGCTGGGCCTATGTTCCAAAGGGCAGGATGTCTTTGCAGCTGGTCCCCTGTCTGGAGTATTTTAAAGATGAAAGAGACTGGCTGGTAATTTTCTGAGGGACAAAGGTACTTAGAGTATTTCAGAGAGCCAATGCAGAGTGAAACCTTGAAGGCTGGGTAAAAAATGGCTTCTGAATGTAAATCCAGAGAGTGCTGGACGAGCACCGGTGCAGAAGTTACCAAAGATCATAAGTGATGTAAGCAAGGAGCTGAAAGCTTAAGAAGCTTCTGAATCTAAAGAGAAAGGACCCAATTTCATACAGATTCTGTAATAAGGAGGTGACTAGATAGGATCCTTTGTGTTCTGAATTTTCCTGAGAATATTTACCAGGCTTTAATCCTTGCAGCTCAGATTGAAAAATACCACTTTTATTTTGTCTTCTGAGCACTACTTTTCAGGCAAAGATGGTGATAGTGCTTCCTCCTTGTAGCTCTTCTCTGTTGACCACTCTAGTTTCCTTCCTCACCCCATCACACAGCTTGGCTTCTTGTGAAGCTGCAGTTAAACAGGTACATTTTACAGACCGTAGATTAAAATAAATTGACATCCTATATGAAAGTGAAAACTCAGTGGGTTTTTCTCTGTTTGTTTTTGAGCTTGAGTCAGGCTGAGTTAGTCCATGCACAGTCAGATGACATCTATGTCTTTCTCAGCTGTTAAGTGAAATTCAGTGAAATCCCAAAGAATGCTCACATCTCGGAGGAGGACGTGACTGGAATGGGAGCAGAAGTAGAATGAATGTTGGGAAAGTACTGAAAGTATGTTTGCCTGAAGAGCTAATACTTGAGTTATTTAAACTGAGGGAAGTGAAGTAGAAGAGGGAGAAATGCATAGATGCAGATTAAACCTTTGTTTCTCATATTCATAGAATTGTCAGGGGTGGAAGGGACCTCGAAGATCATCGAGTTCCAAGCCTCCTGCCACAGGCAGGACACCTCCCACTAGATCAGGTTGCCCAGACCCCCATCCAACCTGGCCTTAAAAACTTCCAGGGATGGGGCTTCCACCACCTCTCTGGGCAACCTGTNTTCAGAGCTGCTCTCAAGCCAGTCACTGCCCAGCCTATAGCGGTGCTGGCATTGCCCTGACCCAGATGCAGGACCTTACGCTTGGTCTTGTTGAATCTCACAAGGCTGGCCTGGGCCCACCTCTCCAGCCTGTCCAGGTCCCTCTGGATGGCATCCCTTCCCTCCAGCGTGTCAGCCGCACCACACAGCCTGATGTCATCGGCAAACTTGCTGAGGGCTCACTTGATGCCACTGTCAACATTGCTGTTAGGAGTGACAGATGCCAAGCTGGTTTTCATCAGGTGGTGTAGGCTGTTTGCATTCATCCCCATTCAGTGAGTGGGAGGATCACAAAGCTTCCAAATGTCTGAAATAGCTCTGAGGTTCTCATTCTTCCAGCTCCCTTCTCAGGAGTGACAGAGCATATCCTTGCTGTGACTGTCGTAACACCTTGGGTGCCCCAGTAGCTGAGGGAACGCAAGGCCTGTTGTGGGACAATTGCTTCAAGTATCTGCTGTGCTGCTTTCCCTGGCTTTGGCAGGCGGCTTCAGCTCTGTGGTTTTGTGATCTATTGCCATCAAAACCTGAGTCAGATAATGTCGTGCTCACTGGAGTAGATCTCTGGTACATTTGAAGGATGACAGCGATGGAAGCAGACGTTTCACCAAACTATCCGTGCAGCAAGCACAGTGTTGTGTTCCTAGGGACTTGGTGAGAGGCTGCTTTGCCCAAATTCTTCCTTCTGAAGGCTGTAAGTGGCATCATTTGATTAAAGCGGTGCTTTGCCTTCTGGGGAGTAGGGGCATTTTGCTTGTCCATAATTTTAAAGACATAGATCTCACAACTGCCCCGATTTTTTCAGAAATACCCTTTAAGATACATATGAATGAAAGCTACTTATGTTTTTCTTCTGGACCATTCATTGTGTTCTCCCAACAAATGTCAGTAGTGCTCTTACGTCTCTACGCCTCTTTCCCTTTTTTCCTCATTTTAATTTGTTTGCAGAAGAGGAGGATGAGAGAAATCTATCTGTTTATCAAGTAATGGAAAAGTTAAAGGAAAGCTTATGGAACTTAAAATACCCATATATTCTGTCCTGTAACTGGGAAGACAACCTCCAGTTTTTCACTAGTCCGTCCTGGTCAATGTCTGTATCTTGTCTCCATGAAGTTGGGTATAGTAGAGGGATTTCTGACCGCTCAGTGAACTTTGTTCTCAAGAGCTATCACACTAGTGAAACTCCTTGTGACTAGAATAGGTGAAATTCGTCAGAAATACCTTTTTCCTATGAATTATCTTTAATACAGCAGATTGCTTTTCCAGCTGGCATTCGGCAATTGTCTGGTGCCATGAAGGTCTGCTGGTGTGCAGTTATTTTCTAAATTTTAGTGTCTACTGTATTATATGAATCACGATAAATGAGCAGTAAGTCACAATTCTTAGGGGCCAGGAAAGGAGAGGTGGTGTTAGTGTCTGGTTTTAGAAGAAAAAAAAAAAGGCAGTGAAAGAAATGAGAAGTTATGCCTCTCAT
Organism: Baryphthengus martii; assembly: GCA_013396935.1. Classification (NCBI taxonomy): domain Eukaryota; kingdom Metazoa; phylum Chordata; class Aves; order Coraciiformes; family Momotidae; genus Baryphthengus; species Baryphthengus martii. Next base: position 101,175 of record VWZK01009439.1, read on the forward strand.
GTTGCAGAAGTGAGTAATTCTTGCAAAGCATGGTGTAGGCTTAAGATAGTATTTTAAAGTGTTTGTCTAGCACGTGTGTATTCTGAAAGAGTTTGAGTCACATAGTTCTGCCTGCCAGGCCCTGCTGGTCCAGCTGAGCATTCCTGCCCCGTTCTAGAGCAGCTGATATTTCTGAATGATGTTATGCAGTAGCAACCTTTTATTACTCTGTTTATAAGTAACATTTCACTTCTGTTTAATGTGTGAGTGGAATGGTCCTGCACAACAAGTAATTTTGTGCCACGGATGAGCACTTTATATGTCTTTCTTGGATTCTTCATTGTCGTTCTCTATTTAACCATGCACAGGACCTTGCAGCTACATAAGGAAATGCCACTCCAGGCTAAAATCAGCGAAGCCTGTTTTCTGATGGCATCTTTCACTCTGCACTTCATAATACAGTAGGGATGAAATTCTCTCTGCTTAAGAGATAAAATCTAGACATAATGCAAAGCCAAGGCTGAAGAGATGCTTTTAACGGTAACAGGAAGAAAATTTCTCAAGGTGGGAAGCATAACGCTCTTGGTCCTTGGAATCCAAATTTGTATGTAGGAAACATGAGTTAGTCTGCAGAGAAAAATGGAAATGCACAGGTCAAAAGGATTTAGGAAGTTGAATCTCATCCAGTAAGGGCCTTGAAGGTGAGAAGCAGAATGTCACAGATGGTGTACTGCAGTTCATGACTTTCCATGGTCTTTGCTTTACCAAGAATCTGTAAAGGTGAAAACGGATGCTGCCACTGTCTAATGTTTTTGAACACACTTCTGGAGAGAATGGGAGAACACTCATCTTGAATTGTGGTGTTTCGAAAGGTTCAAAGCCCTTTCTAAAAGATGTTTATTTCCATTGCCACTTGCTGTGACACCTGAAGCAGGCTGATAGAAGGCTGGTGCAGTGCTTGGTTTCTTGGATGACAGCAGTGACTGGCAGACATGTGGAGCTACAGAACAAAACCTGCCTTTTTGACTCCTCTGCTGGCTGCAAGTGTTTGAGGGAAACCGGTAGTTAGGAAAAGTGGGACATTTGGCATTAATGGCAAGTAAACATGCAGAAAACATCACAGTGTGGTCACATTTCAGTCAAAAGATCTGAAAACTAGAGTCAAGGTATTTTACCAGGTTCTTGCAGAGTAGTTCTGGTGTAACCAGGAAAGAGCTGCATAGGAATCTGAAGAGAGGGCTGAGGGAAAGTCATTTAGGTAAGATTTTCTCCTGTCTGGCTTTGCCCAGTAGAATTCCTCAGTTGCTTGGAAATAGTTGCAATCAACCTGATACTTCTTGCCTGCCTTTGGACAGGGACTTTGGGCTGAGATTTTAATGTGTTTAACATTCTTTGGTGGTTGAAAGGTTCTGTTTCTGTACTGAGATTTTATGGTTTGTCCACCACCAAGCTATTTTCATAGGCAACTGAGGGGTTGTTCAGGACACAGGGGGTAATAAAAGTCCTGTTTAGAAAACAAAACCAAACAAAACCAAACCACAACAAAAACCACAACAAAATACCCACAACAAAAACCAGAAGTGATAGTTGTTGCCTTTAGTCTGATTTCAAGAACTAAGTAGCAGAGGGAGAATGGTTCAGGCTTCAAACGGAATGTGAAATCTTGAGGGAAGTGTGCCGTAACACACCTTTTGCATATGGAACTCAGTCTTATACCCTAGTTTCTCTCATAAATGTGACATTTATGCATCTTTAGTCTAAAGTAGGGGGTTTTTGCTGCAATATTATGTCATAACATAAAGCGATGGCTAACTTTTATTATTGCTCCTTGATTTCTCCAGGCTTCGTTGCATCCCAGATTTTTTCCTTTTGATTTGAGTATCTGTTTCAAATTATTTTCCACCAGATGCATGAGCTTTTAAAATTTTTTTTATTTTTTTTTTTTAAAGACTGAACCCTAATTTCCTGCCTATAATTCTAATCTATTAAGGTCCCGTCTATATTTTTTCTTTTTTCTCTGTGGTGTTTGTAGAAGAGTATTTCCTATTTTGGTATCATTTTAACGCTCCTTTAACATGATACTTATTTTCTCTTCCAGATCATTAATGATGTTATGTAACAGGACTGAATCTAATGCTGATCCCTATGATGATAGAATCCTAGCTACTAGCCATCTCTACTCTCTGTAGCTTTACTTGCTGCCCTTTCTCATTATCTTTTCTTTATGGTCCTTCAGCTGATATTTTGATCCATGTATGTTGGTAGCCCAGCCAATGGGAGTTAGGTTTTGAGTAGGATTTCATGGCAATAATCCTGTCCCTTCGGCTCCACCCTCTATTCAAAGATACTGGGTATGTAGAAACACATTAAACATTAATGCAGAGTACTGACGGAATAATAGCGTCCCCTTTAGAGGGGAAGAAGTAATTTTCTCAAACACAGAATCACAGAATGGTAGGGGCTGGAAGGGACCTCTGGAAATCACCAAGTCCAACCCCCTGCCAGAGCAGGATCACCCAGGGCAGGTCACACAGGAACGCATCCAGGCAGGTTTTGAATGTCTCCAGAGAAGGAGACTCCACAAGCTCTCTGGGCAGCCTGTTCCAGGCTCTGTCACCCTCACTGTGAAAAAGTTCTTCTGTACGTTTACGTGGAACCTCCTCTACTCCAGTTTGCACCCAGTGCCCCTTGTCCCATCACTGGGCATCACTGAGAAGAGCCTGGCTTCATCCTCCTGACACTCACCCTTTCCATATTTATAAACATTCGTGAGGTCGTCCCTGAGGCTCCTCTTCATGCTAAAGAGACCCAACTCCCTCAGCCTTTCCTCAGCAGGGAGATGTTCCACTCCCCTCATCATCTTTATGGTTGTAGAAGACACAGATAGAGTTAGGATGAATAACTAGAGACCTCCATTATGGTCTTGATGTTTATTGCAAGGTGGTCATTTGTGACTTGAAGGATTTTAGAGAAGGAACTGTGACAATTGCTTCTTGATCTTTGAGACTTTTTATGTTCAAATCAAATCCTTCTTTAGCATTTCTTTTCAGTAGTTGTTTCCATAAATGTTTTTCTGTTCCCTGGATTCAGAGTGGGGTTTTCAGTTGGGTTGGTAGTCTTTACTTCTGTGGGCCTCGGAGACTCAGACATATATTTAAAGGCCTTATAGCTCTTGACCTCTGCCATGTTTCTGGAAAATAGGATTTCTGTTCCAGTCTTGCTCTACCTGATGCATACACCCATTGCACCTAACACTAACTCAGTTTGCGCTCCTGTCGCACTCCTTGTTTTCTTTGGGTTCTAATTAATAGATACTCAGTGGAATTTCTCTTCCTTATGCTTCCTATTCCTTGTGGTCATATCAAGTGCTACATTTTTCAGGTCTAACCTGCGTAGCTGTGCAGTTTAGTATGAGAACGGAAGGGAAGTTGTGCTTGATAGCATACCTCTCCCTAGAACTTTGTTTAGCCATCTGTTTAATGGAGAACCAGGTATCCCTGCTTTTGCAAACTGAAGGGAGCCTTGAGGCCTGAAAAACTTTCATCTTCGCTTGGAGAGTGCCGAAGCAGACACAATACTCGATTACCAAAAAGCTGTAATGTCTTTGACCACTCTTCTCTGGGTGGTGTGGTTTTGTTGAGGTTGGTTGATTTGGGGTTTTTCTGTGTGTTTGTTGTTGTTCTTTTGCTTTTAACCTTGCCACTATCACATTCTTCCTCAAACAAAACAGTTCTGTTTATAGCTTTGAAAACGTTTGGGTTGTTCCTTCTGGTGAGGTTAATTTTACTCCAGGCAGGTATCGAATACTTGAAGACCATGTGGGTACCCAGTCAGAACTGCTTCACATGCTTCCATAATGGGAGTGGAAAACAAAACAAAACAAAAAAACCAAACCTGTTTGCTTTTATCAGTGCATGGTACCCCTTCTGACATCAGACTGTTGTGCTGTAATGTTGCCTTTGCTGTGTCTGCCAGCAGAGCTCTGGGTTTAAACAATGGTCAGCTAATCCCTCTTCTAAAGCTGGATTAACTGTACTTTCCTTCAGTGGAAACTGCTATTTGGGTAAGACAGGAATCCAAAATTTTCGTTTTCCTTCAAAGTAGGCAAGCAAAGAAAGCTGAGCTGCTTTGCTGTAGAAACGCTCGGGGAAGTGCTGGATGAAGAAGGAGAATTTATCAACTGAACTATGTTCAAGGCCATTTGAAATGTCTGAGGTCGGCTTTCATCAAGGTGTGTGTGTGATGGGAATGCAAAAGTGAGCCTGGCCTGGAAGTGGAGAAAGAGAGAAAAATGGTAATTGATACAGGTGTTAAAGAGGCTATTAAAGCCTACGATACAGAATTAGCTGATTTTTAACTCTGAATAAACCATCAGGCGCTCATGGGTTCTTAAGATACAGAAATAAGAAATTAAATGCATCTGTTGAAGACAGGGTAAAATATTCTGATGCTTAGTCCACATTTGTTCAAAAATGCCTCTGGTGATACCCTTCCAGGCTTTCTCTGGGGGGGAGACAATCACATTTCTGTTGTTTTCTCTTGAATTCCATTATTCATACTCCAGTTCTTCTACATGCACCTGGATTTTATATATTTTTTTCTTTTTGTCACTGTAACTGTCAAGTATTTGTAGTGTATTTTCACACCCATTCAATATCCACTTATACTTTATGTCCTCTGTGGGGATTTTTATATGGTAGGATTAAAATTATAGAAGAGTACTGTCATCTTCTTGGTTGTGTCTCTTGTAGTAATGAGGTTGCAGAAAGATCTCTGCCTTCCATTGATGGTCTTCTTTGGGTCTTGAAATGCCGAGTTAGGTGCCTATCAATGGAGGGAAAGGAAATCAGATTCATGTGGTACTCAGTCCTGAACCAAAGGAGTGATTGATTTTTCCAGAGGCTTCTGATTCTGAACTGAGCAGCCTGCAACTGTAAATCATGCCAAATATTTCTGTGGTTCTGGGTTTTCTAAACCCATTGGTGCTATTTTCCTTGCAGCGTAGAAAAACTGAATGGATACTTTGCCGTGATTAGCTGTGCTACCCAGCATTACAGGTATATGCAGAATTGCAGGATGGTGTAAACAAACCGATGGCTGTGAATTTAATACTCCTAAAAAATAACAGTAAGAATTTCTGTGTTAGGGTGAAGGGGATAAGATGCAATTAATGGGGTGACATGGAGTGGAAGAGTCATTTATGTTGTCAGTTCTTGGTACTTGGAAAGAAAGAAAATGTGGAAAGGCAACATGGTGTTGGTCATAGATCCCACGATCTTTGGCAGTCGTCCATGAAGCTCCTGATGGAGCTGATGGACCCCGAAGAGCAGGCACGTGTTCCTCTCAGCATAAGAAAGAAATTTTTTACACAAGGAAAATCATTCACTGGAACTACTTACCCAGGGCCATGATAGAGTCCCCATAGCTGTAAGTTTTCAAGACATGACTGATATGGCATAACGGCCCAGCTCGCCACGAGACAGAAATATGGCTGATGTAGTGCGCTTTGCGAGAAAGGTTGAGATGTTTACGACTGTGGGATTCTTGTGCTATCTCTGGGGCTGGCGATCCGTTAAGCTGGCAGCCAAACGGCTGAAGGAGAGCGTGTTATGCAGATAGGACAGCCCTGTGTTGGCTAAACAAACAGATGCAAACAAATCTTGAAGGCCAGAGTAACGGCAGAATTAATATTAAAGTTTCCGTCCCTGAGTGTGACAATGAGCCTAAGGGAGTACATGACTATGATACTCAACTCTTCACCCAAATCATGCTAAATGTCACCTAAAAGCAGGGACAGACAGAATTAGGATGTAAAAATCACTAAGGGAATACACCTCTTGAGGGGAGAGGACTGAAAAGTGTAGCAGAGAGGGTCAAGTGGGCTGTGCTTCTCTTCTTCCACCCAAGCCAGAGACGCCTTCTTGGTAAGAATTGTGCCTTCGATACTCAGTGTACCTTTGATTTCTAGTTAGCGCTGTAACTCAGGCCTGTGCCTCTGACTGTTGGATGTTACCTGGAAATTATTTACTGGAGCTCAACTATCCTTTTGCAGCCAGAGTGTTTATCAACAGCAATTCCAAATCCATCTGTCACTTTAACAAATCAAACCTGTCTGTGTAACTTTTGGACTGTCTCAGCATAAATCCTTAACTGGACTCTAAACCAGGGAATTATCGTTTCAGCGGGAGCCCCGTAGCCGGGCCCTGGGACAGGACTCTCAGGAATACCTTAGATTTTGCAAAACTGCCCAGAAACTCTTGGGCTCTGGTGGACAAACGTCTCACTCCCACCCTTAACATGACAACTGGGCAGGGTGCTAGATAATCTCTCCTAGGCTACATTTCCCACAAAAGGTTGAACTAGGTGATCTTTTGAGATCGCTTCCAACCTGAGTGGTTACGTGATTCCACTTTGAAGCAACAGTCCGTAGAAGGTTGAATTCCTACAAAATAGTGGTAAGAGCTGCCATCTGTCATTATTTTTTACTGAAAATAGAATTAGCATCTCTCCTTTTGGAAAAAAAAAGCATGCCATCAGGACTTAGTTTAATGAGAGCTCGACGTTGAAGAGTAAGCCTTCCGTTGAAATTTTGCCCATCAGATGCTCTACTTCTGCTTGGCTTTGAGGGAATTGAAGAAAACAGGCTTTGCATGTTTATCCTTCCTGGCCTTGTGCTGTTACAGACACAGTTACAGGGTAATCTCACTGGAGCTCTGAGCCCTGGGAAATAATCATGGGACACCGGGGGTGAAATACTATCCATGAAAATAATTGAGGAAGTTCCCACTGTCTGCAGGGGATCCCAGGTTTCATTCAACCTGTTCTTCTTCCTGGATAAAACCTAGTCATCCATGATTGGTTCTTCTGGTATTCTTTATAGGTTGGAATTAGCGTGCTCTCCCAACAATGTGCTTTACTTGTTGTGCTTTCGACTCAGCCAGCTTCTCACTCACCCTACTCCCACCCTCCTGCACCAGGGTGGAAATGAGAACAGGGAGAAAAAAGACAAACCCTGTGGGTTGAGACAAGGGGAATTTAATGGAACAACGCAAGAGGAGAAGAAACAACAATAATAACGGTAGTAGTAATCCTCGCCAGAGACCCACGTGCCCTGCCCAGCCCACCCACCACCCTTCTATGGTGGGCATGACATCAGTATGGATCATGTATTCTATTGGCTGGTTCCATTGTCTGTCCTGGCTGTGGCCCCTCCCAGCTCCTGATGAAAATTAACTCTGTCCTGTCTGAACCCAGGACACTTGTCCGAGTGTAAGACTAGGTAGGGTAAGCTGTGTTTGATAGAATGCTGTGTTATAATGGCTAGAAGGTTAGTTGCCCTTAAAGGTCATGAATCATAAAGCATTAAACTCAAAAAGATCATAATTTTGACTAGTTAAGGAAAATATGCTTCTGTAATAGTGCTGTAGGCAGCTAGTGCATATGAGAGAGTGTTGGTATCTGAGTTGTAACGTATCCTTCAGCATCCAACAGCATGGTAAAAACACCAACCAGAAATAATTGAACATAGCAACTTTAATGAGGTGAGAAGAACAGATTTAATATGTGTGTGTGTGTATATATAGAATCTGATATCAGTAGCAACTTTTGAAGAGAACTGTGTTTGACAATACAGCAGATTAAGTTGCAGTTTGCAGACTGGGACAGCTGCAGTAATTCTTTCTCTGCTGCTGCAGAGCTGTACCTCCATGCTGCTATGCAGGAGCTAAAATAACTCCCTTTTACTTCCTCTCCCCTCTGCCAAGTCTCTCATGTGTGCTTGTCCAGAAATAAATTATTAAATATATTTCTGTAGTTTAGGTATTGATTGCCTTGATGTTAGATATTTTTCTGATGGTGAAGCTACACTAAGACATGATGGAGCCCAGGCAACATAGAGCCAGCTACTCATACTTTCCTATTTCTCTTTTTCTAGGAGTAACGAGGATGGTGATCATCTTGGTGTATTCCAAAAAGAAGGGGTTTTGGAGCTTGAAGTAGCCAGGATGAGTGCTTTAGGATACTGTTGAGGATGATGGTAGAAAAATTGCTTTGGAAAAGGCGATTTTAACAGCAGCAACCTTAGATAAAATACACAGCTAGTTCTGCCTTTCTAAGTAGCAGTAGGCAACAGCAGGAGGTGGTTTGTGTTGAATGCCCCTTGCTGTCAGTTTGAAGGAACCTGTTTGGTTTTTTGGGAGGGAGGTTTGTGGTTCTTCTGAATTTCCTTGTGTTTATTTCTTAGTTGGATGTGTTGCTTAGATGATACATTGCTTTTCCTTAGGGACGTCTGTGCTGCTTATTTTGCCTGCATCACCCACTTAGTATCAAATTTTTCAGTCAACCTTTGCCCGGGCCATACCTGTTAAGTCCTTTGACTACTCCACCCTCTTTAATTTGCCTTACCTTCTTTATGTTCCTTATTCATCTTACCTTCTTCCTGCCTCTATCCCTTGTTACACCAGATACTGGCTGCTTTCTATGGCATATACAATACTACCTTGAGATGTATGTTTCCTACTCAACCTCTTAAAGATAACTTGTAGCAGAGATGAGGAGAACAATGAAAGATTGTGACACCCATGGCAGTCTGTAAAGGGAGATCCCACAACTTGCTTGGCCAGGTTTCCCAGCTTGTGGATGCGCTTAGAAAATAGTTTGTAGCAAGGCCTCGTAGCCTGCAGTGTAGCTGCTGGGAGCAGGCAGCAGAGGTTGGCAGAAACCTCTTCAGCCAGTTTTGTTGCTGAGGAAACTTATGGAATTGTTCCTTGAGGAAGAAATGTATCCCCTCTAAACTTGAATCTTAGCTTAACTTGCACAAATGGATGTCTTCACTGGAGGGAATTCTGCTGTTGAGAGAGCTGTGCAATAGCTACATAAAATTTTGCAGATAATGCTTTTCTCGAATAGAATAGTAAATAAGGAAATTATGAGGTGCTTTTTTCTTTTTTTCTTAGATTGCTGCAGCTCATGGTTCATCGTACACTAGGTTGTAACAAATGAGATCAAAAATTCTACAATTAGTTCAGGATGTATAATTTGAGAGCTTTAGGTTTGCACTGCAGAAAGAGGGAACTGTGCAAAAAGAATCCAGTCACAGACTAGCCTGAGGGAGCTGTTTGATAGAATAATCACTTATTTAACAGTGGTATTGATTATATAGATTGTCTCAGTAATGTCAGATGGAAGTTCAGGCATGAGCTTTTCTTTTTTGAGAGATGGGCTATAGCCTGCTCTCTCTTTAAAGGCAGAGATTTATTAAGAGAATGTGTGGATCACAATATTATATATAGTTGTATTTGCACAGGGTTGACAGTCAAGAGTTGTGAAGAGTATTGGTCTGTAGCTGGGAGAGGGGAGAAAAGGGTTGGGAGCTCCTTAGGCTAGCTTTAAGGCTGGAAAAAAATGTTCTTATCAGATTATATATTGACATGTAGACTGCCTTTTCTTTTGGTCAGTTCATAGAGTCAAAAATCCTCTTGTCTAGCTTTTATAAATGTTAGTTATGCACAGGATAATGTCACAGTTTCATCTCCACAGGTAGATAAAGAAGGATATATGTTGGTTTGGGGGGGATTTAGGGGGGTTTGTTTGATCGATTGGGGTTTTCTTGTTTGTTTGTTTTGTTGTTTTTTTTTGTTTGTGGTGGTGTTTTATTTTCTTTCACTAGTGCCTGAACTGTCTAAAGCAGTGACGTGTAAAAGGTTTGCATCTAGAACATTCAGGATCTGGAGAAGATCCCAGATAACTCTCTGAAGCAGAATCTTTGCTATCCCTTCTTTCATGGTGTTGGAACTAAGAGGAGCAGCGGCAGAACTGTGCTGTATGAGAAGACTGACTTTGGAAAATAAAAAGGATATTCCGATACCTGAGATTCCTTGAATTCAATTGTGACTAGTGCCGAGTTATTTTTCAGCAAACTGATTGCCAAGTTTCTTTTTGGCAGGTTGCTCTTTGCTGTTGCGTTCAAACAGCCCCATTCTAGGAAACTGGATAGTATTGGTTCTCTTTCCATGGTGCAAGGGAGGTGTGAATGTTTTCCTCCGCAGCAGAGTATGTGTTCATGCCTATAGTGTGTATCTGGAGAAGAATTGTGGTGTCACTTTGTATAGAATGCATTTGCTCTCAAATAGATGGATCTCTTCCAAATACCTTTTTTTAATTTTTTTTTTTTTCCCCTCTTTGTTTGTTCCACTGCAGGGGTTACAAGCAGCACCGAATGCTCCTGTGGACGTAATCACTTCACATGTGCTGTCAGTGCTTTTGGTGAATGCACATGCATCCCTGCTCAGTGGCAGTGTGATGGAGACAACGACTGTGGGGACCACAGCGATGAAGATGGCTGCAGTAAGAATCCTGTTCTGGACTTATGTTTGTGAAAACTGAGTGTCTTCAAGTTCTTCTCTGCAGGTGTTTCTCTGTTTTACGGGCACATCCTAGGGTTTTTTGTACAACAAATGTTGAAGACTGTAGATGACATGCTTTTGACAGACTTCAGTGCTCAGAGTCTAACAGAGCCATTGTCCATTGGCATAAAGCACAAAGCCCACCTCTGCCTTTTACAGCTGGGTTTAGACGGTTGTTGGATTAGAATATTTTAGAGGGAGAGGAGGGACAGAGAGAAGTCACAGAATCACAGAATAGTAGGGGTTGGAAGGGATTTCGAAAGATCATCGAGTCCAACCCCGCTGCCAGAGCAGGATCACCTAGAGTAGGTCACACAGGAACAGATCCAAGCGGGTTTTGAATGTCTCCAGAGCAGGAGACTCCACAACCTCTCTGCACAGCCTGTTCCAGTGCTCTGTCACCCTCTGTACCTCTTTTTTTATCTACTCTTGCAAAAGTGCAAACTAAATTATGTGGTTTTGCTGTAAATATTAATGGAAAATAAGTAAGCAGCGTGAAGAAGTGTACTGAGGATGTCTGCTCTCTCAGGTAACGTTCTAGTTTCTGTCCCGGCTGTCTTATGAAGAGAGGGAAAGGTAAGCACTGTAATCAACATTCATTGGTCTTGAGATCTGCTGAGAGGTTACCTTGCAGCTACTGTCTATCTGCATAGTGCCAGCGTGTGTGTAGCGGAGCCCAGCTGGGTGAGAGCTGGTAAGAAGTGTCACTCTTAGTGGGTTTAGCACAGTACAGACAAGTGGAGAAAACCTCTTTCCACTGGAGTCACAAGTAAGTTGCTTTCTTACCTCATCTCTTTGGATTCCTAAGACCGTGGTAGAATTGAAGGGTGGAAAAAAAGGCCGAATTTCATGGAACTCCTTTCCTGAAAGTTTCGCTAGAGCTGAAGGTTTAAGGCTCGTGTCAGTGAAAATGATTGAGGGATTTATCTTCCTCTGGCCTCCCCTGAATTCCAGTGTTGACTGCTGTAAGGAAAGGAGCTGTCCTCATCTTTGAAATATTGTTGTGGAGAATCTCTTCCTCCTTAAGTGTGGGAGATCTCAACTTAGATTTGTGAAAATTTGATTCCTTCTCACCTCTTGTTACAGTTTTTCAAATAGTAAGCAACATGGAAGACCTTGGGTGAAAAATGGGATTTTGAAAAATAGATTACCTGCAAACTGAGATGTTCAGTGTTTGGTGTAAAGGTGATTAGTGAAAGGGTTATTGGGCAAGGAAGTGACCTTAACTGGAGAAATAAAAGGAAATGAAAGGAAAACCTAGATGTTTACATCCATTGAAGAACAGTGTGAATTTGAGAACCTGGCATGCTCAAGAAAGAGGAGAGGAAGATTTAGGACCTGAAGAAATAGAATTAAAATCTCAAAACAGCAGGAGAGGGCTGTACTCAACTGCACAGGATAAAAAAGGAGAAGTTGAACAGGAATAAGAGGCTTGGGGAGGTAAGGCATATCCGATAACTAAACTGATTTTTCTGACTTCCTACTGAGCACAGCAGAAGATGTAGGGGGAAGGGAGGGTCTGTGTGTGTTTTAGGGTTTTTTTTGGTTTTTTTTTGCTTTTGGGGGCAGGAGGGATAACATCTTCCTTAGGAACTAGCAGGAGATGGTTCAAAGCTAACAAGAGTTGCTTGTGAATAAAACATGTACTTAAGATATGGAACTCTTTGCCACAAAATACTGATCCTACAATTTCAGACATTCTCAGAAAGCGACCTGACAAGTTTACGGATGAGGACAAATTTATCCACTAAGGGCTGTTAAAGACAAATATCCTGCCTCTTCTGTGGGGATTCTTTGTACCACAAATAGAGGCAGATTTTTTCTTCTGAGGAAGAATCTACGTGTGTGCTCCTTTTCTTACACTCTTCTCTTGGCACCTGCTGTTGCATCTTGTCTCCCTCTGTGGCCTGGGCAAGAGGATCGTTATGGTCTTGCACAGTAAAATGTATACATGTATGATGTATCCCTAGTATATTAAGGAAGTCTGCCCTATATGGATTTGAATGAAAGCTGTGCAGACTAGGGAGTAGTAGTGAACTACCCTCAATCTGCTGATACTCTCAGGCACTGGAGGTTGGGAAGTACAGAAAGTAGAAGCAGACACCCAAGTGAGACAGAGACTGTAGGAACTGGGTTTGACTTCTGCTGCCTTTAATTTATGGTTCTAGCAGGGCAAAGGGAGGAATAAAACCAAAGCAAAAGGAGCTTTCTAGAAAACAGCAGGTGTGAGATGGGAATGTTTACACATCTTGCTCAGAACACAACTTGTGCTGTAGGCCACTGCAGTGGAGTTAGAGGGGTAAGCTAGCAAGGACAGAGGACAGTGGATTTGACAAGATTGGAAGGGAGATAGAGTTGCATTTATACAGAGTAAAAAAGTGTCTGCAAGGGAAAGACTAGAATATACATTTTCTTTTTAAATATTACATTGTAGTAGAACAAATACAAAGAGGAGAAATTTTTCAGCTGACAGCCAGTACTCTGAGTGCAATTTAGTGGAAAGAAGAAAGCAAGAATAAGAGTCAAGCAATGGGGTTAAGGACTCTTAACATTTCTATAAATGTTAAGTGGATGGCTTCAGCACACACCTGCAAGGTTGCAGCAGAGGGGCTGTAGGAACACTTATTCCATTAAGCCTGCTGAATTTTGCTTTGAGTAGCTGCTCATTATGAGTCCAAGTATGTGATATTGCTGTGAGCTTGTAAGAACTAGATAAATGCTACAGTGTAGGTTTGGAGTCGTTGTCTGTGTTATTTCCTATCTTGCTTAGTTATTATCTTGAGCAGATCACTTGCTGCATCCCTGTCTTTTGCTTGAGGTGCAGGAGCCTTGTGAAGCTGTACTCATTTGTGGGGTTAACTTTCCATTGGATCAGTTTGCTGACTGTGCCAGGCAGCAGGACGGCAGCAGGAGTGCAAGAGCAGGAGTGGGGTGTGAGCCCCTTGGAACAGTAACTCTACCTTTAACTCAGTTTAAGCTTCTCACAAATCAGCACTGATGCTTCCATGCAGTACAAGAGAACAGCCAGTTCACAGGTTCTCTTTCCTTCCCTAGCCATCTGTCTGTGACATGGATACAGTGTTCCAGTTGAAGTGAAATTCTGGACAGCTTCTCTGTTGTGGAGTTTATTTACGTGTTATTTGTTGACTTACACCAGGCCTGAAATTGATTAATTTCTTTTTGATTCAAATATTGAGCTATAGGTTTGGGTTGTCCTGATGAAGTCATCCTACAAGCTTCATATATGTTAAAGACTTAGTCGGAAAAAATTAGTGAGGTTCCTCAAAAAACATGGGGCTCGTTTTCATGCTGGGCTGAGCCCAGTGGTTTGTTCTAACTCAGGAACCTAAGCCTGTGCAACCAGATATAGGGACTCTTCTGAGATGCTAAAGCTGTTTGGATTCTTTTTCAATAAAGCATGGCCAGCAGGTTGAGGGAGGGGATTCTCCCCCTCTACTCCACTCTGGTGAGACCCCACCCAGAGCCCTGCGTCCANTTTTTCTTGCAAATCTGAAGCCTTGCCGTGATGGGAGCCAATTATTCTGTGACATGTTTGCTTCCTGCTCTGGATCATGTTTGAAAGTCAGAGTACCGTTTTAATAGTAGGAATAAATGACTTCCCAGCTGTCATGACAGCTTCCTAGACTTTCTCTGGTGTCAGCTTTCTGGCATGCTGACAGTGTCTGTCTTGGAAGCCCTGGCTACACATGCACAGAGTGGCTCAGCTGCCTTCCTGCCTTGTGCCAACAGACACTGCTTTGGACTGTCCCTAATGAAAACCTCACGCAAGCAAAGGAATGTGTTTCATCCTGGCCTCCTGCACGCGCTTGGAAGTCCAGCTTGGTGTGAATGAGTCTTACTTCCTGTGGCAAGGGTTAAAGGACAACTGAGTAAACTTGACCTGGAGAATTGAGAAACAGTTCTACTTTTCCTAAGATAGGTCCAATTGCCTTGTAACTATTCTCTAGTAGAGCCTTCTTACTCTGAATTTTGAATCTGTATCATCCTGAATCAGCTTGTAAATGTGTTAGCTCCTTGGGAGACAGGCTTGCTTGCTAAGCTCAGTGCACTGTAGTACAATACTTTCTCATTTAAAGGTACTGAAGAAGAATTTATTCCTTTTACCTTAAAGCTTGCTGAAAGTGGTCTCTTGTTCCCATCTCGCTGCGAAATTTAGGTAGTGCAAGCCTGGGGAAGGGTCTCTTCCTTGCCGGGAAAGGGGGTTATCAGTACAGCTGGCTTATCAGTCCTGTAACAGAATTTTTTGAGGTGGTGCAGTCTCACAGGTCTTTTACTAAAATTGGTGGAAAAGAATCACATTCTCTCTCCCCTTTGCTTTGTCACCAGTCTTGAGCTCAGATGCAAGTGCTCAGCTGAAGTTTCACTTCTAAACTTCAAGTTTTACTATTTAGGAACAGTAAAACTTGAACACTTGTTCATGTTTCTCTTGAAAAGACACCAGTTTCTTATCTGCAACCACATGTTGTAATTTTATTGGGTTTAGAGTCTCTGTGTTTCCTTTAAGACACCAGAATTAATGCAGTACCCCCTCAAGGCAGAGCACTCGTGATCCAAGAGCTGTGAATATATGTGAATATAGAGTGTTAATACTGTTTTTAATTTTTTTTCTTTCCTTCTTTTTTTTTTTTTTTTTTTTTTTACCAGTCATAGATGTTCCTACTCTGCTCCCCTATTTGCTGCTTGAAATTTCTTGTGGGAAACCACATACTTCATTGCAGTGATGCCATACCAGCATAGCTGATGAGAAAGGATGGGAGGGCAGGAAGAATGAAGGCAGTCATTTTCTGTCTCTTTTCTTCCCTCACCTCTGTATTCCTGTAAGTATTTGTTCAGCTCTAGCGATAGTTATGCTAGAGCTTATGCAGGACAGCCTCTTCAAAGTCAAAAGGATGTTACCCAGTTACAGCAGTGCAAACACATTGAATGTCTCCTTCCATATATGAAA
>VWZK01009439.1:117010-193448 GCA_013396935.1 Baryphthengus martii
TTTTTTATTCTTTTTTTTTATTTTTTTTTTTTCCTTTTTTTTTTTTTTTTTTTTCTTTTGACCAGCAACATCTTTAAATATAGTTCAGCAGGGTGACTGGGAACTTTTTATGTTATTCTTGAACTAGATTTTTCCAAAATGTAGTTAGAAAAATGCAATGTTTCCTATTTTTTCCTGAGAGTGGACTGACATCCTTTATTCTTATTTCTGGACTCATTGCCCACTGTGATACAGCTTTCAGCAAAAAGATCTATGTTTTTGTGTATGTACCTGCTCGTGCACATACATGACTGTGCACATAGTTGGGGGTCAGAGTGCAGTTGTTTGTGCTGTAAGTAGCATGACACTTTTTTGAGTTTACATTTTTTTTTTAAAATTATCTTCCTCCTTTAAAGGAGAACCAAGGTTTGTCTAATTAAACAAGCATTTGAAACTGCTGCGCTTCAGAGCTCAGCAGCACCAGTTGCTCACTGTCCTTGGGTACAAAGCAACCTGCTCATCACAGGCAGCAGAGATAAAGTGTTCAAAGGGCAGTGGGTTGTGATTCAGCTGATATTTCACCTTATAAACTTCCCTTTTCCCCCGCTCTCCCCCTTTCCCTTCTGGTCAGCCATAAAAGAGCGCCCTGTGTAACAGGAGTTGGGAGAGGGGGAGGAATAGCAGGCTTACGATAGACCTAGCTTTGCTGAAACCTTGGATGACATCCAGTGTGACCGTGCAGAGGGATGAGCTCAGGGAAATGGTTGGAAGTTCAAAGGCCTTTTTATGTTTCTCACTGTCAGTTGACAGATGTGCTCTCTTGGGCTGGTGCTGCCCAGCGTGACTCTTCCCGCCAGCTCTCTTTCCTTGGGCTTATTCCTCATCTCGCCTCTCTGCTCTGCCTGGGGAGTAAGAAGGCTCTACTAGGGAATGCTTAGTGTCTGTCTGTCTGGATATTTGTCTGTCTTCAACACCATCCTGGGACTTGCCTTTCCTCATGTCTTTTTGGAAAATATTGTTTCTTTGCACAGGTATGAAGAGATCAAGGTGGAGTGGAGCAAGGAAGAGGGAGTAGGAGGGCTTAACTATGTTTGCTGCTGCATTACCCAATCCTGCTGTGACTAGAGGTGATGGCACATTAGTGCCATCTGTGATAGCTTTCTCATCGATGGAGGCTGTGCCTAGGAAGGACTTACAGCTTGCTTAGGAAGTAGTATAATACCCTTCATTTTACAAGTTGGGAAAGTGGGGCTAAAGAGACAGAACTGTCCCATGGTCATGCAAGCATCAGTATCAATCTGGGAAGAGGATTCTGTTTCCAGTCTAGATGCTAATCCAGCTTGTCCAGAGAGATCTTGCTCCATCTCTGTCAGTGAAAGGAGTTCCTACTGCTTCATTTGTATTGCCATGTACTCTTCTGACCATGGAAGTTTGGCATTTAAAATGAGTTATATGACTCAAAGCAATACACTTATCAAAATTGTATAGCTGCTCCATGACGTCAGAAAAAAATATAGTAAAGGTTGTTTGAGTGTCCCAAGTGTGACCTCTTAACTTTTGAATTTCCTCTTAAGTTCAAATGTCCAGACACTTTGGATATATTTACAACAGTACTAAACATTAACTCTGGGCTAGTGGTAAGCCTTCAGCTTTAACTCCATAGAAATAAAACTCATGAAAATATGAAGTAATAAATGACCAACACAAAGGCTGAATAATCACAAACCTAAAGCCAAGGGCTGTACAGTGGAACTGAAGCCTGGTGTGTTTAGAACAGATAGAAGGAAATGTTTCCGTATAGACAGTTTGCTTTTTAATGGGGAGAAAGGGTCATGGATTGGGAGGGCAGAGCTGAGTAGAGGAGATTAGGAAGAGACTGCCCCCCTGTGAAAGCTGCTGCCAGAATCTCTTGCATTTTCCTGCGAAGCATCTGTTTCTGACTGTTATTAGATTCAGGTTACAAGATTATGATCCCTGCCCTGATCCCATTGGAAGTTCCTCTGCTCTGAGACATCAGCCTTCATTAGGGTTTTTTTTATCTTAAGTGGGTTTGTGGATTTTTTTTCTTCCTCCTTTAAAGGAGAACCCCTTTAGAAGAGGATTTATCTCCCCCCAGTGCTGTCTGGGCTGGCTCACATTTGCTGTCAGCTGGGGTGGGAATTAAGTCCTTTATGTGTGGCAGTTTGTTTCACCGTCTTCCCCGCGTTCCCCCTCTGTGCTTGAAGCTCATTTTTTATATTTAGCGGGAGTATGAAATTGTCTGTACTGCTCCCTGTAGGGGTGGAATTTCATTTTGTGTCGTTACCTCATGAAGGGATGAAGCAGTTCAGTGGGATAATGGTATCGGCTCTGAACCATCGCTAATGACCTAACCCTCTGGGAGCCTGAAGAATTCTTCCCTGGAGAGTCAGCGTGCAAATTCCCTTCCAGGTGGCTCCTGTGCAGTCCTTTGGTGATTAGTCACACTGAGACCGGAGAGAGCAGACGGAAAACTATATGCTGGGGGGATGGTCTTAGTCCCAAAACTGCAGCTGAGGCCCGAGGAGGTTTGCTTAGTGTGCAACGTATGGAAGTGGTGCTTGGGGGAGAGACGGCTGATCTGTGGGACTAAGTCTCTGATGCCAAAAATCTGCCTTGGTTTTGTTTGGAAGCAGCGTTTGGGAACTGGAGTGTTTTCCCCCTTCTGCCTGCCCTGGGGAAGAATGGGAAGGTCCCTCTCCATTTTGACGCAGCAGCACAGGGGTGCTCAGAGAAAGTGCAGTGTAAGGAAATGAATCCGCTATTGAAAGACTAGGGTGCTGTTAAACCTGTCGGGTGAAAATACACAGATTTGTATTCCCTGTCCTTCATACCTCTCTGGGGCGTAGAAGTGGCTGGATTTGACCTGGACTTATATCTGCATGGGAACCTCTTCCCAAGGGCCAATGCCAGATTCTGTGTTTTGTCACCTAGTGCAGGGTTCAGCGTTGAGAGCAGAGATGTCTTCTCAGGTACAGAGCTGCCTGTGGCCTGTGCCTATCGTACTGCAGGAACAGCTGAGAAGATGATCCAAGTTTGTGGTTAGAAAAAGAGATGTTAGAGCAAGTCTGAATTTACTTGTACTAGTGTACTCTCAGGGTGGGAGGCTTTTAAGGCAGACCCTTGGTGAAGAAATGTTGGGAGGACCCGCGATAGAGAGCAGGGAGTGATTCTATATAGTGTAATCCCTGCGGCTTTACAGGACATTGGCAGCAGCCCTGGGCCAAGGGGAAATGGAGAGCTGAGGAAGCTGGAAAAGCTGAAAATGTGGCTGTTTGCTCTCCTCATTAAATCCTCCTCCTTGTGTGTGTGGTTGCTGTCCTTGCCGCCTTCTTTTACCTGCCTCCCTCTACTCGTGCTCGCTGCTCCAGGATAGTGTTGGCAGGGGAATAGCAGAAGAGGGCTGGCCTGCCTGGTGACAGATGGGCAATGTTGTTGGCAGGCTGGGCAGGGATGAAAGGGTTTCAGGCACTAGCCTCTGCAGCCCTTGCCCCTTTGCGTCACAGGGTGAATGTTGTTCTTTGGAGAACACACCTGTCAGGAACAGTCTTGTGGAGCCCCTTCCCTACTCCAGCTGGCAGCACTTAAAAGCATGAACCTCCCCGGGGTTGAGCGTTCCTCTCATCTGTCAGGGGAAGGACGGGGCTGATGCTCCTCCTTGCATTCTGGCTTTGTAGCTCCAGGCCTCTTCAAACACTGTGGATTTGTGGTTCCACTCCATTGCCAGCAGACTCCTGTATAGGCAAGCCTCATCTCACATGTGCCCCCTTCCTCTGTCCCTTCCGGAGACCTCTAGCAGAGTTTGTACTGTGCTGCCCACGCCTGAGGTACAGGGAATTATCCCCAGCAGTGGATTCCTGCCTCTAAGTTTCTCCTTGCAGGTCTGTTAGACAGAAAGGCTGTCGGAGTCTCCAGTGCTGGAACACGCGCTGTAGAATGTACCTTGCAATGTCCTGCTCCCAAAACCGTTGCTTCTGGTAGTTCTGACTCAGCTCAGTGTGTAATAGCAGCAGGATGGACCGCACTGGGAAGCATGCAGGAAAGATGTTGATGATGTAATTTTTGTGATGATGTAATGATTGTTATAAAAGAAGTTATCCAATGATTGTTGGAGTTGGAAGGGACCTCTGGACGTCATCTACTCCACTCCCTTCACCAAAGCAGGACTGTCTGGAGCCCATTGCCCATTTATTGCATCCAGGCTGGTTTTGAATGTCTCCAGAGAAGGAGACTCCACCACCTCCCTGGGCAGCCTGTTCCAAGGCTTCATCACCCTCACAGGAAAGCATTTTTTCCTCATATTTAGATGGAACCTCCTGTGTTCCAGCTTGTGCCTGTTGCCCCTTGTCACTTGCCTTATGGGAGGACAGCAGACTCAGGAGTGAAAAAGGAACTCACTGGGGGAATTGTGGTGGCTGCTTTCTTGTGGAAAGATCAATGCTTCCCTGGGGAGAAAGACTGCCAAGCTGCAGATCTACCCTGGCCCCCAATCTGAGGAACAGCTCTTCTTCATGACTTGAAATTTTATGTCTCTTGTTTCTCAGAGGTGTAGCCCACTTCCCTCAGGAGGAAAGGAACTTTGCTTTTAGGAAGGAAGCTGGCTGCAGCTCCATGAGATGTTTCTTTGCTGTTGCAGTGCTGCCCACTTGTTCCCCCTTGGACTTCCACTGTGACAATGGGAAATGTATCCGTCGGTCGTGGGTCTGCGATGGAGACAACGACTGTGAAGATGATTCTGATGAGCAGGACTGCCGTAAGTCACCTTTCTGAGGGGGGAGGGTGAGTGTCAATAGTACATCAGGCTGTAAAACTTGAGAACATGGGCTGAAGGAAGTACCTGGAACAGAGAGATGGAGCCAGCCACCCTGTGCAGGTATTCTAGCACAGCCTGAAGCCTGCCAGCCATGGCTGGAGAACGTCGACCCTTTTTACTGCAGCAATGTAAGCGTTTATCCACTGAATCAGATGTCTGGCTTATAATAAGCCATATCCTGCCTCTGATAAAGGTGTATTCCTGATGTCCATAAGCCCTGCCACCTTGGCACTTGGCTTGCTCTGTGTCCTGGGGGAGGGGATGCTTCTCCATCCAGCTGGAGAACCGTTTATGCCCTGCAGCTTTGCTAGTTAATGTCCCATGAAGCACTTCCTTGAGCTAAGCTCTTTGTTTCCTTCCAGTTCTGGAAACACCTAACCCCTGCCAAATCCTACTGAACTGCCTGTCTGGCTGACTTCCTGTGGCCTCAGGTTCCGCTGTCTGACTTTTCTGCTTTGCTGGGCTGTCCCCAGTATCCTTCAAACAGAGAGAGGAAGGTGGTGCAGAGATGCTGCTCACACAGAGGCCGATTGCCCTGAAAGCTGATTGTCTGCTGCCGTGTGAGGCACCATCTTCAGAAGAGCTGCCATGGCAGGCTGCTAGCTAGAAGCACTGCTGTTGGCCTTCTACAGATTATTAAAATAGGAGGGAATTTTCCCTGAGTCTTTGGAGTTCAGCCCTCTCCTTTCACTGCTGTGTTGAGCACAAGGGATACTTGTGATTGGCTTCCATTAGCAGGAGGTGTTTAGGGATACAACCTTCCTTCTCCACAGCAAATTGGACATCCGCATTTGGCAGCATGTGCCAGAGAACCAGGGCATTATGGTAGCACTGGAGCATCAGCTTCTCTGAAACTGTGCTGGTTGCTAGGGTGGGCATCGGGCTGCACTTACAAGAAGAACTGTTTTGCTGACTGGTTGAGATGGTTGCAGCTGCATCACTCTACAATCCTTTAATTCTACAAAGGTTGTGTGCATGGTGCTCCAGAGAGGCTTTGATGGAAGAACCACGTCTCAAATAATGCACAAATAACACTCTTGGCTGTAAAGTATTCCGTGTCCGATACCTGTATGGAATTGAATTCATTTTTTGATCAGTATACTGAGTCGAAGAAATTTCACTCAATAGTCAGTGAGGCAATTAAGTCGGCATTCTTTATTGTGGCGCCGAGTGCATAGGGGATCATTCCACCAAGTATGCACACCAGGAACTGAAACTTGTTTTCCTTTATAGTTACAAAACATGCATATTCATTATGCTTCCAGAAACTCATCAGAATATTCAGTAGATAGTTTACATATTGTCCCTCCTCCCCACGCACATGCTGTGTGATGCTTCAGTGGTCGCTGGGTCCCCTCTGGTGGTCATTGGATGAAGGCTGGTAGTCTTCCTCACCAGTAAACTTGTGACCTCTCGGGGGCAGGGGTGCAGATAGGACCCATACCGGTCCTGGCTGGGTTTGATGCAGCTGCCTTGCCTCCTTATCTTCAAGGAGGTCTTATCTTAGCTTTTGTTCTGAGACTCCCAGATTCTCACAGTTTTCCTATACAAAGCTTCTAACTATCTGTTAACTACGTAAATGCCTTTTGCTTACTCTAGCCACTATCAATACTCTTGATCTTTGCCTGCTGTTTTGGGCAAAGGACTCAGAGGCAAGGGTTTGAAATCTTGTATGATGCTTTGGATCAGAGGACTAAGCTCAGTTTTCCAGTCTGTTCAAAGATTTTCATGAAAGAAAAGCTACATATGTCTGGGTTGGTTTGGTCTTCTGTTTTCAGAAAAAGTTGGAATGTCCTTATGAGAAAATGGTAGAGAAGGGTGTAATCAAAAGATCTGGAGACTAAGGAAATGAAGAAGACAAAGTTCTGTGAATAAGAGACTCCCAGGGGGTTGTTCAGACTAGCACATAACCATAGGAGGGTTTTTGTTTAATTGAGGTCCTCAGGTGCTAATTTTGCAGTCTCTCTCCTTTCCCCACTGGCCTGCAGACAAGCTTCCTTAAAGGACTGGCAAGGAAGGTGTAATGAGGCTGCAAATACTGAGGCTTTCAGAAGAGGAAGATTCCATTTCTCTCTCCCTTTTCTCTGAACATGTCCTTTCCTTTGAAGATAGCTTTGGCCTTGTTGCGAAGAGAAGATGGAGATGTAATTCTAGCAGCAATTATTTTGTTAGATAATGATAGAGGCTATTAATTCCTTTAAAAAGAAGCCTGGATTGCCTTCTTTTTGTGCAGGAATCTCTTGAGCCTGGCTTGGGACTGTGCTAGAATACCAGCACAGGGTGGCTGGCTCCATCTTTCTGTTTCAGGTACTTCCTCCAGCCCATGTTCTCAAGTTTTACAGCCTGATGTACTATTGACTTGCGGATGGTGTGGAAGAGGGACCCTCAAGAAATCTTGCAGTGGCCCCCCTAGTATTGTTAGGGGAAGGGAAATCAGCTCTACAATGTTGCATTGTCCTTGGAGGATGATGTTGCTCCATTTGTAATGTGTCACGTATTTGGTATTCTGCAAGACGAAAATTCTTGCCTTGCCTTCACTTTATTTCCATTGTGTCCTTGCAGCTCCACGGGAGTGTGAGGAAGACGAGTTCTCATGTCAGAATGGATACTGCATCCGCAGCCTGTGGCACTGTGATGGTGACAACGACTGTGGCGACAACAGTGATGAGCAGTGTGGTGAGTAATGTGGCCCCGCAAAGGGGTTGTGCAGACTCCAACCCGTGCAGCTCTAGGATCCCCTAAGCGTGGCAAGGGCTTGCAGCTGGGCTTCCCTTCCCAGGGCTGACTGCTTGGGATCTCAGGCTGTGTGGCTTACCTGCCAGGCAAAAGTCACTTCAGACCTGTTTTTCCTTAACACATCACTGTGAAGTCCTATGGATTCCTTTTGCATCCAACACTCTTACGACAGTTAAAAGAACAATGATGGTTTTGCTCGGGCACCACATTACGTGGTCATGTCTTGTTTAATGTCTCATCTTGTTTGTGGGTGCCCCTTGAGCCACAGAAGCACGGTGCCATTGTTTCCTGGGTACTCTGAGAAAAGCCAAGGCTTTGTTTGCGTTGCTGTCTCAACAGATATGAGGAAGTGCTCAGAGAAGGAGTTTCGCTGTAGTGATGGCAGCTGCATAGCTGAGCACTGGTTCTGTGACGGGGACACCGACTGCAAGGATGGCTCAGATGAAGAGAACTGCCGTAAGTGTTCTCCTTGCTTTGTAACCACAGCAAATAGCCCTTTGATCCTGCTCCTCTCTTGGGGTTTGGCACGTTTTCTGCAGTAGAGATCGAAGGCAGGTTAGTCCTGTCTGTACTGGCAGCCATGCTGCCTTCTGCTGCCTGCCCCAAAGGGCACAAGAGAATGGTACCTCCCTTGTGTTACCTCACAGGAATACTTCCTCTGTGCCTGGCTGCTTCTTTTCTTCCCATGGCTGTGTGACCTTGAGTCAGAGCAGGACGCTTCTATTTCATTGAATACAGCTGTATATAAAACTGTAGGAGTTGGAGGGCAAGGGGAGAAAATTGTTCTCTTCTTTTTCTCCTTTCATTCCTGCCTGAAATTTCAAGGAGGGTTCTGCTCACTGACAGCATCCCCAGCTGGCACACTGCAGGGGCTGCCTGACCAGTCTCTCTTCACCTGGATATTTTGTGCAGGACGTTGTCTGGAAAACAACTGATGGGGAAGGGGGGCCGCAAGAGCCCGCAACAGTTGTTTTCTCCTCCACCTTCACAGGCTTGTAGCAAGTGGGACAGGAGTCTATTATGTCTCTTCCTAACCCCCACTGCCTGTCTTCTGTCTGTGGAAGTTGCAGCGGTCCCTTCCCCCACCCTGCTCTCCAAGGCATTTTGCAGAATTTGTTCTAGATAGCAGGAAACTTCAAAAGGCTCTGGGAGGAGGATCAGGGCCAACAGCTCTTGAAGGGCAGGGGGAGTGGATGCATATGGGAGTTGTCTTTTTATCTCTCCAGACAATGAGAATGGGCAGGGAGCCAGCGGCTGCAAACATTTCTGAGCCAGGAGAGGGCTCTGTGAGGAAGTCAACATCTCTCCATCTCCTTTCCCCTCTTTCTTTCTCAATCCCTTCCCTGTTACTTCCCTGCAGACCCTGACTAGGCCTCCAGAAAGGAGGGGGGGTGTTTCCACCTTGCCTGCTAAGAGAGTGGAGGGACACCCAGAACTAGTGCCCCTGCTTCTCTGAGCGGGAATGCTTCTCCAGTCCTGGCTTGCCGTTGTGTCTGTAAGACATCTTTAGTAACTCCCTAAGAAGCTCAGTTTGGCTACCTCCCTTTCTCTTACCTTCCTGCATGTGATTGTCATCTTTTCCTTTGCTCCGATCCTGCTTGTCATTCCTGTAGGACAAGGTGGGACTAAACTGGGTTTTCTTGTGGGTTTTGGTTTTGTGTGTGTGTGTGTGTTTCTTTTGGGGTTTGAATGAGAATTTCAGAGTGAGAGCAGACTTCAAGGATCTGCTTGGGATGAAGCCCTGAAGGGGAGAGGGGCCCAAGAAATCTGGTCAGTATTCAAGGACCACTTCTTCCAAGCCCAGGAGCTATGTATCCCACAAAAGAGGAAGGAAGGCAGGCAAGAATGCCAAGAGGCTTGCATGAATGTACAAGGAGCTCCTGGACATACTTGAAGGCGAGAAGAGAATCTACAGGGGGTGGAAGCAAGGAGAGGTAGGCTGGGAGGACTACAAAGAAGTTGTCCAAGCAGACAAAGGGTTAGGTTAGGAAAGCTAAAGTGCAGATAGAATTAAATCTGGCCAGGGACATCAAGGGCAGCAAGAAAAACTTCTATAGATATGTCAGAGATAAAAGGAAGGCTAGAGAAGACTTCTCTCTAGAAGGAAGGAGAAGACCTGGTCATGAGGGATATGGAGAAGGCTGAGGTACTAAATGGGTCCTCTGCCTCAGTCTTCACTGGCAAGGGCTCCAGCTGCACTGCTGCTGAAGCCAAAGGCAGGGACTGGGAAAAGGAAGATCTGCCCATTGTAAGAGAAGACCAGGGTTGAGACCATCTAATGAACCTGAAGGTGTGCAAGTCCATCCGTGGGTCCTGGGGGAACTGGTGGACAAAGTTGCAAAGACACTTTCTATCAGACTTGGAAGGTCATGGGGGTCTGGTGAGGTTCCCACTGACTGGAAAAGGAGAAATATCAGCCTCATTTTCAAAAAGGGAAATAAAGAAGACCTGGGAAATTATAGGCAAGTCAGTCTCACCTCAGAGCCTGGCAAGATAATAGAGCGGATCCTCCTGAAGACTCTGCTAGGCCTAGCATGTGGCAAATGAGGAGGTGGTTGGTAGCAACCAGTGTGGCTTCACCAAGGGCAAATCTTGCCTAGCAAATTTGATGGCCCTTTATGATGGGGCCACATCATCGGTGGATAAGGGAAGAGCAACTGACATCATCTTCCTGGACCTGTGCAAAGCGTTTGACACCGTCCTACAGGACATCCTGGTCTCTAAACTGGAAGGACATGGAT
The DNA here is from genome assembly GCA_013396935.1 of Baryphthengus martii. NCBI lineage: Eukaryota > Metazoa > Chordata > Aves > Coraciiformes > Momotidae > Baryphthengus > Baryphthengus martii. The sequence goes on from VWZK01009439.1 coordinate 127,298, forward strand.
CTGATGGATGGACCACTCGTTGAATAAGGAATTAGCTGGATGGCTGCTCTCAAAGAGTTGCAGTCAATGGCTCAGTGTCCAAATGCAGACCTGTGATGAGTGGAGTCCCTCAGGGGTCAGTCCTGACTGTTTAACATCTTTGTCGGTGACATGGACAGTGGAATTCAGTGCCCCCTCAGCAAGTTTGCCGACGACACCAAGCTGTGTGGTGCGGCTGACACGCTGGAGGGAGGGGATCCATTCAGAGGGACCTTGAGAGGCTGGAGAGATGGGCCCATGCCAATCTCGTGAAGTTCTGCAAGACCAAGTGCAAGGTCCTGCGCCTGGGTCAAGGCAATCCCAGGCACAAATAGAGGCTGGGTGATGAGTGGGTTGAGAGCAGCCCTGAAAAGAAGGACTTAGGGGTGCTGGTTCATGAAGTGCTGAACGTGAGCTGACAGTGTGCCCTGGCAGTCCAAAGAACCCCATCCTTGGGCTGCATCAAAAAATATGTGGCCAGCAGGTCAACGGAGGTGATTCCGCCCTTCTGCTCTGCTCTTGTGAGACCCCACCTGGAGCTCTGCATCCAGCTCTGGAGCCACCAATGCAAGAAGGACATGGAGCTGTTGGAGAGGCTCCAGAGGAGGACACAAAGATGATCAAAGGGCTGGAGCACCTATCCTGTGAGGACAGGCCGAGGGGGTTGGGGCTGTTCAGCCTGGAGAAGAGAAGGCTCAGGGGAGACCTTATAGCAGCCTCCAGAACCTGAAGGGGCTACAGGAAAACTGGGGAGGGCCTTTTGGTAAGGCCCTGTGGGGATTGGACAAGGAGCAAGGGTTTTAAACTAGAGCAGGGGAGATTGAGATGAGACATCAGGAAGAAGGTCTTCTCTCTGAGAGTGGTGAGACACTAGAAGGGGTTACCCAGAGAAGCTGTGGAGCCTCATCCCTGGAAGTGTTTCAGAGCAGGCTGGATGAGGCTCTGGGCAACCTGGTCTGGTGGGAGGTGTCCCTGCCCATGGCAGGGGGGGTGGAACTGGATGATCTTCAAGGTCCCTTCCAACTCAAGCCATTGTAGGATTCTGTGAATTTAAGGCACTGACTTAATTTTCTCCTCAAGGAGACCCAGCTAGTCCTTTCAAGCACGTCTGGTGAGGCACATGTGAGCACAGATGGTAGTATCAGGCACTGGATACTCACTGAGGTAAAGCTCTTACTGTGCACCTGCGGCCTGTGCCCACTACTTCAGGTTGGAGAGGCAGGTGTAGTTCACTTCCCAGAGTGTCAGGCTTTCTTTTCCCTTTTGTTTAATGGATTTATTTTCATTGCTTCTCAGCTGGAAGGCTCGTATGCCTCAAATATGCAGTTCATTCTCTGGACAGTGTGAAAAGAGGTGTCAGACTCTGTTGTGTGGGACCCAAAAAATATTTTTCCTCTCTTCCCACATAGTGTACTGTGGAACAGAGAGCAGTGGGTAAATTCTTGACTGTAAGTTTGTTGGGCTTTGCCCAGGGTCATCTGTCTGCCAGTGCTCCTTACTGGTACGACATGGGGGGTGTTTTGCCAACAACTTGAGAGGAAAGGGAGCAGGGAATCCTCAAAGGTCAGGTGCAGACCTGGGCACCTTGCTGCTTGCTGACTTCCTTTGGTCTTCAGGTGCTTATTTTTGTTAAAATTTTAAAGGAATCATTCCGTACTTGAACCTTGCATTCTGACATGCCTCAGTCTTCAATATTAGCTACCTCAAAGGGTATCTTTGTTTTTCCATCTGTTTTTCTATCTACCCTTTTCAAGTTTAATAAGCGGTTTAAACACTTTCTGGAGAGCATTAAGACACAATTTCTCAAGCATAAGATGGAAGGTGAAGCTCTTGGATCATTTCTGTTGCTTTCCCATCAACCCTTCCTTCTTCATGGCTGTTTCTTTCTCTAGAACTTAATGGCTCTTGACAAGTTAGTGTTTATGGACTAAGATCTTATGTGTTTTTTAGTAGTAGTATTTTATTTTTAGTGGATGGTCTACATGGGTGTCTATATATAGGCTTAACCTGCCCCTCAGCATTCAAGTTCCTCTTGGTCATACCAGTCGTGCAGAGATACGCAGCAGTGGCTAGTAATTTCCAACACCTTTCTGTTGGACACTGGCTAGTCCATTATTAGACTGAGAAGATTGCATCTGAATTGGGTTGTGCCCTGTCACCTCAGACATTTTTTTCTTTGATTCCCTTGTTAGCATCAGATGTTCCAGCTGTCACCTGCAGCTTGGAGGAGTTCCAGTGTGCATATGGACGCTGCATCTTGGACATCTACCACTGTGATGGCGATGATGACTGTGGGGACTGGTCTGACGAGTCTGACTGCTGTAAGTTAGTGCAGGGTGATACACTGTTCCAAGCCTCTGAGTTGGAAACCTAAGTGGGTTTTGCATTGGCTGGAGTGGAGTTGCAGTGTAGACAGCAATCTACACACAAGAGCTGGCTCTTTCATTAGTTGTTTTTAACTTGGGAAAGTGAGAATAGTGATATGAGTCAGTGTGCCACTTCTGTGTGCAGGAATGAAAGCAGTTCCACAACAGTGGAGTGTAAGGGAGGTGCTGAGGGGCTTTGAGGGTGTTACATTGGTCTGTGTCCTGAGTTTGCTCTTTATGTTCTTTACCATCTCTGCAGCATCTCATCAGCCTTGTCGCTCTGGAGAGTTCATGTGCAACAGTGGCTTGTGCATCAACGCTGGCTGGAGGTGTGATGGAGACTTTGACTGTGATGACCAGTCAGATGAGAGGAACTGCAGTGAGTGCTGGGAACTGGCAGATGCAAAAGGGTGTTTGGGTCTGTTAGCTTTGCAATTGGGTCTATTCTGATCCTTCTTGCTCATCTGTTGCTCTTTTTTCGGTCCCTCAGCTACTTCTATGTGCACGGCTGACCAATTCCGCTGTAAATCAGGGCGCTGTGTCCGTCTGTCCTGGCGTTGTGATGGGGAAGATGACTGCTCTGACAACAGTGATGAGGAGAACTGTGAGAACACAGGTTTGGCCTGCTGCCTTGCTACTCATAAGTAATCTTTCCGTCTTGGAGGTAGTAGGTAGTGAAGTCTCTTTTGGATTGTTTCATGTGGTTCAGCGGAGGATTTGTGTCCTTCCCAAAGAGTGGGATCTATAGGCTGTCTCATACACTTGCAGACAGGTGCAGGTCTGCATGCTTAAACTTCAGTGATGTTATTTTCTGGTCAAATATCAGATCCCTCTATCTTCCTATCCTGTTCCTATGCTATGAATTGCTTCAGAGCTCTGAGACGATTCCATTCAGACTTGGAAACATTGTGTGCAAGGTTGCTACCTTTGTCACATGGACTGTGTCCAACTCATGCCTTCCAGATAGTTCTGAATAGCTTTCGTGTTGCCTTGTGAAAATGCCAAGCAATTCTAGCAGACAGTGGAACCAAAAAGGGCATCTTGTGAAAGTGAAGGGGGAAGAGGTTAAGGGTGTCAGCGTCCTCCTTAGATATTTGCTCAGGAATCTCTTTCTCACAATTATTTCACATATACCCATTCTTTTATCTAATAGTGGCTATGGAGGAGGGCTTCAACAGACCCTAGTGTTAGGGTATGATTCAAGGACTATCTAGATTATTCTGTTTTCCTTAAATCCTTCAGGATGTCTGTAGGGCTTGATGGGGAGTAGTGTGTATTGGTCCATGAATTCGTCCCAGTACGTGGAGCTTAGCTGTGCATACTGACCCTTCTGCATCAGTGTATTTTAAACAGTGGGTTTGGGGATGACCAAAAGAGATTTGTGGAACTGTACCCCTTGTTTGGGCCTGTTGAGGAGGGGAGAGTGGGTGTTCTACAAGGACAGCTGAGCTCAGAGGACCTGGAGAGATACTCTTTGTAGCCATTTGAAAGCAACTGCTCTAGATTGCTCAGCTGTCATGAGCATCAGTGTACATGAGATAGTGGTAAAAAGCAATTGTACTTAAAGACAAGCCAGTAACCCTTTTTCCTCATCCTGATAAAAAAGGTATTTAGAGATATTGAAGGAACAGTTGCCACCCAGAAGCCAAGTCAAACTTCCAAAGCCGCTGAAATTCACCTTCTCCACCTCAAACCAAACCCAAGGTGGTTGAGTACAGCTATTGTCACTGCAGAGTTAGTTGTGCAGTTCTGCATTAGGTCCATGGTGATAGTCAGCAGGTAGAAAATGACTCGGGGCTTCCAAGCAGAATGTGCACTGGCTCATCTGAGCAAAGTAGTGTGCTGTCTGAATGTCTGTAACAAGAGTTAAAATCCTGTGTCATGTCTTGGTTTTAGAGCAGAATTATATTTTTATTGGCCATAGAGAGAAGATTCCTAGAATACTAGACGATCCGCTGAACATTCTTTACGTTCGGTATGACAAATGCAGTCCAAGTTTCAGAATCCTTCGGATAAAGAATTCTGGTGCTCTGAAAAGTGAATCTGCGTGTGATTTGGTTTTATGTTCCCAGTTGGCCTGTCTGTTAGTTCTCGTTTGTACTTGTAAATCTCACAACTACCCTTTTCCATGCTGGTTGCAGAGAGTGTGCCGGTCTAATTGTTACTTTGCTGATTGTCCTGTTGTCTTCCTAGGATTATCAGAGGGTGGTGATTTGGAAGCCACTAACCAAGTCAGCTTAAGAGGTACAAGGAATAAAAGGCAACAGGACAATGCAGTTATTGCTGAAGAAACAATCAGATTGGCAAAGGCTCTACAAACAGTATTACTTTACTTACAAGAATTCTGTAGTCTCCCTGCCAACAGCAGAAGTTGAAGTGTGTAGCTCATGTGTGAAATCCTGTTGCCTGAGCTAGGATTTCAGGGATGCATGTAAACCTCATTCCAAGTCTGTCACAGTGCAGTTAGGGCTGGACAAGACACTCATTCCTCGGCAGGTTTAAGATCCGTAGCCATGCTAGGGTGACATACTGGGTGATTAAAGTGAGAAACTGACTCCTCTCCTGCACATGCTGAGTAGGAACCAAAGGGAGCTAACCCAGGACCTTCCAGTCATTCTGAGAGTAACTAAATAGCTGAACTTCCCAATAAAGCAACATTGGATTCAGTCAGGAGGAGAGTTCACAGGCCCCTGAATCAGCTTAAAGGTATGTGGAGCAGGAAGGAGTGCAAGATGAGCTAAATTCAAGGAAGGAGGGAGGTATGGATTTGTGCTCATATGTGAAGTTTCTAACAAGTCTTTGAAAATGCTCTGTGTCCTTTTCTTTACCATTAACTCTTTTTTTCCATCAGTAAACTGCGGAGTGCTTACTTTCCTCCTTTTTTATTGCAGGGACCCCTCAGTGTGCCCCAGACCAGTTCCTGTGTGGGAATGGGCGTTGCATTGGGCAGAGGAAGCTGTGCAATGGTGCAAATGACTGTGGAGATGGCAGTGATGAGAGCCCACACCAGAACTGCCGTAAGTCTTCGAAGTTCAGTTTTGAATATGAATGGAGACACTTGTGATGTGTGGGAGTCTTTGTGGTGTTACTGAGGGGTATGTATATGGAAGAAAGCCTGGGATGTGAAAAAGGGGGAGAGAGTTGAAGACTGAGAAAAAATGCCTTGGTGGTTTTGCCAATTATATACTGCAGACAAGGAATAATAGGGAGATTATGATCTCAGGTATCAGAGTTTGTCTGCAGAGATAGTGAATCCCAAAAGCATATTATTCTGAGATTCGTTATCCTGTTTAATTGTGGCCTGCAAGGGAGAATTCTGACTGCAAGGAGACAGCTTCCAACATGGGCTTTGTCCTCCCTGTCTTGCTCAGCCTGTTCTGAAGGGCACCGGCTGCCTAACAGCTGAGGACAGGAGCAGCTGCCTAGTGCTTTCAGCTCAGTTATCTTCATGTGTTCCTTTCACAGGTCCACGAACAGGGGAGGAGAACTGCAATGTCAACAATGGTGGCTGTGCTCAGAAGTGCCAGATGGTCAGAGGGATGGTGCAGTGCACCTGCCACACAGGTTACAGGCTCCTGGAAGATGGCCGATTGTGCCAAGGTGGGGTTTTGCCGTAGCAGCCTCCTCCTGCTGCTTTGATGTGCTTGATGTCGACGGCTATGATAGGGTGCAGATCAGAGCATGAAAGCGGAAGGGAGCTGTCGGTGAGGGAACCTGGCTTCTTGGCGATCTAATGGTAACTTGCTCCCTTTGTAACGTGCAGATATGAATGAATGTGCTGAAGAAGGTTACTGCAGCCAAGGCTGTACCAACAGTGAAGGAGGCTTCCAGTGCTGGTGTGAACAAGGCTATGAGCTGCGACCTGACAAGCGAAGCTGCAAAGCTCTAGGTAAAGGAGTTTAACTTTAGGCTGGTGTAGATGTGTTGGTTCGGTTCCCATGATTTTATCTAATGCTTCATTGGCAGCAATATGCTGTTCACAAAGTCAATGTGCGAGGAAAAGGAAGTTCCTGGATTTGTGTTAGATATGCTTAAGTTGTTGGTGAATGCCTGTGAAAGTTTTGTGTGATTTTGAGCATGGAGAGATCACAGAATCACAGAACGTTAGGGGTTGGAAGGGACCTCTGGAGATCATCGAGTCCAACTGCTCTGCCAGAGCAGGATCACCCAGAGCAGGTCACACAGGGACATGTCCAGGCAGGTTTTGAATGTCTCCAGAGAAGGAGACTGCACAACTCCTCTGGGCAGCCTGTTCTAGGCTCTGTCACCCTTACTTGTGAGAAAGTTCTTCCTCATGTTTACCTGGAACCTCCTCTGCTCCAGTTTGCACCCAGTGCCCCTTGTCCTGTCATTGGGCGTCACTGAGAAGAGCCTGGCTCCGTCCTCCTGACACTCGCCCTTTCCATATTTATAAACATTCCTCAGGTCACCCCTCAGTCTTCTCTTCTCCAGGCTAGAGACCCATCTCCCTCAGCCTTTCCTCAGCAGTTAGGTGTTCCACTCCTTTCATCATCTTTGTGTCTCTGCGCTGGACTCTTTCCACCAGTTCCCTGTCCTTCTTGAACTGAGGGGCCCAGAACTGGACACAATCTTCCAGATGCAGTCTCACTAGGGCAGAGTAGAGGGGGAGAAGAACCTCTCTTGACCTACTGACCACCCCTCTTCTAATCCACCCCACGATGCCATTTCTTGGCCACAAGGGCCCATTGCTGGTTCATGGCCATCCTGCTGCTCACCAGGACCCCCAGGTCCCTTTCTCCTACACTGACTCCAACAGGTCAGTCCCCAACCTGTACTGATCCCTGGGGTTGTTCTTTCCCAGATGAATCTATTGAATAATTCTGGTCCCAGTACTGACCCCTGAGGGACTCCACTAGATCCAGGCCTCCAACCAGACTCAGTCCCATTGACCACAACTCTCTGACTTTGATCCTTCAACCAGTTCACAACCCACCTCACTATCCGATCATCCAGACCACACGTTCTCAGTTCAGCTGTGAGGCTGCTGTGGGAGATGGTGTCAATGGGATGTTGTGGGGCATACTTTCCTGCTTCCTTTCCATGCCAGCAGGACAGCCTTTGCCTTCTTTTCCTAGTCCCTTATCATTCCTGGTGACTCAGACCCTGGGACAAAAAGTCTCTTGCCTCTGTCTCTGACCAGGAAGTGTCTTAACTTTTCAGTCAGTGAGGTTGTATCACTGTATCACTCCTTGTGGCTTGACCCTTGATGCTATTATGAGTCCTGAATGCTGAGAAATGAGAACTTCCAGTTAAAGAATCAAGATTTCATTAGCAATTCCCCTAATAAAATCCATAAAGGATGCTGATGCTGTTTAATTTTGTTTTTCTTTGGGTTGGTTTGGTTGCTTGGGTTTTTTTCTCTGCACTGATAGAGCCTGCTGAATTTTCATCTCACTGAGGCCGATTTTAATTGTGTCTTGATTGTGGCAGAAGATGTGGTAGAGCACGTGTGTTTGTACGGCTAGGAGATGGATATAGGAAAAGGAAACTAGGAAAAGTTACAGCTGCAAAGTGGCTGTCTAGTGGTATTAGAGGTTTGTTTTGGAGGTGTTTCAGAGGTTGAGGTGAGGTGGGCTTAGGAGGGACCTGGAATGATCACTTCTTGCTGAGTGAATTTTTTCCAAAAGGTTTAAAACTGCTCGTCTTTGAGTTAGGACTGTGTAATGAGTGTGTGACAACAGTTCTCTGAAGTGTTGTGCCCTTGGGAGTTGATTTCTTGCTGCCAGTACTGCAAAACTATGTTCTGAGGCTCAGTGCAGAGGGAATGGTCGGTAGGCAGGACCCTGTCAAAGTACTCTAACGCTGTCTTCTCTTATATTCTCAGGGCCAGAGCCAGTGCTGCTTTTTGCCAATCGAATTGATATCCGACAAGTGCTGCCTCATCGCTCAGAGTATACGCTGCTCCTGAACAACCTGGAAAATGCCATCGCCCTTGACTTCCACCACAGCAGGGAGCTAGTGTTTTGGTCTGATGTCACTCTTGATCGCATCATGAGGGCCAATCTGAATGGTAGCAATGTGGAAGAGGTGGTTTCCACAGGACTGGAGAGCCCAGGTGTGTCACTGCAAAAAAGACAAAAGCCTGGGGAGTGACCATGGTGGGTGAATGAGTGGAGCCAGCATTCAGAATGGGAGTGCATCTCCCTGAGCGAGCAGATGGATTGGATGGAATGGATGTGAGATCAGTGTCCTGCTGGAGTTAATCTTGATTGGTGGGGGAAGAGACAGGAGGACTGAATATGGCCTCTTATGAGGCTGTGAGGGAAAGGGAACTATTTTCTGAGCAGATCCTGCTTCTGGTTTCATCCTGTGCTTAATTCTTCCCTGGAGATAGGTGGACTTGCTATTGACTGGATCCATGACAAATTATACTGGACAGACTCTGGGACATCTAGAATTGAAGTAGCAAACTTGGATGGCACTCACAGGAAAGTGCTTTTGTGGCAGAACCTGGAGAAGCCCCGGGCAATTGCCCTACATCCTATGGAGGGGTGAGTGAAAACGTAGGACCCCAGTGAGCCCTCCGTGCAAGTGCTTCCAGGTGAATATTGAAAGCTCCATCCTTGGTCACAAAGGCTGCCTCTGGACTCCAGCCTTCATTTGGTTCTGCTGGTCTCTGGGGAACCTGGCAATGCAGGGAGCCTTCAGAGCCTTAATCCTCTTCTGGGCCCTTCAGGTTTCACCAGCTTGAAAGTGCTGAGTGTTCCCTTGTTGACTGTCACCTCTCCCATGGCTGTTACCCAGGGTCATGCTTGAGGTCACAGGACTGATTTGTTTTTCCCTGATCGGGAGTGATGCTGGGTGCAGTATCTGGAACAGGAATTTTCTAGCCTCTCTCTCCCTGCCTTCTCCAGCACTATCTACTGGACTGACTGGGGCAACACGCCCCGCATTGAGTATTCCAGCATGGATGGATCTAATCGGCGCATCATTGCGGATACGCATCTCTTCTGGCCCAACGGACTGACCATTGACTATGCAGGACATCGGATGTACTGGGTGGATGCCAAACATCATGTCATTGAGAGGGCTGACCTTGATGGGCAGAACAGGAAGGCTGTCATTAGCCAGGGTAAGTAGCGGGGCTGTGTGCAGGATGTGCTCTCGACAGCAAAAAGCCAGAGTAGCATAGTTCCAGAGCCACTGGCTGCTACTTCTATGCTTGTCTCCTGTTCTTTCACTGAGGGATGAATTCTGCCACTGCTGAGGGATGGGGTTTACTACGTGGTCTTTGGTGGACGAGAGAGAGGAACTATCTATGATATTAGTGTAAGGTGGATTTGAGCACGTTGCCAGCAGCAAGGCCTAAGGGGCAGTGAAAAGAGCTTTCTTCCCTTGTATCCCTGCTTGCCTGAGTCCCATTGGACCTGATTATATCCTTGTGTTGGATGTCTGTTACAGGCCTCCCGCACCCATTTGCTATCACTGTGTTTGAGGATAGTTTGTACTGGACAGACTGGCACACCAAGAGCATCAACAGCGCCAACAAATTCACGGGCAAGAACCAAGAGATCATCCGCAACAAACTCCACTTCCCTATGGACATCCACACGCTGCATCCTCAACGCCAGCCAGCAGGTAACTGCAGAGAGGGTAGAAACCCATTTGAGCCACCCACCGCTCTGTAAAGCAGGGTCATGGGAAGCCTGAACCCGGCTTATCAACACTCACCGTCTCTACCTCTGGCCAGAGCTGCGGCAGAACTTGCTGGGTCTGACAGTCCCTCAACCCCGGTAATCTGGTGTTGGGTGTGACCACAGCTCCCTCTGCTGACCTGGGAGTGGAGGCTCTTCAGCTTGTGGCTTTATGCAGGAGCTGCTCTGAGACTGGGAAAAAACCCAAAGTGAGCACTAGTAATGACTGAAACTCCTTCTTTATTCCTCTTCAATGGCCATAGGCTGCTCTAGGAGTGGGTTGAGTTAAATGCTCTATTTTAAAATTGAGCCCTACAAATGGAATTAGTGCTTTAGTTTTATATGTTTTCTTATTCTCAAGTTCTGGGTAGACAAGTTATCTTATCCATGTGGGTCTTGACCCTTCGGCTGGTGTTTTTCCTTTTTTTGTCTTTACTCTTTGCTTTATGTGTGGTTGTTTTTGTCTTTGGCTACTTGAGCAGGGAGAAACCGTTGCGGGGCCAACAATGGGGGCTGTACTCATCTCTGCTTGCCAAGCAGCAAGGATTACACCTGTGCCTGCCCCACCGGCTTCCGCAAGACCAGCAGCCATGCCTGCGCCCAGAGTAAGTGAGGTGGGACCACAACCTGCATGCTCAGATGTTCAGTGGGTGTCAGAGGTTTGGCAATGGGATTAAGCAGCAGCGGTTGCTTCCGAAGGGATCCAGCTGGACAGACTAAATTAGTAGTATTAAGGGCCCTGCCAGAGGATGCTTCACCTTTCTGATGCATTCCCCTGCTCTGCCTCCCCAGTTGCCCTCACTGGGCTTGATAGGTGGGGATACAGAGAAGCTTCATCCCTGGGTCCTTATTTCAGGGCTGCTGTTGGTGCCATGCTACCTGTCACAGCTTTCCTAAGACTCCTATAGGAGCTGTGTCAGTGATGAATAAAAAGTTAAGTCCTCTTGATTTCTCTTGGTTTTCAACTGTGTGGAAAAATTAAGACAGCTGTCTCTCAGATTCTCAAGAGCTATTCACAAATAGCTGTTTGATTTGGATGGAAGTCTATGCCATTCTTAGAAGAACATGGTTGACTTTGTTCCCTCAGCCTAGGTTTTCCCCAGGAGAGAGCTTCTTACTGTTCTGGTCCCCCCTGCCTCCTCCCATGATATTTTGCTACCAGTAAAATCTTGGGCTGTGACCTGCCAATGAGAGATGGTATAGGTGGTTAAGGTTGGATATAACAGGGAATTGTTTGTGTCTATCGCTGTGTTGTTGAACTTAGAGAAATTAAAAGAAGACCTTTCGACCTTTGATCAGGTCTTGACAAGTTCCTGCTTTTTGCCCGAAGGATGGACATCCGTCGGATCAGCTTTGACACGGATGACCTGTCAGATGATGTCATCCCCCTTGCTGATGTTCGTAGCGCGGTGGCTCTGGATTGGGACTCAAAGGACGACTATGTCTACTGGACAGATGTTAGCACCGACTCCATCAGCCGAGCGAAATGGGATGGATCGAGCCAGGAGGTACAGTGTTAGCTACACAAGGAGGTCATCTAGCCAGGAGACTCCTTGAGTGCCAGATTTGAAGCCACTGGGATACACTGGCCTACTAAGGAGCTGTAGTTCATGCAGTTTCTGCTGGATTTGTAGTTCATTAGTTTGCCTAGTTCTGGCTCAGAAGAGCCTTGAGATCACTGAACGCTTCGTACACATGTTTGGTGTACGTTCCTGCTTGTATGGAAAACCTTGAACCGGGACACAAACCCCATTGGTTTGTAAGATGTGGTCAGTTCCTTTGTTGTAGCCCTATAATCTGAAAGGAAGAAATATTAAATCCTCTGTTACGTACTACATCTGGAACAAGAGCCACGCTCCGTGGGAATGCTCTTTACCCGTGCCCTTAGGGTAATGTTGCCATAAATGAGGGGAGCAGGGTTAAAAGTTTGCAGTTGTACTTTGAATAGACTTCAAAAATAGAAGTTTCTCCAAATGTAAGACTTATTTGAACTCCAAGGTTCTTAATCTCTCTTGTAAGGGATTACTCTGTTTAGGCTTTTGCCTTTTGGAAGTTAATATTGTTTGCGAATGGGTAGTTCATTGAGCAAGGTCTCATCTTACTAAGGACTTTTTCTTTTTTATTTAGGTTGTGGTGGACACCAGCCTGGAAAGTCCAGCTGGACTGGCAATTGACTGGGTCACGAGCAAGTTATACTGGACTGATGCAGGTACAGGGATCCTCTGCTTTATCTAGGCTTCTGTCTTCCTTATTAGTCCTGAAAACTGAAAAACAGCTGGGTAGTTCTAGCTCATTTCAGATTTGTCTATTTCTGTCTAGCAAAAAATGGAATTTCATTTCGTGTGCTTCTAACAAAGTGGGAGTTGAGGTGGAATCCTTACTTTAATTGTCTTTGCAGTATCCCGAGTACTCATTCTGTAGCAAGGTTTATGATAGAAGTCAAGCACCACTGTTGTCTTGCAGAACTTATGTTTGCGTGTGTTTACATATCTTCCAACAGCATATCCTGGAGTGCAGCAGGTAGTATTTGGAGGGTATTCCCTGCTGGAGAGTCATAGTTCAGAGAGATGTAAGGAAGGCGATTCTTTTTCTGCCTGCTCTCTCATGCCTACGTAGATACCTTGGGAACTTAGGAAGGAGCTGATTTACAGTTATACAAGACTGTCCATCAGTGCTCTAGCCACAGAGGTGACTTGAGAGATCTGATGGAAGGTGACACTTTCAGCCACGTTTCTTACCTACCTCCCAGCTATGAACAGAGATGGGCAGAGGGGAAGAAAGCATTGTTGTACGGATGGGTTTTCCTTTAGCTCTTGCGATTCTAGGGGTCTTTGATCTATCTCTCATTTTTCCTCTTGACTTTTGTAGGAACAGATCGGATAGAGGTCTCCAACACAGATGGGACTATGAGAACTGTTCTAATCTGGGAGAACCTAGACAGACCTAGAGATATCGTGGTGGACCCTGTTGGAGGGTGAGAGATTCTTTCTTTTGGGATCACGTGGCAATGCTTGCATGTTTAAAGATGTTCAAGTTCTTTGGTTTTGTGCAGTTGTCTTTCTCTCTGGTGCCATTGTTCTACATCCTGCCAAAGACTGAAATTAGAGCCCTTTTTGTGGATGCTAGGAGAACAAGATAAGCAGGGGTAACTGCCTGTTGTGCTGTAGAGCTTGTGGGAGCTGGTTAGTGTTTTCATTTGTTTACCCTGGGGATGTAATACCTAAAGATGTAGTACAAAAAATGTTGGGAATGAAGCCATCTAGATCTTTTCTGTTTCTTTATTTTGCTTCTGTGTTAAATTTGTATTCAAGATCTTTGCTGAACCGGAATTCAGTCAGAAGGATCTTCTCAGGCAAATTACTGCTGGTCTCAAGCAAGCTGGAATATTAGTGACCTCTTGGCTTCAAAAGACTGTGTCATAGTATTCAGGAATCAACTGTGCCATGGAAAGCAAACCTGAGTAGAGAAACGAATGCTTTCAATAACAAATTTTGCTTCTGAATCATAAGACCTTGTGGAGCTGGGGTGAATAGGAAGAAGCTTTGAAAGTGTTGAAGGTCTTCCATAAAAGTGTGCTATTTTTCCCTTGAATGACTTGCTGGAAGACCAATGCAGCAAGGGTGTAAAGGGCCAATGGTGAAGACTGGTAAATAATTGGTTAATTTTTAGACCTTGAATTTTTAGACCTTTATCTTGAACTTCTGCCACCACATTGAAGTTAGGCCAGGCCATGTGCAGCAGAAGGTACATAAAATTGAGTAGGATCTTAGGTTCAAGGCTGGACATGAGTACAATATTAGTCTGATGCCGTTTCCCGCAAGGGCCTGAAGGCACCAGGCTCTCTTACTTTGATGTAATGCTGCCCGGCCACAGTGGCAGTGAAGGAGTGTGGGCATTCACTTCTGTCTGGGCTTGTGTTCAGGTTCATGTACTGGACTGACTGGGGAGCTAGCCCAAAAATTGAGCGTGCCGGTATGGATGCCTCAAACCGCTTGGTGATCATTTCCTCCAACCTGACGTGGCCTAACGGCTTGGCCATTGACTATGAGTCACAGCGCTTGTACTGGGCGGATGCAGGCATGAAGACCATTGAGTATGCTGGTCTGGATGGAAGCAACAGGAAGGTAAGGAAGCCATCTTTGAGGAGGGAGTCTGGGAGCCTGAGGTGTAAATGCTGGAGCACAGAGTGCTGATGGCTCCTGCCTCTCTTTCCAGTTGAAAGTGAAGTCTTCAAATCAAGATTTGTTGAGCTGCCTTCACTGGGAGAGAAGAGCTCCCTTTCAGTTGCAAACTGTGTGAGGGAACCTCCTTTTGAGGGCAAATGGTGCCACATGACTCTCCCTTGGCTGTGACTGTACATAATGATGTTGAGAGGGGGCAAGGAAAGACTCTTCCCCTTAGGGACTTTTTAGTAATGTTTTTTTTGTGGGGGGGGTCGGGGGTAATCTGACCAGGTGCTGATTGGAAGCAATCTGCCTCACCCCTTTGGACTTACTCTTTATGGCGAGAGAATCTACTGGACAGACTGGCAGGCCAAAAGCATCCAGAGTGCAGATAAAAGGACTGGACAAGCTCGGGAAACACTGCAGGACAATCTGGAGAATCTTATGGATATTCATGTTTTCCACCGGCACAGGCCACCAGGTACAGAGCTCACCCCAAGCCACACTGAGCTGAGAACTTACTCAGGCTCTGGTGTGTGGCACAGCTATCGTGCAAGGTGCTGACCTTTCTGTCAGCCTTCAATGCCTTAAGTCTCTGGATGGAATTATGAGAGCATGAGAATAACTCTCAGATTGGTATTTAAGGGCATTCTAGAACATATGTCTCGTGGCTGTTGCACCCTTTTTTTTACGTGCAGTATGCTTAGGAATTTCTCCTCCTCTTTCCTCTAGTACGTACAGCGTGCAAAGTTAGCAATGGAGGCTGCAGTCACCTATGCCTTTTGGCACCTCTTCCAAAAGGTTACAGTTGTACCTGCCCTACTGGGATCAACCTCCAACCTGATGGCAAGACCTGCTCCTCCGGTGAGTCCTCTCTGCGGGATCTTCATCGCAGTTTTGTGGCACAGCTGTGTTTTGCTCCCGCCTTGTTAGAGAACAGATTTCACTTTTATGTGCTTATCTGCTTTACCCCTTGAAAATCTCATTCGATGCCTGTATCTTTGGTGGGAATTACTATGAAGAAGCTTACTGATAATTGGATTGATGCAGAAGAAATTTTCCTTGAAGTGATGTTGTGCCACTAAACCAGATGTCATGTTTTCCCCCATACTTTTGCCTTAAGTTTGAGGAGGATTATTTTTTAACTACAGGGTGCTATGTAATAGATCTGTACTCACTCCTCTTGTGGACCCTCTTTTTCTGGATTGTGGAAGGCGCTCGTCTTCAGGCCATGGCCTATCCACTTTTTCTCCTTAGCAGGAAAAAACTCTTAATTCTGTTTCCCACACATATTGGCACAAGTAACTCTTCTGTGAGTATACTCCTTTTCAACTTGAATGTAAAGAAGCATTCACTAACACTCAGGAAAGCATTTGTCCCCAGACTTCCCGTGAATCAAGATCTGCCTGAGAGTTTCTCATTTCCACCGGAGTGGATGTCAGCTCCAGAGCATGTAACAAATGATGCTTGCAGTTGACTGAACTTGTTCCTCACTGATATCTGTCCATTAACAACTCTCTACAGGAATGACCAGCTTTCTGATCTTTGCCAGAAGGACTGACATCCGGATGGTGTCTCTGGATATTCCCTACTTTGCAGATGTTGTTGTCTCAGTCAATGTCACCATGAAGAACACGATTGCCATTGGAGTGGATCCTCATGAAGGTCTGAAATTCTTAGTGTACCCAGCTGTCTGTTTGAAAGGCAACAAGTGACTTCATATCTAAATGTCCGAGTAAAGACCCAGGCGCAGATCTTGCTCTAGGTTGGGAATCTTGGTGACAGGTTTTTTTTCTGATATATGCTGCAAATATTCCTTTCCAATCAGGAAAGAAATGTCCTGATAGGAAAACAGAGAACCTCAACTATGTGGAAAAAAGGTGCCTGCTATATTGAGTGGGGTTCCTGTGCATTTTGGATTTTAGAAAGCTCCCCTCCTGCTGAAGCCTTTTACAACAGTAGAGCTGAGGCTGTGGATATTTGTGTGTACTAAACATCTGATGCTGTGCTGGATGTAACCCCCCGTGGTACAGAAAGGTAGATGGTCTGATTTCTGTCCTCTGGGACGTTCTGAGGAGTCGGATGTGGGCCTCTGTACTACTAGCTGATCATATAAAATGTGTTCTCTGGCCTTGGGTGAAGATCAGAGTGCAAGTGCTCCTACATATTTTGAGCCGGATTGGAAGAAGATAATTTGTACTGTTTTATCACTCTAGCTTAATAGTCTTGTGCTCTTGTTATTCCTGTACAGTCAGATCTGCTTTGAATGGTGTAGCTGGTAGGCTTGGATCTGCTTTTTTAAGAATTTTGCTGTTTGGTGGTGGTTGTTTGGTTTGGTTTTATTGTGGGCTTTTAAAAAAAGTTTCTTCTTCCACCCAGGAAAGGTTTACTGGTCAGACAGCACACTGCGAAAAATCAGCCGGGCTGCCCTTGATGGCTCGCAATTTGAGGACATCATCACTACAGGTAAGAGAGACTTTGGCCAGGGAGCCTCTCACCTCCATGCAGCATGAAAAGAGAGATTCTCTGATACCCTGGTGTCACAGTTTATGGTCAGGGCAGCCCCAAAACCTCACAGACTCTCTCTGTTAACTCCCCTCCCTCCCCAAAGGGGAAGAGAAAAGGAGTAAGGAAGAGAGACTTATTGATTAGAAAAGCAAACTAGAACAGCTTGAATGAAAATGGAAAATAATAATAAGAAAATGGAATATATACAAATATATACCCAGTATCGAACCCAAATCCCCCTGATGGCCAGTACGTCACCATCACCACTGATGCTATAGAGCAGGCACTGGGAAAGCCCAGACTGGGCCCAGCACCAGACGGGAACCGTGTTCAGGAGCTGGATTCTGGTACTGGATTCAGGAACACTCCGATCAGGATCGAAGGCAGAACGAACAGAGTCCTCCTTGGATTCCAGCCGTTGAAGGAACGAGGAAGAATCTGAGTGAGGGCCCCAAGCAAGGGCCCCCGAGCTGAGAGCAACCGAGCCAGGGCCGCCAGCAGCCGAATATGGTGTCTATGGGATGGAACAGCCCGTGGGTCGGTTTAAGGGCACCCATCTGTCTGCTCCTCCTGCAGGCGCGGCTTTTCCTTTCTGCACCCCCCAATGGGGTGCACAGGATCCAGCAGTGGCCTTGGTCTGCACCCCAGTCCCTGGTGCTAACTCTAAACATTGAGCGTTATCACTGCCAGAAGCAGCACTGCTGGTGAAAACACGCTGCTCATTTCAGAAAGTGCAGTTAGTTAAAGGAACTGAGCTGGAAAGTAAAAATCAGTGTTCTAACTCAGACCAGGACATCTGGTAGAATTATCTTTAAATTCTTAGTGGAAGGGCAAGCAAAGCCTAAAGCAGCTGCCTGATGAGGTGCGCAAAGGGAATACCAGAAGCTCCTGACTAAGCTGGGAGAATGAGCAGTGACCAATACACTTCTTTCTTTTTCCCAGGTTTGTTGACTACAGATGGGCTGGCTGTGGATGCTATTGGCAGAAAGATATATTGGACAGATACAGGAACAAACCGTATTGAAGTGGGCAACCTCGATGGCTCCATGAGGAAAGTCTTGGTCTGGCAGAACCTGGACAGCCCTCGGGCAATAGCTTTATATCATGAGATGGGGTTAGTGTCATAAAGAGGCTATCTAGGGGTTAGAGCAGGACTCATGACCTCTTTTTCCATAATAGTTGCTGGCTTTTCCCCAGGTATATGTACTGGACGGACTGGGGTGAGAATGCCAAGCTGGAACGCTCCGGGATGGATGGCTCTGGACGTGCTGTGTTGATCAGCAACAATCTGGGCTGGCCTAATGGACTGGCTGTGGATAAGGCCGGCTCCCAGCTGCTCTGGGCTGATGCACACACTGAGGTCTGATTCTGTTCTTCATCATTGTTTCTCATTGAGTCTTCGGTAGCCTGAAGCCTGTTTTGAAGCTCTTGAGCAAGCTACCAGAAGAGCAAGGCAAACATAAGCTTTTCTGAGAGTGTGGGCTATGGGGAGATTGGACTTGAATAACATCGCTTGCTTAGGCCCTGTTTACCCCTTAATATATCAACTGCTAGTAAGAGGATCAGTGTTTTTGATTGTGGAGCTGATGTTTACTTCTTTTTTTTAGCGGATTGAGGCTGCAGATCTCAATGGTGCTAACCGCCGCACCCTGCTCTCTCCAGTGCAACATCCCTATGGCCTCACTTTGCTGGATTCTTACATCTACTGGACTGATTGGCAAACTCGCAGCATTCACAGAGCTGATAAGGACACTGGTGCCAATGTCATCTTGGTGAGAGCAAACCTGCCTGGCCTCATGGACATTCAAGCTGTTGATAGGGCACGGCCCCTGGGTGAGTTGCTAGGCTGCTCCGAAATCAGCGGGTGTCTGTGGTGACTCACAGGCGCCCTTCAGAGCTGTCAGTGAAAAGAGTCCTTTGGTGTAAAGCATGAGTGATAAACTTCTCCAAAATCAGCTTTTCTTTTCTTCTTCCCTCTTGTTTAACTGTTTTTGCACTTCTCCCTGTTTACTCGGCTCCATAGGTCCAGTGTTTGTTTATTACTGCATGCCTTTTGACCTCCTTCATCTCATTTCCTTCACTGGATTGCACTGACAACCTCATTCTCACACGTAGCAGAGCTACTTTCTTAAGAGGACTGAATCAGTCATGACCCTTTTAGGAGTCTACTGCCATTGGACAGTTCCCATTTTTTGACTCCAGAAGGCACTAATTCCTTTTAAACTAGTTGCTGAAACCTTATTTCAAGTTCTAGTCATTTTTTTCCAAACCATTGCAAGCTTCATCTTCCTGTCTGCCACTTTGCTCTACAAAATCTGTTCCTTTAGTTGCTCTTAAGGTGTCATGTTCTCCATGCCAGAGTCAGGTTCCTTGTGTTGCTTTTTGGGGATCCTACATGACTCCATCTTGCCTTCCTGCTCTTTGGTGGGAGTTGTTGTTTTGTGCTGTGGCTTCATTTCGGTGAACTTTCCCCAGTACGTACTTCTACAGAAAATTCTGTGCTGCTTCTCCTGTGGCTACTAACAGCAGAACATCACTCTTTAGCAGTGTAACTTTACAATTTAACTTAAAGCTAACCACAACTCTAGCCATCATATCCCCATTGTCGTCTTCCCACTCTCTATACCTGTCTTCTGGGCTTATCCCCTCCTAGTAAATGTATGCTGGGTATTTTTTCAATTAAAAAAAAAAAAAAAATTAAAAAATGACCCTAATATGTCAGGCACTTTCAGCAGGCTTCTCTGATGCCTTTGTTTACTTGCCACTGTGTGCAGCTAAATCGAAACAGAAGCTTCTTTGTCAGCCTGGCCTCTGGTGCGTTGTCACGCTGCTTCCTCACAGGGTTGGATCTTTCTGTCAGCATTAGCATTTGGAGCAATAATAAAGCTAAACTGCAGTTGCGTGATTCTATCAGCGTTTGGCTGTTCCTTTTTCCATGGGAAAACTATAATAAGCAAGAAATGTAGGTCAAGATTTTGCTCTTAATGCTCCCCCTCCTGTGCCTTGCTGTTCTCCTTGCCCAACCGTGCCCATATCCACCACAAATCTTGGAGGGGAGGGAGGCAGTCTCATTATGAAGGCTGTAGGTTCCCAGGAAGGCTGGGATGATAAGGAGGAACTCAGCTGCTAGCAAGTTCTGCAGGTATACGGCCTTTAAAATAAAGCTTTGGTCTGTGGGACTACACTAATGCTTGAATTATGCTTTCCCTGTTTCTAAAGGCTTCAATAGATGTGGAGTTCGCAATGGTGGCTGCTCCCACCTTTGCTTGCCTCATCCCACTGGCTTCTCCTGTGCCTGCCCCACTGGCATCCAGCTGAAGAGAGATGAGCAGACATGTGACTCTTCCCCAGAGACCTACCTGCTTTTCTCTAGCCGTGCTTCCATCCGTCGTATCTCACTGGACACCAGTGACCACACAGATGTGCACATACCTATCCCCGAGCTTAACAACGTCATTTCTCTGGACTATGATAGTGTGGATGGCAAGATATACTACACAGATGTATTTCTTGATGTCATCAGGTAGGTTCCAGTCATCTGCGTAGCCAGGGCCCATGCCACCCACCTACGTGTGCTGGTCGTGCCACAGTGAGCTGTGGAGTGTGTCAAGCTGGGGAGACTGAGATGCTGGCAATACACTTGTCTTTGGTACACAGCGTCGTGTATATCACTGAACTAGGTGATGAAGGTGTGTTTAACCTGCTGGAAACTAGGAGGAAAAAGATAGTAGGGAGGTCAGAGTATTAAGTGGGCCTTGTGGTTGATGGGGATCACACACAGAGCTGTGAAGGCTTTCCAGGAGCTACTTGTTCCTCACCGACATTTGTCATTGATTTCCATCCAGGCGGTCTGATCTGAATGGCAGCAACATGGAAACTGTCATTGGCCAGGGTCTGAAGACCACTGATGGCCTGGCAGTGGACTGGGTTGCCAGGAACCTCTACTGGACGGACACAGGACGCAATACTGTAGAAGCAGCTAGACTGGATGGAAGCTCCAGGAAAGTGCTGATCAATAACAGCCTGGATGAGCCGCGAGCTATTGCTGTCTTTCCTAAGAAGGGGTAGGTGTGGAGTGTTGGTGGGGCAGGGAGAAGGGCTATGCGGAGGCAGATCGGAAGAGGAGGTTGTGGTAGGAAGAAATGTGCCATGTGAATCTGCAGCTACCAGCAAGGGGCTGGCTCTGACAGGTGTAATCAGGCAGATAGTGAATTTGAAGGTTATTTAATTCATAACTAAAACTTTCATTGGGCTAAATGAAACGTTCTTTTTATTTTTACACTTGCCTTTTATCTCTTCAGATACCTCTTCTGGACAGATTGGGGTCACATTGCTAAAATTGAACGGGCAAACTTGGATGGCTCTGAACGTAAAATCCTGATTAACACTGACCTAGGATGGCCCAATGGATTGACTTTGGATTATGACACCAGGAGGTCAGTGAAAGATTCTCCTATACTTGCAGAGAGTTAAGAGATGTAATGCATAGTTTTTAGCCTTCTTAGTTTATCGGAGTAGCATTGTGGGTTTGGGTTGTGTGTTGTTTGGGTGTTCTTTTGTCCGATCCACCTTGGATCAGACAAAATGCCTAGAAAGTGAAGAGGGATAGTGTACAGGGAAGCTCACCTCTTACTCTGTTCCTCCAGGATTTACTGGGTGGATGCACACCTTGATCGCATAGAGAGTTGTGATCTCAATGGGAAACTACGGCAAGTGTTGGTCAGCCAGGTGTCACATCCCTTTGCTTTGACACAGGTAAGAAAATTTTCCTGCTGCCACTGTTCTCCCTGGTGCGTTGATGAGTTTGGACAGTGGAGCTTGGGGACAGAAAAGTGTTACAATCTGGGGAAAACAAGATGGCTAAGAGGAGAGTTTTAAACTCTTCTGTGGAGCTAATAAAGGAAGTTTGTCTGAACTCCTATGGGGTGTAGAAAGTCATCTTCCTTATGAGAAGAGGAGAAGGAGTTGAAAAGGCCTTTGGGCCTGGTGTAAAAACGCTGGGATGTGGTTTTAATGGGTATCTTGTGTTTACGTGGCTAAACATGCTAATGGCTGTGATTTGTCTTTGTTATCTACCTGAGCAGCAGGATAGGTGGATATACTGGACTGACTGGCAAACCAAATCTATCCAGAGAGTGGACAAATACTCTGGACGGAACAAAGAGACAGTCCTAGCCAATGTTGAGGGACTGATGGATATCATTGTGGTTTCCCCTCAGAGACAGACAGGTAAATAGAGGACTTTGATTCGGGCAAATGCTAATTGTAGACAAAAAGAACTCTGGAACCACTGTGCTTCTGTAGATGTCAAGCGAGGCTGGCATCCTTTCTTATACTCAAACTGTTAATGCATCTTCCCTGGACACATTCCTCGTCAGCCTGTGATATTTCAACCAAGTACATCTTCATGGTGTTCTGCTACAGCTTGGGTTAGCAAATATCACTTTGTGTTGTTCATCTGACACTGTGGTGAAAAAAAGAATGTAAGCTGTGTGGTTTTTAATCTGTGCAGCTGTCTTAACTGGGTTCCTGTCTGATGATTTCCAGTGTCTTCCTTTCAAGCCTGCCCTAAAACTACCGGTATCTGGCTACTGTCATTACTTTCTTAGCAGTCAGATGAAGGGCACGTGCCAGACCATGGTAACTTGCTGGATTTCTAGGAAGTATCTCTGTCTAGGCAGGACAAAAGGTTGTTGCTCTGAGCTCCTACCTGGTCATCTGCAATGTACTCAGAAAATTCTTGTTCCTTCCAGGTACTAACGCTTGTGGAGTGAACAATGGAGGTTGCACTCATCTCTGCTTTGCCAGGGCTTCTGACTTTGTCTGCGCGTGTCCGGATGAACCAGATGGGCGGCCCTGTTCTACTGGTGAGTTTACCGAGTATCACTTGGGTAGTGGCTTTCATAAGTGAGCCACTGCCACTGTATAAATAGCTCACCAGGCCAGGCAGAGAGGGACCTGGGAGTACTGATTGACAACCAGCTGAACATGAGCCAGCAGTGTGCCCAGGTGGCACGGAAGGTCAATGGGGTCTTGGCTTGTATCAGGAATAGTGTGGTCAGCAGGACTAAGGATGTAATTCTTCCCCTGTACTCAGCACCAATGAGGCCTCACCTCGAGTACTGTGTGCAGTTCTGGGCCCCTCACTTCAAGAAGGATCTTGAGGTGCTGGAGCAGGTCCAGAGGAGAGCGACAAGACTGGTGAAGGGACTGGAGGGAAAGTCTTAGGAGAAGAGGCTGAGGGAGCTGGGGTTGTTTAGCCTGGAGAAGAGGAGACTCAGGGGAGACCTCATCACTCTCTACAACTACCTGAAAGGAAGTTGTAGACAGGTGGGGGTCAGGCTCTTCTCCCAGACAACTAGTGACAGAACAAGAGAGCACGGCCTGAAGCTGCGCCAGGGGAGGTTTAGGTTGGATCTTAGGAAGCACTTCCTCATGGAAAGGGTCATTAGGTGCTGGAAGGGACCGCCCAGGGAGGTGGTGGAGTCGCCACCCCTGGAGGTGTTTAAGGAAAGACTGGATGTGGCACTTAGTGACACGGTCTAGCTAGGTGTTGTGGTGCTGGTCATAGGCTGGACTTGATGATCTCGGAGGTCTATTCCAGCCTCAACGATTCTGTGTACACTGAAAGTAAGGCAGTTGTGAGCAACGGAACCTTTTTCTGTTCTTTCTGCTGACAGACTAGATTTGAGTTGAGAAAGCTGCTCCTATAGGCTATTTCAGAAACTCTGTAGCTTACCAGACTTGTTCATTTGTCCACCAAAGTTGGGATCCTGCTTATTTTTCTCTGTTGTTCTAGTTCCTGGTGTGGTCCCCCCTGGTCCTGAACCCACCAGTCGAAGTGAGAGAAGCCAGACACCACCTGGCAAAGTGGATACCTCAACAACCAAACCTCTCACATCACTGGAAGCAGTGGAAGGAAAGTAAGTGCTCTTGTTCTCCTGGAATTGGATGTGAAAGTCACAGCTTGTGCAAAGTGCAATATGCAAGCCTCCTCTGGTTGTCATCGTCCAAATGTTCCTCTCTCTAGCCAAAAGAGGCTATTCCAGCTCCAGACTTCATGTTAATAACAGAGGAAAGCATTTTGACAAAGAACACAGAACACTGTTGAGCTGGCAAGAAAGGTGCAGAGATCTCTTTGTTCTATTGAAATGTGTGTCTGCCTGTGCCAAAGTGTTAAAATCCTAAGACTATAGGATTCATTTGATTCATTTTTTTTAACTCCTACTTTTGAGAACTTATTTCTGAGACAAGGAGGGAGTCTGTTCCTTTAATTCACTGAGGTATCTCAGACCTGACCCAGACATCTGACAAAGTGGTTCTGCCCTGGCTACAAAAGGATTGCTTATTTGAGGCAGAACAGAACTTTTGCAGCTCCAGTGTTTAAGTTACAATGCAAGTAACGAAGAGACTTTTTTCTAATTTCCTACAGCCTGCTATTCCTACTGCTCAGCAGACAAAAAAAACAAAACAAAAGTATGTTCTGTAACATATGGCTGGGTTATTTGCAAGGCAAAACTTCCACTCTGAGTATGTTGTATTGGACAGAAAGATCTTTGTGCTGACTCTGAGATGTTCTGATTTTTGCTTTAGCACTGATGCTGAAATTTGTGTTCTGATAGATACATGTATACAGCTGTGTGCCTGAGGGGTGAATCTGGAATGATTTGGATATAAAGATATTGTAGACCTATAATTGACACATAAATGCACACTCCCATGTATATATGGATATGGTCCTCTCTTCTCTGGATACAGAAGGAGACTGAAGAAGAGAAAGGAAAGCGACTGTTGAACTGAAAATAGAAAGGATATCAGTACTAGTCTGTCCTAGCCTGTCTTTTGATGTCTTTAATACTGTTGATACTACTTCCAGTAACTAACTGTCCTTCTGTCATTCAGCTGCTCTGACAAAGATGCTAGGCGAGGCTTGTGTGCCCATGCCAACGAGGCAGTGTTGGCAACCATGGGTGAGTTCCTTTTCTTTAACTCTTCTCTACTGGGGTTGTTCCTCCAGACGTGCCTAAGGCATTCCAGTCCACAGTGGTTGAAACTCAAATTCCTGGAACTGAGCAAATACCCTCTGAGCAGAGCAGAATGTGTCTAAGGATGAACTTCAGTCATACACCTTCATTAGTCTCTGTGGGGACTTTTCCAAATAACACTTTGCTCTGAAGAATTGTTCTGTTTTCTTTGTCCATTGGCCATACCTTGTCCATTGGCCTCTTTCCATTAATGATGCTCTTCTTCCCTGTCCCCTTTGTGTTTAGTTGAGGATGGTCAACTAGGGGAATTGTTTCCCATTGCAGGAGCTGTCAGCAAGGGAGTCTAACTCATTCTTATCCAACCCCATTATAAAGATCCTGATGGTCCTTGGTTTGCTGGGACCTGTGTGGGAGGAAGGGTTATCATGTGTTTGGTTTCATAAAAAGCCAAACAAAACCCTCTGCTAAACCTTGGTCTGCTGACATTTTAATTTCCGTACTGGTGTATGGTGTGAAGCCCCTCTGTACCAGGCGTCACACCGAGGTCAGTATTATCTGGTGGAAGTCAACAAAAGTGCACAAATTACTCTTGCCGTTCACTTTCAGGAGAAGGACTGCATGTCAGCTACATTATTGGAGGTCTTCTCAGCATCTTGTTTATTTTGCTGCTTATTGCTGCTTTAATTATATATAGGTAAGTGATCTTTTTCCCCCTCTTCTAACCAATAGTAAAATTTAGGGTTGTAGAAGAAAGCTCCTGAAAGAACTTCATCTTTCTTTGTTGTCCTCCAGTGGAAGCAGTGTTTGATTTTATTTGCAAGGTTTGTTCCTGTGCCTTGGAAGTGTTGGGCGTGCAAGTCTAGTATTTGAAGCTTTATTCTTTAAATTTTCTGCAGAGAGCTTATGAGTTAGGGACAGGGATGGGAGATAATGTATATATCAGTACATGTGTGAACTCATGTGCCTGGTGCCAGATAGCTTCACCAGTTACTGCCAGGACAGCTTGTGTGGTTACGTGGCAGTGCCTTGCTGTACTGGTAGCTAGTGGATGTACTGATAGCTGAAGAGTCAGGTGAAGCCAGCATTCCCTCTCTTTGAGGGACAGTGAAGACTGCTGGAACTTTCTGCTCGCTGAGCACTCAGGACCTTTGGATCCTGGCAGCAGGGCCCTGTGTGTTTTCTGACAGCTCTCTCCCTCTAGGCATAATAAGGCCAAGTTCACAGACCCTGGCTTGGCAAACCTAACCTACAGTAATCCCTCGTATCGGACATCTACCCAGGAGGTGAAGATTGAAGCAATTCCCAAACCAACCATGTACAACCAGTTGTGCTATAAGAAAGAGGTAAGAGCTGCTACTAAGGACATGGGGGCGCAGCTCAAGCTGCTGTTGAGTATTATAGGCCTTAGTATGTGAAAATGTTGCAACTTTTCAGCATTTGCTCCTAGGAGGACAGCTTCAGTGAATTGTTTGACTTCTGCAGAGATCAACCAGAAGCTCATCTTCCCCAGTGTGCTGTAGTGAATTAGGCCTGTCTTCAGTTCTCTGCTTCTTCCCCACTCCCACACCGTCATATATTTAATTTGCATTGGGTGCTGACCCTTGAAATACAGAAGCCAAAGGGAACTGTCCTCCCTGGAGGCAGTCCTGGTTAGTGACTGTTGCACCAAGGTTGCTTTGGACAGTCAGTAGGGGAACCAGGCAGCCAGAACGGCTTTGGTAATAAGAACGTGGCTTCTGGCTGTGCACTGCCTGGAGGGGGTGGGATAGGGAGAGAACTGGAGCCCTTATTAAATGGAGCATTTTAAAGGCACTGCAGAGGTCCGTCCTGTGTGCCACAGGATGGAGAAGGTTTAATAAGATACCTTGCAGCACTTAGTTTCTCCTCTGTTTTCTCCTCAGAAGCTTTCTTATCACTCAGATAGCTTCTCATCTTCCCTCTTCTGATTTCCGTCCACATCCTCACATCAGGTATCACTACTCTGTGTGTTTGATCCTGCCTCCCTCACTCCAGCTGTGTTGTATGGCTCAAGCACTGTCCCATGCTAATTATTCTTTCTTGTTGGTTTGTTGTTTTGCTTTTTTTTTTCCACTGCTTTTATGTCCTTAAACCAGCTCTACTGTCTGTCAAGAAAGTATGGGTAATTTTCTATGGCAGATCCTTTGGTCATGGCTTTGGCTGCTCATACTCTGTATGTGAGATTTGAAAAAAGGTAATTTCTGTAGGACTGTTTATGATAATCTAATAGATCACTTAGTTCCCCTAGCAGAGATCACAGCAAGACTTACACACAGGAGAATTTTTCCTGGCTTTGTTTTTCAAAGATACTATCCAATAGATTTCCCAAACTTTCCTGCTATTTCAGCCTTATTTGCTAAGGATAAGCCAGGATTATTTATCTGGGAATCTAAATCCTTAGAATTTTCTCTTAATTCTGCTGCTCCTAGATATACCCAGATGTACATTTCCCCTCCTCCTCCCCTCAGGGACAGATCAGATGGTCTAATGCTCAGTGAGCCAGGTTGGACAGATTTCATTACTTTAATCTCAGTGTGGTCTCTTTAGCCTCTGATCATTTCCATTGTTTCCCTATAATCTCTTTCCCCAGTATCACTGTGAGACTCGGACTCAGCAGTGGTATTCCAGCTGTGCTTTCCTGAGATGAACCTAGAATGACTCAGATAAAAGGATAGTGCAGATATTGCACACCTGGAATTGATTCCCTGCCTACTTTTACCATGAAGTCTTCTGGCTGTTCCTGCTTCCCCCTTTGGTTTGTTGGGTTTTTTTCCTCTTCCTTTAAAGGCTCAGCGTTGTTCTTATTCGCTGCTGTCAGGGAACATATATATAGTTGAATTAGAAGAGACAGCTGGTCTTCATTCCCCTTCCATGATTTGAAGGCTCCTGGAGTTTGGAATGAGAGCTCTTGCAGGGAGGATTTGTCTTAGGGTCGTGAAGAACTGAAGGGAAACTTAGAACGGGTTCTGCCAGTGTAAAAGTCCAAGTCAGGGGCTGTTTAAACAGAGATCCAGCCTTTCATCTGCTTCACTGTGTACATCCCAGCACTGCTTTGCTCTTTGCCATATTTTTCCATAGATGTATTATTTTTTCCATTCATCTGTCTGCTCTCTAGACTGGTCCTGAGCACAGCTACACCAAGGAGAAGATCAAGATTGTGGAGGGGATATGCCTTTTATCCAGTGATGATTCTGGGTGGGATGACCTTAAGCAGATTCGGAGCTCCCGAGGAGGGATCCTTCGGGACCACGTCTGCATGAAGACGGACACTATCTCTATCCAGGCGAGTTCTGGGTCACTGGATGACACCGAAACGGAGCAGCTGCTACAGGAAGAACAGTCTGAATGCAGCAGCGTGAACACAGCAGCAGCCACTCCTGAGCGGCGTGGCTCGCTCCCAGACACGGGCTGGAAACACCAACGCAAGCCCTCCATGGAGAGCGAGGTCTAAAGTGACTTTAGAAACACTCATACCCCTCCTAACCTTCGTGCTGCACAAAAAAAGACAGAACTCTGCCTGCTATGCAAGGAAGAGCACAGAGACCAGCCTCTCTTGCGAGTGGCCCAGGGACTGTGACCGCCCTTCAGCAAGGAGCTTGGGCAGCTGTGCTGTTGTGGTTGGAGAGGGAGGATGGGTGGGTTGGAACGCAGAGACTCTTTTGGTTCATTTTCACTGTCTGTGGTTTATTTATATGTTCCCTTTTCCTGGAAGCTGCCACATTAATTTTTGCAGTGACTCCTCTGGCCTGAATCTGGTTCGGATTCTGCATTCTCTGGCAACCCGCGAGTCCTGTGCCATCCAGCTCATGGTCCGTGCCCATGGAGAGAGCAGAACTGCCTCATTCCTAGTTCTTGGGCACAGAAGTTCCCCCTGACATTTCAGCACTAGCAGGAGTCTTTGAGGCTTTGTATTGAGGGGTCTCCAACTTGAGAGAGGTCTTGGAATAGATGTGGTATACTTTGGGATTCAAGGGGACGCTGACACAGGATCAGGTCACATTTTAAGGGCATAAAGAGGCTAACCACAGTTGCCATGGCTCACTTCATGCGAGCATTACTGCTTACTTTCCTATCTGCTAGTAAAACCAGAAAGGAATGCTCAGATCAGAGCACTGTGTCTGTTGCTGGCAGTGGACACTGCTCCTGTTTTCCCCTTCCCTGTTAAAACCTGTTTCTGCTCTGGAAAAACAAGAGTCGGCAAATGGCCCTTTCAGGATGCTCCCTGTGGGTACTGGAGTGAGAGTGCTGAACTTGAAGAGATTGGAATTGTTCTTAGCTCTACAGAGCTAATGGGAGGAAATGGATCTTAGCAAGACCTAAATTCTACTTTTGCCTCTGCATAACTGATATATAAAAAAAAAAAAAGAAAAAAGAAAATTTTCAAAGTCTCCACTAGTCCTAATTCTTCAAGGTCCCAATTCTCTTGGCCTGTAGGACCTTTGATTACCATAGTGAGGGAAAAGAGAGAATTCCTAGGTTGAGTCTTTCCTGGGGGAATGCTCAGTGCTGACAGTTAGGAACTGCTTTATTACTAGGCTGAGCCCATTTGACCTAGAAGAGGAGACAATAATCAGAGAGCTGTAAGGGCCATTTAAAATAGCTGTTTATCAGCTAGAATTGCACTATAAGTTCTTCTGTTACCACTAAGTAGCTCTCCTTGCAAAGTCATTTTTCCCATCAGCTGCATAAGCTTCAGTTGTCCTCGGGCCTCCAAGGCCTTTCGCCCCTTGGGGGTGTAATCCTACTCTGGCAGTTACACTCCAGCAGCAGCCGCAGCTGGGGCCTACGTGTTCCCAAAGACTATTGCCACCTTTTAATCTTCTCTTGATTTCTCTTATCAACCTTATTCAGAGGGGAAAAAAGAGAAAATATCTCTTGATAATTCTTCAAAAATGAGATTTATATTAACCCTTCAAGTCATATGGATATGGATTTACCATGATAGTGCATGGTAAAATATTATGTGTTAAGTCAGATACTTGGAAGCAAAACTTTCCAGTGAAGAATTACTTATGGCAAACTCTGTAACCTCTTTATCTCCTGGGAAAAGGTCAGGTACATTCCCACTCATGGTGTGAAGAGAGCAAAGCATACCCTAGGGGTATGGCCTAGAGGTGTGGGGAGGGTGCATCTCCTGCACAATGATTTTCCAGCTGGTAAAAAAAATAGCGAATCCATCCTATTCTGCTTTAACCTTGTTCATATACTAACAGTTCTGCTACCCCCGAAAAACACAACAGTTGCCAGCAGGTTGGCTGTACTTTTTACAGCAGAGGAAGCTTTGCAGAAAGCAGGGAAGGTTGTAGCTTTGATCTGGCCAGGAGGCTTGAAACTCTCTCTGTAACTGCACCATTGGGCTGACTGGTGTATATTCTGTGGAGCGTGAACTGGAAGTAAGGCTTGGAAATTTCCCTGTCTTAATGTCGGACTCTTCCCTACTCCCAGAAGGGTTTTTGTTTGTTCTAATTAGATTTTTATTTAATTATTTATTTGACTCACTCCAGCCTGGGAAGCATTGTTTTTGTTGGGCGGAGGCACATTTGGATTGAGGCATGGACTTGAGTGGGAACTGAGAAAGGAGTGCACACCACTGACATGGACCTTGCCTGTCTGAGCTGCCTCATGCAGGGAAAACACCAGAGGCCTCAAGCATAGGCAGAAGAATCCATTTGAACAGAAACCACATGTAGGGGCAGAGGCATCACAGCTGGGAGTCAGTAGGTGGATGGGGTAAGAAGGCTCTGACTTTTAGGAGAGCAGGGGTTTGGGGTGTGTTTGGGGTGGGTTTTTTTGCCCTGAGAGCTTATGTGAGCGTGCACCCAAATCCTGAGGTGGGATAGGGGTGAAACATCTGCCCAGACCTGTCACTTGAGGTTCAGTCAGGCTCTCAGAATAATTGCTGAGTCATCAAGTCCAGAATGTAAAGGAAAAACCCAGTCAGCCTTCTCAACACTCGTGGTGCTTGTGATCTACACCTTGATAAATATTTTCTGCTGCTTTTTAGGAGGGACCCTGCACACTCCATCCTAACAACCATTCTGCTCTCTGCTCCCTTCTTCAAATGATTATGGTCAAAAAGGAGCAACAAGATGTCCCACGGCCTGTCCTCTGCCAGGAGGCAGACAGAAATTTGTTTCTTTTTCCTAGAGACAGCCCCAGTGAGATGCTGCCTGGGGGGTTCATCATGCTTCCCCATTCTGGGGAAGAGAAGACCCTTGTTGCACTTAGGATGTTAAGAATGTAGAAAGACCACTGGAGGATGATCTCTTGAGCACTGATTTACTATGTAAAAAGCAAACCTCTCTCCTGTCTGTCCTGAGCTAACATCAGTGATTTCTGTGTGTTCCTGTGTAATGGTTTTATTGTTACTGGAGACATTGGACTTTCTGGAGTTATTTAACCACTGTGTTCAGTATTTTAGGGGTTGATGATAATTTAATATAAATTTAGCTTTTCTTAACCACTCTGCCTGGCTTTTGGTTGTGAATCGTGCATGGTATTTGGGCTCTTCTTTGAAAAAGCAACTCCCAGACCTGTTTGCACAGAACCTCAACTTTGCTTCATTTGAGAAGAGCAAGAAGGTAGGAATGGATCTGGGTTCTTTCGATAATCTGTTTGTCACACACACACTCTTCCTGCTGCTGCAGCTTTGAATCATGCACTTCTACGAATTCCTGCACAGACATAATACTTCTCACCCTGCTCCCACCTTGCTTTTTCCCCCCCTTTTTGTTACCATTTTAACGTGGTGGCAACAGCGGAAGAAGAGCTGGTTTACTGTCTGTAAGGGGTTTTGTTCAAGACCCCTTTCTGATGGAAGAAGTGCCAAAAAAACATTTAGACCATTTATTCCTGCTTATTTCACAGTTGAAGCACAGTGCAGAAGGGATTTTGCTAAGGTAATACACAAATATAATCACCTCACTTGAAAAAAAACCCTGATGATGCTTATACAGTGTGAGGGAGAGAGAGGGCATTCTGAAATGAATTGCAGTTGTGTTGATAGCACTCTGCTGTTCCTTCTCTTCTGCTTGCCCCCAAGAATTCTTCCTTCAGTTGTTTCAGCTGAAGTGAAGAAACAAAAGAGGGAAAACAGTCTGTACTCCAACACCCCAGTTACTGTTGGCAGACTCACTAATATGTTAAAGAAGAGAAAGGCTGGGATGTTCCCGAAAGCCGAACGTAGCCAGCTCAGAGCTGCTTTAGCCCTTTACGAAAGACGACGGCTTCGCGACGGCTCCAGCGGCCCAGCACCGCTTCTTCCAGTCTCCCGCAGGGCCGTTGCCGGGCGCTGCTCTCGGCGCAGCGGGCCCCGCAGCCGCTCCCCATCCTCGNGCCTGGCCCGCTGCCGCGCCGAGGCCGCCTACGCCGGAACGAGGCGCTGCCAGGGGCGGAGGAGGCCCTAGCGGAGCGCGAAGCGCTGATGCCGGATTCAAACGACCCAATAAAAAGAGCGGGTGCGGGCGTGGGCGGGACCGGCGCCGGCCAATGGGCGGTAAGGACACTGGGAGGTGCGGGCGGTGTTAGTGATTTCAAACCCTGCCGAGCAGTGGCTGGACCTTGCTGCGCCCGACCCGCGGGACCTAGGTAAGAGTTGCCGCCGTTGTCTCTTCCCAGGAGAGGGTCCGGCCGCTTCCTTCTCTCGCCCTGGCTCTCCGGGCCCGAAGGAGGATGGTGTTAGGCCTCTCTCCGTCGCTGGGCCTGGGCCTCCCTCGTCTCGTTCGAGGACTGGGCGGAGGCGCGGTCCTTAGTGACGGTGATATCCCTCCTCGGGAGCGATCCGGGCTCGCGGGCTTCTCCTGGCGCCGCTCCGATGGCTGCGTGGGGTCGGGGACCGCGACCGTCAAGGATGGGAAGCCGCGGCCTGCGCTAAGCCGCGCTGTAGAGGGGCTCGCCTAGGCCGCCCGCGGAGCTGGGGTCGGGGTTCGGGGCCTGTGGGCAGACGCGGCCCGTGCTGCTCCGCCGCAGTCCCCTCCTGCGTGTCGTCACTGTGGGCCCAGGCGCGCTTGGGAGCTGCTGAGGCCTTGCCTGGGGAGGGGCTGGTAGTGCGGGCCTTGAGTGCTGATGAGGGAGCTGGGCTCGGCCCCTTCCTCGAGGGAAATACAGACCCAGCATCTTCTGTCCTCGAGGGAAATACAGACCCGGCATCTTCTGTCCCCTCAGCGTGTGCTTCAGAAGGCTGCGTGCAGGTGTGCTTTCCCCTCCAAAAATGACCCGAGGAAAATGTTCCCTGAGGTGATTCTAATCTTAAAGCAAAAGGCATAAGCTCATTTCCATTTTCTACAGCTCTGTTGTTGGGTGCAGGTGTTAGTCTTGGATCTCCAGGGTAAACCACCTGGATGTGCTTCCTGTTGAATCTTCTGTAGTGTAAGTGAAGAGGGTCCAGACAGGAATGCGAGTACCATGCTCCTCCTCTACCCCCTTTTATTTCATTTGTTTCTGAGTCAGACCCTTGTGATTCTTCTTAAAACAGTAGCTTTCAGGTCAGTGTGGAGGGGGTTTTCTCCTGAATTTAGACTTCTG
This sequence comes from Baryphthengus martii, assembly GCA_013396935.1. Classification (NCBI taxonomy): domain Eukaryota; kingdom Metazoa; phylum Chordata; class Aves; order Coraciiformes; family Momotidae; genus Baryphthengus; species Baryphthengus martii. The sequence continues at coordinate 160,534 of VWZK01009439.1, forward strand.
ACAGTGTGAGACCTGAAGTGTTGTGCAGAAGAGACTGTGACGTGCAGAAACAAACTCCAAACTTGTAAAGAGTTTAAAGCAGGTATGTTTATTACGGTGCCGGATGCAAGGGGGAATCACTCCACCTAGGTTGCATACCAGGCACTAAAACTTGCTCACTTTTATAGTTATGCAACATGCATATTCATTAATTCATATAAATATTCAGTAGGTAACTTACGTTTCGTCCTGCCTCCCCACACACGTGCTTTGTGATGTTTCGGTGGTTGCTGGGTCCCCTCTGGTGGTCGTTGGATGAAGGCTGGTAGTCTTCCTCACCAGTAAACTTCTGACCTCTCGAGGCAGGTCTGGTACTCATACCAGTCCTGGCTGGTTCTGATGCAGCTGCCTTGCCTCCTTATCTTCAAGGATGCCTTATCTGTAGTCCTTCAGTCTGTGCTCCTTCTTGCTGTTCTCCGTTGTTTCACATGATGTTACAATGTCCTGCAGACAAAGCTGCTACTTCAAAGAAAATACATAAGCTATTCCTTAACAACTATTCTAAGGCCCCCTTTCCCCCCCACCTCTTAGCAACTGAGGAATGAAAATTCTGCGCAGCTTAAGCTGACCTGTACTCTGTTCTAAAATGAAAATAAATTAAAAATCACAAACTCATCTACAACAATTTTCAAACTGATTTGCGTTTGGTGTGTATCACCTAACTGTTCTGCACTTTTCCTGTTTTGCTGATTTATTATTTTGTGCTTGGTGTTGCATTGTCCAGCACTTCTGCTAACCTGTGGTGCTGTGAAAGTTGCCATCTGCAGATGAGAAGTGGATGAGTGGTTGTTGGGATGCTGGGCTGCCAGATGTGGGAGAACTTAGAATCATAGATCGTCAGGGTTGGAAGGGACCTTGAAGATCATCAAGTTTCAACCCCCCTGCCATGGGCAGGGACACCTCCCACTAGAGCAGACTGCCCAGAGTCCCATCCAGCTTGGCCTTACACACTTCCAGGGATGGGGCTTCCACCACCTCTCTGGGCAACCTGTGCCAGTGTCTCACCACCCTCATCGAGAAGAACTTCTTCCTAACATCCAATGTAAATCTCCCATCCTCTAGTTTGACTCTGTTCCCCTTTGTCCTATCACTACCTGACATCCTAAAAAGTCCCTCACCAGCTTTCCTGTAGGCCCCCTTCAGATCCTGGAAGGAAAACACTCCTACAGACATTCAATTAGTTTGAAACTGTGAAGGTGAATATTTCCTGATGCTGAGAGTTTCAAATATTGAAGCGTTCCAAAAGACTACTCATAAATATCTATTATTTTTCTTTGCTATAGGGTCAAGTCAGAAAGAAGAATGACTGAGTGCAGGTGGCTCTAGTTTTGACTCTGGTGTCCAATATCAGATCAGTGGATTGTGCAAAAATTAGTATTTGGTTTGATTTTTCTCACCTCGGGCTTCGCCTTTCTTTAAACTTTGCTGATTTGGTAGCTTTCCCTCATTAGGAATTTAGATGCACCATTTTTCCCCCCTCACACACCCTCTTCAGGAGTTAACAGTTGGGTGACACTTCTTAGGCAGCATTGAAAAAGCGGTACGTCAAAGGAGAATCAACAAAAATGGCCTTTAAGTGCAACGATCTGGCTCTGAACAAATTGTTGTAGATGTGTTGAAGGTTATTCTCAAGAATACAGAGTTGGGAATGTTAACTAGAGAATGTGCTGTGGAAAAAGTTATTTATGCAACACCTGCACAAAAATAAGCTTGAATTTCAGAAGCGTGGGAAATCAAGTGTTAGTCAGACTGCCTTAAATCTGTCTTGAGATGTCTTGTTTGATATTCTAATATCAAAAAAGTGAATGCCTGGGAATGGAACATATTCCTGATTCTTGTACTTTATGATTTAACTTCCACAGTGGTTCTTGTCCTTTCCCTGATATGGGCCCATTATGTAACCTGGGCCTGTGCTCCTGAAAGGCTGCCCTGCCCCAGTGCAGCTGAGGCTCTCCCACTGGTGTCTGTCACAACAGTCAGGACTTGTTCCCATTTCTTAGTCAGCTCAGGAAACCTGACTTCCAGTCTAATCTTAAAAGTGGCTTCTCTCGTGTGTATCACTCTGGGTGTGTGTAAGGTGGTAAATTTACAGCTGAAATTCACTTGACATTGTAAGCTCCTTCAGTCAACCTTTTTTTTTTTTTTCTTGCTACCCTGACTAATTGTGACATCTGAAAACTGTAACACCTCTCTTTGCCCCTTTTTATAGACCATTTATGAATGTCTTGAATAGTATGTACAATTAGGAACTGCTCAATGTTTTGTGGAGTAGATAGAACTGTCTCTCAATCTTAGGTAAGTAATCTGGATGATTTTGTTGTAGGATATAGGACTTCAGGGACCCTTGAGAGATGCAAATACTTCTAAACCTTCTAAATAGGGTCTTCAAAATCGTGATCAGGGATCATCTGGTTCCTCTTTTTTCCTTTCTCTCTCTCCTCTGTTCCGTGGTACCAGCAGTTTTTTTTTTTTTTTTTTTTTTTTAAAAGTAATGTGTAATTTTGTATTGTTGACTTGTAAACTACTTAATGTTTGTGAAGTCTCTGCCAAAGTAGGATGGCATTAAAGGCACTTTGCATCTGTAACAGAATGGTTTCAAGACATGATAGTCTAAGGCTAACAGGGTGTTGCTGCTGTTGCTGAGCGTGTTGCAGCCTGTTGCCGTGGTTCCTCATGCAGGGCTGGAGTTGTGAAGTGTGACAGGGCAGTGTGCCCCTGTGCTTAAGCAGAACATCGCCTTGCACTGGGCGCTGGTGCTGTGGCTTGTTTGAAAAGAGCTGCATGGTGTTTGGGGTTGTTGCTGTGGTGGCTGAGCTTCTGCGAACGTTAGACGTGGAAAAGCAGAAGCTGTTGTGCATGTTTGTGCCTCCTCGTTAGAGGTGGGGGGGGGTTTGAGGTGTTAGAAAAAGTAACTTGGACGATTACACAGTGGGGAGCATTGCTCGTGTTGGCAGTGCTGAGAAGAGGCCTCTTTCTTCAGCTACCTAAAAAGATGTTGGAAAAACCAGAGTCTTGCATCATATGGCTCGATGCACTTCCCAGGAGGAAGCTGCTGCCACCCAGTTTCCACCATACCGGCTTCCATTGCTGCCGTTATTGTAGAAGAAACATCGCAAAATGCCCAATGGTGGGCTAGAGAGTTTGCTGCTGAATAGGCTCCACCGTTGCACTGTGACTGCACATCTCGCAGCAGAACGTGAAATGCGGTGGTGGTGTGGTGCCAGGCTCTTCATTCGTACCTCCTTTGGGAGGTACTGTGCTCTCCATGGCAGGCCTCGCTCTTCTTGTCGACTTTGAGCTGCTCCCTTCAGCAGCCGGGCATCGCTGGTGATGGTGGCTGCGACCGTGTCTGCTCTGCCCGGGTAGGGCCGCAGCCGCCTCCGCTACAGGACTAATTATTCTGACGGAGAGCTCAGGGCCATGACTCGCGGGCCGAGCAGGGCAGCGGCCGCCACGGTCCGGTGGCCCCTGCCCGGCCTTAGGGCGGGCGCCGGGAGAGCNNNNCGGGCGGGAGCGGAGGGAAGCTCTTCTGGAAGGTGCTGGGGATGGCGCCGGCAGTTCGGGGAGGGAGGGAGGGGGCGTGCTGCCGTGCCGAGGGTGCTTTCCTCGGAGGAGGGAGCTACTGGTCGCTCCTGGGGTGTGATGTCTGCCTCCATCAGCAGATCAGGCCGTCCTTTTAAAGAGCATCGTATTGAGTCTTTGCATGAGGTTTGTAAACACCTTGAGGGGTGGGGGACTTTGCAACTGATAAGCGCGACCCCGCTGACATCTTTCGTTCCAGTCGCCCTTAGAATTATGTCAGTGCACGCAAACTTGCCCGTGGGTTGCCCTTTTCCCCTTTGCCCCTCTCTGCTTTGTAAGACTGTCTTCACTCCAGGCTTACCAATGCAGTAAGAAATTGCGTTTGCTCTTAGATGTAGCAGAAGGTCAGTTTATTTTGAGTTGTCTTTCACTTCTAGATGCATGGAAAAGAACAGTCTCAGTTACTTTGAGACCATGTATTAAAACGTATTGTTCCAGAGAAATTATTGTCTATCTCCCTTAATGATAACTCACCATTTGTGCCATTAAGGTGTCACTGAGCAGAGGTAGGACAGATGAGTTAGAGTAGGCAAGAGAGAGTTTAATGCTGTTTTCTCTTGAATGCCATTTCATTGCTTCTGAAGCAGTAGCTTCAGCTGCCATCCACTCCAAACCAATTCCTTTTAAGCGCGCCTTTCTCCTGTTTCTTTTTCATTATTCTGAGGTCCTGCCTTCCTTTCATCAAGAGTCTATATATCTCGCAGCTTCCAATTCATCTTATAATTGAAAACACCAGCCTTAAAAATCCTGAGGAAATTTTTATTGCCCAAGCAGCAAATAATAAATTTTTTTTAACCTCTTATTCTTTTGTCCGTCGTCAAAAGATACGGACTGAAGCTGGAAAGAACGTTTACAGGCTGACTGAAAGTTCTTCTGTCTGTTGCTTTTGCAAGTATCTCTAGTTCAAGATTGTTAGCTGGACTTCAATTTTTCCTTTAGATTATGTGGAATTTACTAAACCAATTACATTATTTCACTGACTGACTAGGCTTTAGTTCTTAGATTTATGTGCTCTTCAAAATACTTATTGTGTCCAGGTGTGGTTTAAAATAAAAATTCAAGTATGTTATGATTACCTGAATTTTTCAACCTCCTTTTTTTGTTTGGTTTTTTTGAACTACTTTATGTTGTATCTAGCAAGAAGTTTTAGCTGGCAAATACCAAAGACATTCTGGACTAAGCTTCTGAGAAAGTGAAACTTCATCTTTTCAGAGCCAAAGAGCAAAAGTGCTCCAAAACTGCCATTAAACAAATGAAAATTCTTTCTTCTAGGAAAATTGTGAGTTATGCTGGCAGAGAACAGTCTACTGAGAAGTATAGTTTAGTGTAAAATGTGACATAGAGCTTGTACACTCTTCAAATATGTGCTCTACTGTCTAGGAACATTTCAAACATAGTTTCCTTTAAAAACGCCTCTCTTGCTTTCTCAGAGCTTACTCTTTTGAGTAAAGTTTTTGAGAAGCTTTCAAACTAGCAAAATGCTTGATGCCGTTCTTGTGCAATAGGTGGAGGTGAGTGGGGAGAGGTGGATGATTGGTATCAATAAACATCTGGTTTCGTTTAGCAGAAAATGATTTCCTAGTTTGCCATTGAACATTTCATGTAAATAATGGGCTGGCAGCTGAAAATTCACCATATAGTGATAGGTGATAGATGTGTGCGTCAAAGCAAAACACATTTCAGGGTGTTTACAATGAATGGACTTTCTTTAGCTGTAGCCTATCCTATGAAGCTGTAAGATTAATGCTATTCTGCTCTCAAAAGTTATAGCAGAGGAAACGTTTGTTTAGAAGCTGAGTAGGAGCTGTTCGAGGCAGCGTGTGTGGTTAGTCCAAACTTTCATGTACTGACACTTTCCCATAATCTCTGAATGCATTGAGAAATTTATTTCCTAAACTTATTCCTATTCAGTGGAGAAGTCTGACTTTTACATTTTAAATTCTTGTGTTTGTGCTGCCTTGTGAAACGTTTGCTGCTTTTACATTGTCTCCCTTTGAAAGACATCCTATTCTTGCCTTGATGGTCTTCATTTTCTCCCCGCTCCTGACACAAGAACTTGCCCTGCCAAGAACTGTCAGGGAGGATTTGTTATTCATCTCCATTGCAGATTCCTCATCTGACTTGCTTATGGAAATGTATTGATGATGTGAATAGCGGACCTCTCTCACAAAACTTGGTTTGGTGGTTCAGTCACTTTGGAGGTGATTTTCTGGATTCTACCAAAATGAGTATCATTACTGAAAGGCTTAAATCTGTTTGCTCTGAATTGTGCTAACAAGAAAGCTATGTAGGTCAGACACTTCCTTGCTGCAAATTCACTAGTAATAACATAATTTAGCTGCATTATTGTATAATGATGCTACTTGGATGTTGAGAAGTAATGACTTTGAGAAGTAACGGCTGGAGATTTATGTGTCTTTGCAAAGTAGTTTTTGTCAAATCTGGCATATTCTGTGAACATACAGAACTCAGTGACTTAACTGAAGGGAGAAACAACAGTCTCTTATTCTGGCAAATACAAGATGTAGACAGTACAAGATCTTGGCATTAGGATGGGCGTGAGCAGTGCTGAAGCTAGAAAGATGGGATGTTTAAGAGGGAGCTCTCTGTCTGACCATGGAATTCTTTCTGATAAATTGGCTATTCTAAAGGGATTTGTGACTTCTTACAGAGCATGGATAATTTTACTGCTAATTTTAGATGCCGGGTTCAGCGCAGAAAGCAACTTAACCCATTTTTATAATTGAAGTAACCGTTGTAGAAGTTAACGATTTTTAGTAGTTAATCTGTTTCACAATCTCATGTCTGTCCCATCATGTGTGTTCCCTGCCAAGTTGAGTACATTGTGATGTTGGGAAGGGAAATAGGTCCTAGGTCCTTTTCTTTTTTTTTCTAGATTCCATAATGCATCAATATACTGTACTAGCAAGAGGTCACACTTTGTGACATTGAACAGTTATACATGTGTAAGGGCAAAAATACTTGCAAATCAGAATGAGCTTTGTAATGGACAAGCCTTTTTAATAGAGTTGTTCCTGACTTTAGAGTTTGAACTGATTTTAGCACTGTAGAAAGCTAGTGCTGTCCTACAATAAGATCTTCCTTGGCAGAACGGATTTTTGAAGATAGATAAATGCTCTGTTTTATTGTTGAAGTAGGAAGTTTATGCTCCTGTTTTCTAAAAGAACAGGGTATAGATGAGGGTTTGGTTTAGTACAGGTGCCAACGCCTTATTCTGGTGTTTCTGCTGCTGGCAGGTGTTGGAGCTCTGTTTCTGTTTTCTTTGTAAAGAACTATTCCCTTGTGTTGATTCCTTATGCTTTCCTCAACAAAATAATATAGACAGGTAATGCCTTGAATTACCTCCCAAGTTTCTGAACAAAATTCAGAACTAACTAATTTCCTCTTAAGTTCACTCTGCTCATTCTTTCCAAAGGCGTGTGCGAGTTTGGGAAGAGACCGCTGTGGCTATTCATGTCATCAACATCCACACTAGGGAATTACTCCATTGTTTCTATACTAGTACATTAAGATGCAGACATTCCTAATGCAAACACAGCTATACTGGCAAAGCTGCGTCTGTCTTGATGGTGCTTGGCTGCAGGATTTACTGCGGCAGCATCCGCGCCAGGGCATTCCTGCCTCCTCTGCTGGGTGAGCTCTTTGCAGAGTTTTTAATGGGAATGCAGTCTCAGTTTTGCTTTTGGAGAGAAATCATTACGATCGTGGAACTAGATACTGATTTACCTTCCACCTCCATGTTTGCCATGAGTGTCTTGCTTTTGCATATGGGGTGAGTTGTTGTTTTGTTTGGGGGCTGTTTGGTTGGTTTGTTGGTTGTTTTTTTTTTAATATGTAAATTGCATTGAATTTGAATCAGGGGGCTGTTATTTCTTTTTATTTTTGAACCCTCTTTTGGTAGGCTGAAGGAGGAGATTAGAGAACAAATGAGAGGTTTGGGCAAAGAATAAGAAAGAGCAGAGTTTTGGAAGAGTCTGAACAAATGAGAGCAGGATCTGTTGCAGAAGCCTGATGGGGCTTTGATGCAAAAAGATGTCATAACTTACTTGCCCTGTTGACCTCTTTGTTTTGCTATGGCCTTTCAAAGCTTGAGTTTTATTTTCATTATAACTTGAATGTCAGATTACCTTTTTCTTGTCCATTCCTGACATAGAGGAATGGTGTGACCAGGATTTAACACAGAACTTCTTTTTTTTTTTTTTAATAAGTTGTACACTTGGAAAGGTAGTGTACTAGAATTAATGGTTCAGTAGAATGGGCTTCAGGTAGCCTCACTTCTGTGTACTTAGTTTCTTACATAATGAGCAGAGTGATGCCTTCATTTTCAGTGAGTTCTAGTTCTAGGGGTTAATTAAGTCTTCAGCTTTGGCCCTCTTAGTGTGTTTTGTTTGCTTTTTTGTTTCCTTGTGGTTTGGTTTTTTTCTTAAAAAGCAAACTTCTCAGCATTTCTGAGCAACTGTGCTGATTTCAAGAAAAAATATCCCCCCATCAGTGTTTGTGAATTAAGATGAACAAAGCAGAATAATGCCGAGATACGCTTGTTTGTACGGGTGGTCAGCTTCTGTCCTAGCATTGATTTTTGTTTTATTGCTGTTGGGCAAATCTGTAGGTTTATGCAATTATAGTGAGAACAGTATTAACATCCATAGGAATTTATAAATATTTAAGGTAAGCTTAGTGTAGTTTGGTGTGGATGTAGGTGTTGGTGGCTGGTGGGAATTTTGGTGTTGGTTTTTTTTGGGGGGTGGGGGGGTTGGTGATACGTGGTTTTTGTTATTGAGGGATTGCGTTGGGGGTTTTCTATGTGTCTTCTAACTAGTCTGGGAAGGAGGAAAAAAAATGTTCTTATTGTGGGCTGTTGCTGGCCTAATTTTCCTGTTTGAGTTAGCTGTATGTTAGTGCTGTGTGGCTAACAGAAAGCTTTGGAGAACCTGCTTATGTTAACTTAGACCTGTGAAATTACACTCCTAATTCTAGGCAATAATTTTCTTCAGAGAACATCTGTGCATTAGGTGAAATACTTTGTAGGTTAAATTGTGCAGCTTTGTTGGCCTGAGCTGAATTCACATTGGGAATATTCTGCTGGTGTTGTGTGTTTATGTGCCTTTAGTGGTAAACTATTGGACGTGCTGGCCAGTTTTTAGAATTTTGGTCGTTTTTGATGCATACAAACTGGTATGCCTCGGAGAGGTTATTCCTCTTCTGGTTCGATTTTGTTTGTTCATATAAACAATGTTGGGAGCCCTCCTTACTGCTGCTGCTATTTTCATTTTGCTGATCTCCCTGCATCAGGCATGTTCTCTTGTTATTCTTTGAGCAGGCGGGTTGGTTGTGTAATGTCTGAGATGGGCGTTGAGCCTGAGGTCCGATCTCTCTTACCCTAATGGTCAGTATTCCTATTTTAATAAAATGGAAAGGGGAGGAGGAAAACACTTAGGAACTTAAATGAATAAGGATTTGAGCCCTATGTGAGGTAAGAAATTGATCTCTTGACAGTTGTCGACGGTGGCAGCATTAGAATTAGGGCATAAAGTGGCCAGCTTGCAAAAATGGGGTTTATTCCTCTGGCAGTGCTGTTCACTTTGATTGCACTGCTTGTATAGTTGTTAAAACCACTGTTTTCACCCTAGCACTCCATTATTTTTTTGACACTGATTCATGGCACCTGTTTCTGAAAGCACGCAGCAGTAGGGTCAGTTTTCTAGTGGTGGTGGGTAATCCTAGTCCCTTCTTTCTCAAGATCCCGTGAGGTTATATTCCACGTCCTTTCTCAGTTTACAGAAACTTTCACAGATTGAGACTTTTAGTGTCTAAAATACTGTCAATTGTTTGGGTTTCTTTTAAGGAGAATTATGTTGCAGATACCATCCAACATGTATTTTTCTGTGTTCTAACTCTCTTCCTGATCTCTCTCCACAGGAATTACTGTAATTACAAGAAGAACCGGAATTACAATGGGGGACGACAGTGAGTGGATGAAACTGCCCATTGACCAGAAATGTGAACATAAGGTAGGAAATCTTGACTTTGAGGTTGGCTTGCTGTATATCTCTGCTGTAGTGATTCTGTGGTACTTCTCTAAGTACACCATAGTTAGGTAATCACAGAATTGTTGGAGCTGGAAGGGACCTCTGCAGATCATCTAGTGCAACCTCCCCACCAAAGCAGGATTGCCCAGAGCACGTTGCCCAGGGTTGCATCCAGGCTGGTTTTGAATGTCTCCAGAGAAGGAGACTCCTACTTCCCTGGGCAGCCTGTTCCAGGGCTTCATCACCCTCACAGGAAAGAATTTTCTCCTCATATTTAGATGGAACCTCCTGTGTTCCAGCTTGTGCCTGTTTGCCCTTGTCCTGTCACTGGGCACCACTGAGAAGAGCCTGGATGCATCCTCCTTACACCTGCTCTTTAGATATTTATAGACATTGATAAGGTCTTCTCTCAGTCTTCTCCAGGCTAAAGAGGAAAGGTCTCTCAACCTTTCCTCATGAGAGATGGCTCCAGTCCCCCAGTCATCTTCATTGCCCACTGCCAGACTCTCTCCAGTAGTTCCCTGTCTCTCTTGAATTGGAGAGCCCAGAACTGGACACAGTATTTCAGGTGTGGCCTCACCAGATCAGAAGAGAGGGGGAGGAGAACTTCCCTTGACCTACTGTGCACACTCTTCCTAATGCACCCCAGGAGACCATTGGCCTTCTTGGCCACAAGGCCACATTGCTGGCTCATGGGTAACATTGCCTACCAGGACTCCAAGATCCTTCTCAGAGCTGCTTTCCAGTAAGTCGACCCCTAACCTGTACTGGTGCCTGGGTTTGCTCCTCCCTAGGTTCAGGACCCTACATTTGCCCTTGTTGAACCTCAGAGTTCTGCTCTGCCTAACACTCCGGCCTGTCCAGGCTCAGTGATCTCAACGTCTGCAGAGTGTGTATATAACAGATCTGAAACTGCATTTATTAAGCAGAATTTAGTAGCGTGATAATCTGTGTGGTGTTGCACTGAAAGATCAGTGCACTCATTCCTGTGGAGCAATTACTCATCTATATCTGAAATTATTGTTGGTCTCCCACCTACTCATCAGTGGTTGGTAGAGCTTATGAAGAGCAGAGGGGAAGACTGGCATCTCTCTCTCCAGATCATCCTTGTCAGGAGAACAAATATTTTATCCTGTTGCATGTTTTTCATGAAGTCATTAATCAGAAGTTTTGCAGATGCCAGCTTACTGAGCGCACTTTGGACTATGACTGGAGAGCTTTGCAAGATTGATGATTTAAGATTGTAGTAGCACAACCTTTAAATGTCTGCTTTCTTCTTCTAGCTGTGGAAAGCCAGATTAAATGGTTATGAAGAAGCCCTCAAGCTCTTCCAGAAGATAGATGATGAAAAGAGTCCTGAATGGTCCAAGTATCTTGGACTGATAAAGAAATTTGTGACAGACTCCAATGCGGTGGCTCAATTGAAAGGACTGGAAGCAGTGCTCGCTTACGTTGAAAATGCTCATGTAGCTGGGAAGTAAGTAGCTTTTTCTTGCTATTAGTAGGCTGTCAGGACAGTTCAACATGTCTGAGAGATGCTGCAGATAAATTGTGCAGTGGCCACTAACAATTCTGATCTTTACTGTGGAGAGCAGAACTTGCTTTCTTATATAGAGAATTTGCCAAATTGTAGACTCTCCTTGTAGATGGCCTCCATGTGCTTCTTAACTTGTCAGAAATTACTTAAAATGCTCAAAGAAACTGTTGAGGGTAGTAGCGAAGATTTCTGAAATGGCAGGGAAAGTGAAGCAGTAATTTAGTAGTATAGGAGCTGTGAACTAGTATCCCTGTTCTTGTTTTACTAAACGAGTCTGTATGTACAGGGAGCCTTTTTTCCAAGGAGGTATTTGTGTCATTCATGGATGAATGTGTTACGTTTATGTGGCATTGCAACCAGCTTAGCCATATGAATCTTCATACCTGCCAATTTCTTCACAGAATATTTGTTTAGTATGTCACTGTCTAGCTTATGAAATCACCTGTATTCCTGAGGGTGAAATAAAAACACTTGATGGGCCAGATCAGTGCTTTGGTCTGCAGACTTTGTGACCCGATGGAATGAATAAAAGTCTTACTTAAACAACAAATAGAAAACCCCAAAGTTTTGTTTAAAAACCTGCCAGTCTTCCAAATCCCTTGATTTAAAAGTGCTGTAAATTACTTGATTGGAAGCTTTGAAGTCAATGTGAAATCCTGTACTGGGCTTGCGTGTCGATGCTGTGTGTTAGTTAAATGTAACATACGCAGTTCTAGGAAATGGCATTTATTTGTGAACCTTAACTAATGGATATTAATGAATACACTTTTGAGAAAATGTCTGCTATTCCCTGTCTGGTGTAGTCCAGTGTCAGGAACATAACTAGCACTCAGTCTGCAGGAGTTCGTTTGCTAAGACTAGAGGCTGAAGTTGTCTCTTACAGAAAGTGTCTTACAGAAGCTTTCAAAGTTAACTTAGAATTTAGTTTCTGTTACATGAAGACTTGCTGAGTTTTAATCCATGTTTTGGGTGTTGTGTGTGTGTTCTGTCTGTAGAACACCTGGAACATTTAATTACAAGTAACACTCTCTTTCATCTTTCAGGACAACAGGAGAAGTAGCATCTGGAGTTGTAAATAAAGTGTTCAATCAGCCAAAAGCCAGAGCAAAAGAGCTGGGTCTGGATATATGCCTAATGTATATAGAAATTGAGAAAGGGGAGGCAGTGCAAGAAGAATTACTAAAGGGTCTGGACAACAAAAACCCAAAAATCATAGTAGCATGTATAGAGACACTTAGAAAAGCACTAAGGTAAGTGTTTAGGTTTTAGGGCATAGTTTGTTTTGTGCGATTTTTATTTTTTTTTTCATTTGGGGTTTGTGTTTTTGTTCCCCACCCCCCAGCAATATGTGGAGTCTCATTTATTGCTTAAGTCTTCAGCAGGCCCTTGTTACTGTTGAATAGGATGTATCTTTACTGGACTGGTATTTTTTTGACAAGAGCAGTGAATGGCATCATGGGATTTGTTAGAAGTGAGGGGTGTCTTTGTTGTCCAGGCCTCGCCTGGATTGCTTTCCTTCATGGCAACTGTTTACCAAACTGCTGTTTTCACAATGGACCTCTGAAAGAAGGGCAGGATTAGTGTGTCTTGTTCCAAACTGTGGAGCTTCTCTTCTGAATAGCTGAAATAAACTCACTGATGGGAAAACTAAAATGTAGTCTTTTTTTAAAAAAAGTTTTCTTAAAAAGCCCCGGTTTGCTCACTGATGTGAGTGTCTTTAATTGGGCACATGGTGTGTGTTTTTGGAAGAAAAGAGGAAAAAAAAAAAAAAGAAAAAAGCTAATTTCACAGTAAGTTTCCATTGTCCATATAACAATGTCTTTATTAAAAATAACGCTCTCTAAAAATCAAATGCAATTTACTTAACATGGGGTAGCTTGTTTCCAGATTGGATTTGGAGCATCTTTTTTGTTCCACTTCAGGATCCGTTTACTGTCTTTGAGTTGAGTGAAAAATACTGGAGTTTATCAAATTCTTACCATACTGTTCACTAGATTTACTTTCTCTAAAAAAAAAAAAAAAAAAAGCATAATTTTGGTATTAAACTTTTTTTTTTGAGTAAAGTAGTTCATGTGAAAACTTTGTGTAATACAGATGGAGAGAGTCTTATGCTAAGTATTTTTTTAAGAGAACTTGCTGAGGGAAATGTAAAAATGGTCCTTGTTCAACTAATTGTTTCAGGCTTTTTTTAATAGAAATCAAAGTAGAGCCCTAGGCTTAGCACATTAACTATGCTTCTGCTAAATGAAACTCCTGTCCCACATTTAAGAATATATTTTAGCTATTTTAAGTTACCTTACCTAATCAATTGTGGCTTTAACAGTACAGTGTAATTAGAAACTTGCATTACCTTTCTCACTATCTTTCAACTGACCACACCTGTAAAATGTGCCACATCTGCCTGTTGTTCTGTTTGCTTTTTTTATATGCAGTATTTTATTATCTTTATGATGTCAAGATGAGTTTCTCTCCTGGAGCCCTATTGCTTCACCTTCATCTTCTGCTTCTGAGCTGTACTGCTCCCTACATTTGTCTTGTGCTTTGTCATTGACAACAAAAGTTCTCTGTGCTGCACCTAGATGGGTAGTTTGAGTGCATAACTAGTTTAGCTTCTAGTGGTTTTTATCTTGTGGTAAGGTTTCTGTTCTCTCTGGTGGTGTTACATGAATTAGATAATATTGTATCGGTTAGACAAGAATAAGAGAATTGGCATAGGTTCTGATCCTAAAATCCTCGTTTTTTGAGTCATAATAGAAAAATAAAAATCTTGGTTAACTCATTTGTTCATGTTCTGCATTTAAATTGTATTGTTTCTAAGACTGGTGCCTCTTCTGCAGGTTTTAATACTTAGTATTTCTCACAGTGGGCATGGAAGTTCTTAGAATAAGGATTTTTAAGTGGTTTTTTTAGTTGTTGGGGTTTTTTTAAGGTGGCTGTATGTGTTTTTTTTAAGGTGGTTTTGGTTATTTTAAGATTTTTAAGATTTTTTTTTTTTTTAGATTTTTTTGAAAGTGAGACAAGTTTTAGCTCTTGAGCAGCCTTTTTACTAGCTTTTTCGTAAGATGCTTGGTTGGAGAGAAGGAGAGGAAAAAGTGTGATACGTGGAAAGCTTAATTCAGAATTCTCAAGGAAAATAAATAGTTCTGAATCAAAAAATTGTGGCTTCTGTGGTGGTTTAGATGCAATGCTTTATGAAGTGTAGCAGTTAACTTTATTCTGAGTATGAAAAGAAAGTTCTCGTTCTCATTCAGCAGTGATTGGAAAGGAAGTTTAGTGTATTCAGTTCAAAAACATGTAGAATTTGCTGACAGAGCAGGGTGATTGGCTGGAGAAACTTGTTTTATGTGCCTTTTCAGGAGCACATATTTCAACGTGTGTTTTCCTTGAAGATGACCCAGGCTCACTATAATTATCTGGTTCCAACAAGTGGAAAAGTGACTAAGGCTTTTACTGCAGTTTGCCTCCAAGGATAAGGAGAGACAAAGGAGCTTCAATTCTGATTTTAAAACATCATAAAAAATTAGATCATACAAATTTTGGTCTAAGAACGCTTCTTTTTGTCTTTTTTTTTTTTTTTTTCTTTCTTCTTTAATCCACACTCCGTTCCAGCAAGGGAACAGATTGAAGCAGCAGATTGGATTAAGTGGCTTGAAGTGACTTCGGAGGCCTCATTTTGTAGTTCTAAGCTGGGCATGGAAGAGAATTATGATAGGACAAATAGTCTTTAAATTTTAGAATAGCTTAGTAGCTTCACAAGATACTAGCTCTAGTAATGATTTAAGTATATGACACAGTCCGTAAATGTGCACTGAAAGCATTTTGTACATTGTTTTAAAATGCTTCAGTTGTTAGTTGTAGATCACTCTCTGGTTCCTACCTGGACACTGATGCCATTCCATGTTTTTAACTTGCAGTGAATTTGGTTCGAAAATAATCTCACTGAAGCCAATCATTAAAGTATTGCCAAAACTTTTTGAGTCTCGGGAAAAGGCTGTTCGAGATGAAGCCAAACTCCTTGCTGTGGAGATCTACCGTTGGATAAGGGATGCTCTGAGGCCTCCACTGCAGAACATCAATTCTGTTCAGGTAGGTGGAAAGTCATCTTTATCCAGACATTTGAGAAAACGCTTCCATGCTCATCCTCCCTGATCTGGTGGTGGTAGACATTCTTAAAGCTGAAATTTTTCAGGGACAGCAACATTATTTTTTTTTTTTGTTAGCTTCCTGTAACTTTACCTAAAATAGTAATCTTTCTTTGTTATTTGCAAAGAAATCCTGACACTGTTTTGTTGCTCTGAATATATGTGTAGTTGGGGGGGGGGGCGAGCATCCTATTGAAACCGAGGAGGGGCTTTGAGACAGAATGATGTTTCTTGGATACCTAACCCAAGGGCAAATGGTTACCTTTGTAAAAGACTGAAAGCCTTTAAGTTGACCAATTTCCTTCTCAGTTTTTTGTTTTTTTTTTTTCCTGAAGTCTTTTTTCTTTACATAGCCCTTCAGACTTGTTCTCATGGTGCTCAGGATGTGACTGCTCCACTTCAGGAAGTGGCATTATATTCTGGTAGATAACTGTGCTGTTGGAGCTGGGACATTCTGTTATCTTAAAACATTATCAATTATTTATGCATACTTTCCTCCTACCTACTTGAGTTAATTGCTTTCAGGTGAAAAGCAGTAATGTGCTGGAACAATACATGTTTTTTAAAAGTCTCCTCAGTTTGTAATGATGGCATTACTGTAAGAAAAAGATCTTGCTTTGTGCTCAGCCAACTTTTACTTTAAAGCTTCTACAGAGAAGACACACCATTCTGACCGTTCTACAGTTTGTACTTACATCAGTGCTTTGCATTGATGTTTTTGTGGCTGATATTCTGTTCTGTGGATATCCTTGGTCAGAAGCTTCTGAACAGTGGCTGTGAAGGGGAAATCACTTCTTTGGTGGTAGAGAAAGGACCTTGAAATGTAGCGAGTGCTGTCTTTGCTTTGGAATAGGAAAACTCCCATGCTTTCCATGAAGCATGTGCTTGTTTTGGGGTATGTACAAAATGTCTCTGATACCATGATTCTTTTCCCTTTTGACAGCTAAAAGAACTGGAAGAAGAGTGGGTCAAAGTGTCATCAACTGCTCCTAAGCAGACCAGATTCCTACGTTCCCAGCAGGAGCTGAAAGCAAAATTTGAACAGCAGCAGGCGGTTGGAGGAGATGCAGATGGAGGTAAATTTACTTGATCTCTGAACTCCATTGGAAAGTGTCGCTGGCTGTGAAGGAACGCTCGCTTGGGGAGATGCTTTTACTCCAACTGGTGCAAAACATGTGGAATGCAGTACACAGGAAAATGTGGCTGGGGCAAAAACTTCATCTGAAAGAGTATCTGTCCTTTAGGGCCACAAAATCACAACTGCTGATGGTGCTTTCTTAAACAGTGAGCCTTTGGTGGTGCTATAGTCCCCGTTTCATTTCTCACTCTGCTTCTATTTTTCTGTCTTCTGGTTGCAGGAGGTGACGATGAGGAAGAGGCAGTACCTCAAGTAGATGCATACGAGTTGCTTGAAGCTGTAGAAATTCTTTCCAAGCTTCCCAAAGACTTCTATGAGAAAATAGTAAGTGTAAACTTACATACTACTAGTTAATTCTGTGACACATGGGGGTAATGAGTCTTAAAACTTACCGGCATTTTGCAGTGTATGGTTTAATAGTGCATGGATAATAACTGACTAGTGTAAGTAAAGTATAGCTTACCATAAATAAGTATCAAAATCTGATTTACCATCAAGAAAGTTGTAGCTTTAGAGAGCTGAGATATGTCCTGGGAATGGACTGTGTTTCATATTTCATTGCAATTATTGGTATTTAACTGTAGGGAGGCTTTGGCTTTCTTGGGATAGAATTAAGTTTTAAAATCTATGGCTTGTAGCAAGTATACTTCTCTAAAACTCTTTGCACTTAAAAATAAATGTGAATTATTTGCTCTGCAGGAAGCAAAAAAGTGGCAAGAGAGGAAAGAAGCTCTAGAA
Organism: Baryphthengus martii; assembly: GCA_013396935.1. Lineage (NCBI taxonomy): Eukaryota > Metazoa > Chordata > Aves > Coraciiformes > Momotidae > Baryphthengus > Baryphthengus martii. The sequence goes on from VWZK01009439.1 coordinate 177,760, forward strand.
GCTGTTGAACTGCTGGTGAAAAATCCCAAATTAGAATCAGGAGACTATGCAGACTTGGTGAAAGTTCTCAAAAAGGTAATAAATAAAACCCAGGGTGCACATACGGTTTAGTTTTTTTTCAGATTATTTGTTTTATACTTTAAAACTTATGGTTGGGATAATAACAAGTGGAAAATTATTAGCTGAAACAGTGGTGGAAACAACCCAATCTGTGGTCTGCTGACTATTCTAAGAAATTCTTCCAGGTCTCTGAAACTTGGGATTTTCTGTCTGTAATAGGTTTTTCCGTTTGTGTTTTCTCTTCAGGTTGTTGGAAAGGATACAAACGTGATGTTAGTTGCTTTGGCTGCCAAATGCCTCGCCGGACTAGCTACTGGCCTCCGAAAGAAATTTGGACAATATGCAGGGCATGTAAGTAAGAGTATGTACTTTTTTTGTTTTTATTAATGCTGGACACCTTACTTGGGTTTTTTTGCCTATCAAACCGTGGTATTTATCAGAGTTATTCTTTGTACAATTGTGAATGTTTACTTGCACCTTAATGGAGCAAAAAGTGAAATATCCGTCTAGATCCCTTGCAGCCGAAGTTTAAAAGGACCTTTTTTTATTAACATTTGTCACGATTTAGGGTCAGGGCAGCCCCAAAACCTAGCAGATGCTTTCTGTTAACCCCCCTACCTCCCCAAAGGGGAAGAGAAAAGGAATAAAGGAGAGAGACTTAGAAAAGGAAACTAGAACAGCTTGAATGAAAATGGAAAATAATAATAATAAGAAGAAAATGGAATATATACAAATATATACCCAGTATCGAACCCAAACCCCCCTGATGGCCAATACGTCACCGTCACCACTGATGTTGTGGAGCAGGCACTGGTTAAGTCCCAGACTGGGCCCAGCACCAGAAGGGAACAGAGTTCAGGAGCTGGATTCTGGTACTGGATTCAGGAACACTCTGATCAGGATCGAAGGCAGAACGAACAGAGTCCTCCTTGGATGCTGACCAGGGAAGAAACAAAGAAGAATCCGAGCAAGGGCCCCGAGCAAGAGCCCCCGAGCCAAGAGCCAGGGCTCCCAGCAGCCAAATATGGTATCTGTGGGATGGAACAACCCATGGGTCAGTTTAAGGGCACCCATCTGTCCGCTCCTCCTGCAGGTATGGCTTTTCCTTTCTGTACCCCTCAATGGGGTGCACAAGATCCAGCAGTGGCCTTGGTCTGCACCCCAGTCCCTGGTGCTAACTCTAAACATCGGGCGTTATCAGTGTCGGCGAAACAGGCTGCTCATTTCAGAAAGTGCATTTAGTTAAAGAAACTGAGCTGAAAGGTAAAAATCACTGAACAGAATTGTTCTGTTCTAACTCAAACCAGGACAACATTCAGCAACATGAAGCTTACTATTGAAGTGTATCTTCGGTGCTAAGACAATTCTGAATTACTCTGCCATGAAATTGAGTTTGTTTATATTACCTCATCCTGGAAATACATCCCCAGAAATGCATTTGTAGGCCACAGTGAGAAAAAAAATAGCTTCTGAACCTGAATTCTACTTAGGAGCTCCATGATTGTTTTTTTTGTGAGTTTGTTGTCTGAGTTTTGTGTTTGGTGCTGTGTTGTTTTGTTGTTTTTTTTGGTTTTTTTTGTCTGCTTGAAACAGTCAAATTACTGAGATTATTGTTACCAAAATGTTCTGGTGATCTAGTTTAATGCTCTTTTTTACTCTCCTTTGCTGCTCTTCTCTTACCAACAAATATCAGTAAATATGAGGAAGCTTAAGTCTCTGGAAAGAAAGGGAGCTTTTCATTAGTTGCAGTTATCTCACTTGTTTCTCAAGCCTCTATTGCTGTGTTCTTTAAACTGCTCAATCAAATTTTACATGTGATAAGCCGGAGTGATGTGGCTAGAGCTTATAGACAGAACGGATCTGTGGCCTGTCAGTATCATTATATTTTGTGATGAATTCAAAAGTTACTGGATCTTACTGCTTCAGATTCAAATCTGCTGAACTCTGACTTTGGACAAAGTCTGAAAGCTGTCTGTAGTTCTAAGATGCATTCTTACATCTGTTTATACTTGATTTGTGTGTTAGAGGTTTACCCTCCTGTTTACAGAGCTAGTATTGAAAAACTGGCAATGAGAAGGTGGCTTTTTCAGTACTGTAGTGGAAACTGTAAATTGCAGAATCTCCACATTTGTTTTACTGGTTCACTTGAGTTGTTTGCTGGATTTCTTTACCAGTGAGGAGATGTAGACTTTTCCTGAGAGCGAGCATTCAAATGGTTACAAAACAGAACTGTTACTAGAATTGGGCTGTTGATATAAACTCTGTTAGTTAACTGTAGGACTGCAGTGTTGCAATCTGAAGTGTGTGTTAAACAGGGATGATGAAATGAAGCATAGAACCATCCTACTCACTGGACCGGAGTGCACATAGCCCAGTGTCACCTCTGACTGCATTTGGATCCCTGGAGTGACTTTTCTTCCTTTGCTCCCACTCTCACATAGGATATGGCTTCTAACCTCCGCGTTCGAAACATACTCCTTCTAGCCATCGGCATTTTCTAAATCAGAGACTTAATGATTTTAAATATTTTTTTCCTGTGACTTTGTTCTCTGTAAGGTTTAGGGATGTCTAGCACCTGCAGTATCACAGAATGTTAGGGGCTGGAAAGGACCTTGAAAGATCATCTAGTCCAACGCCCCTGCCAGAGCAGGAACCTAAAGCAGGTCACACAGGAACAGATCCAGGGGGGTTTTGAATTTCTCCAGAGAAGAGTTTGCAACTTCTCTGGGCAGCCTGTTCCAGGCTCTGTCACTCTCACTGTGAAAAACTTCTTCTGTACGTTTGTGTGGAACCTCCTCTGCTCCACTTTGCACCCAGTGCCCCTTGTTCCATCACTGAGCAGAGCCTGGCTCTGTCCTCCTGACACTCGCCCTTTCCATATTTATAAACATTCGTGAGGTCACCGCTCAGTCTCGTCTTCTCCACGCTAGAGACCCAACTCCCTCAGCTTTTCCTCAGCAGGGAGATGTTCCACTCCCTTAAGCTCGGTGGCTCTGCCCTGGACTCCTCCAGTAGTTCTCTGTCCTTCTTGAGCTGAGGTGCCCAGAACTGGATCCAGTATACCAGGTATGGCCTCACCAGGGTACAGTAGAGCAGGGGGAGGAGAACCTCCCTGAACCTGCTGGACATGCTGCTCTTAATGTCCCCCAGGATGCCATTGGCCTTCTTGGCTGTGAGGGTGCATTGTTGGCTCATTTGAGGGTCTTTATGGTACCATACTGTACTAATTGAAGTGTTTTTTAGTATTAAAGTTTTTGTGAACAGGGAATTTGCAAGCTGTGACCCAGTAAAGGGTACCAGCAGAACCTGAATCACTGTGTGTTGCAAGGGGTTGAGATGTTACAATCACGTCCTGAGTAGAAAGCATTTTCTGTGCACAAAATCTTGTAACTTCTGTAAGGCATCAGGCTGCTTCCAAACTAGGAACTGCATTAATTATATGAACTTATTTAAGAGCCTGATTGATACAGTTACAAGCTCTGTGTTTCTAACTCACTGACAGAAGTTTCTTCCTGTTGCAGAGACTATACTTAAATGGAGCTGTTTGTGTTACCAGCACATGAGAATGTCTTTAATTTTCAGCAATGACTGAGTGGCTAGACTGGGTGTAACTTGCTGTGAAATTCCAGCATAGTGTAGTTGCTGTAGCATTGTGTAGTTTAGTGTCAGGTGTTCTTTTCCAAGGTGGTAGATCAAAAAGATACTGCTCCAGGAAGGATTCAGGTTGCTTTAGAACCATGGTCTTGTCAGCTGTGGGTTAATAGGTTGACTGGAGTTAACTTAATATTGAAGATTAGCTAGAATAAGCTAGTTCACAGTGGTGTTGCCTACCCCTGGAGGGGGTAGCAGTGGTGTCGGCATGATTTGCTTCGATGCAAAATACCAAGGAGCAGACTATCAGGCTTTCCAGTTATATTAGTGAAGCATGAATTGACTTACCTTTGCTTCTTTTTCCCCGTTTTATAGGTTGTTCCAACAATCCTGGAGAAATTTAAAGAGAAGAAGCCTCAAGTAGTGCAGGCACTGCAGGAGGCCATTGATGCAATCTTTCTTACAGTAAGTGTGGCAGTTTTTCCCATTGTTTGAGAATTGGTCTCTAATTTTGATTTGCTTTTTTCTTTACTGAAACTAATGACTTCTTTATCCAACACTGTAGACCACATTGCAGAACATCAGTGAAGATGTGTTGGCAGTGATGGACAACAAAAACCCAACAATTAAGCAGCAAACATCCCTTTTCATTGCGAGGAGCTTCCGTCACTGCACTCCTTCTACTCTTCCAAAAAGCCTGTTAAAACCTTTCTGTGCTGCCCTTCTCAAGGTAAAGCAGGAGGAGTTGGTACTTCTCTGGCATTGACTTGAGGACCGTTGTCACGAAGCATTGCGTTGATTTGCGAGAAGAATCTTTCTGGTAGTGCAAGGACTAAAGAGTTCTTGTGTGCTGTGGAGTTCAGTTTTGTCTGATGGCAAACTTGAAGATGACTGCCAGTCATGGGAACAGTTTAGTCTCTTTTTTTTTTCTAAACTTCTCTGTAACTGAAGGCTTGGTTTGCCAAGTTTATAACAGAGTAAGACAGTGATTTACAACTAAAACTTTCAGCTGTTGTGCCACTTGCTTCTTGCAGACATGTCTAGCAAGTTTTTTGTTGGAATGCTACCTATCATTTACCATGATTAAAAAACCATTATTGATCCATACACTGCATTTACACTAGACCATTTATCAGGATAAATAATGATGTGTACCTCTTTTTCATTGCAAAATATCCCTTTCCTTGTGATGGGAAATATCCCCGACTTCAAAAAATGGGGATTTGAACAGGCTTGTAGAACTTGACACACCTTGTGAACTTTCATGGTGTTGCAGTATCAATTAAAGCATGAATGTTTACCCTCTTCTTGGGGTGTGAAACATCCAAAGATGGGACACTGAATCTATCTGAGAGTACACAGGAAAATAGAAGTGAAAACTCAACATTTTTCTTTTTGAATTGGAATGTTAGGGATTAATTTTTAGTAGATGTAGATTTAAAAGCAGGGGAGAGAATTTAAACAGAAAATGTATATAAGAGTCTGTTTAGGTCTGAGCTGCAAGTCGTGTGATGCAAGTTGTCTTTCTCTGCAGCATATCAATGATTCTGCTCCTGAAGTAAGAGATGCTGGATTTGAAGCATTAGGCACTGCCTTGAAAGTGGCTGGAGAGAAAGCTGTGAATCCTTTTCTAGCAGATGTAGACAAGCTAAAGCTTGATCGGGTGAGTTTGTAACAATAAATGTAAAAAGTGCTCCATTTATTCGTTTAAGATGCATCTTAGGCTAGAGAGGACTAAAGAGGATGATTTAGCTAATGACTGAGCATAGATTTATTTTTTTTTTTAATTTATTTTTTACTTAGGTTACTGGTGTTGCAGGAAATCTGAAAATCTCATTTATTTAAACATTTTTTTTTTCTTTGACTTCCACAACCTAAAATGAATTAGTGTGTTAACATTGCACCTTTTCATTCTTGCGTACAGCGTATGTAGCTTCAAGGCTGCATTATCTATAAAGTGGGTTGTGAGGTTTGGGGTTTTTTTTGTTGTTACTTGGTTTTGGGGTTTTATTTGTTTGGTATTTGAACACTGTCGGAAACAAAGTTTAGGGTCTTAGATCACAACCACATGATTTACTTCCATATTTCTAGACCGGTTTTGGTATTACAGACTTTGTTTCCAACAAGAAAGTTTTCATACTTTCGCATAAGCTAACAGGTTTGACTGAATGATGATTTTATAATTTAAGGTGCTGAGATTTAGTCTTTAGAGCATTTGTAAGTATTAGGGGGTATGTCAATGTTTTCTATGTGTATGCACTCAATTTTGAACTAGGAAAATTATTCTAGCAATACAGAGATGGCTGATTCCATTGTCTAGTTAACATTACTATTGTATGGAAAACAAGATAACAAACTTCTGTGAAGGAAACCACTTAAATTCTTCATGTTTTTTTCCAGAGTAGTTAAGTTCGAGCCACTGCTGTTGAAGGGACACTGTACATCCAATTGTGATAGCTTAAATAGCTTTTTCTTTTTTTATCCCTTTTTTTTCCCCCTTTTGTTTTTTTTAATCTGCTTGTCAGATTAAAGAATGTGCTGAGAAGGTAGAGCTGGTTTATGGTAAAAAGACAGGAGGAGCTGCTGAGAAAAAAGAAGGCAAGAATATTACTGGAAAGACCCCTGCTCCTTCAGGTACTGGTGGAGATAAAGAAACAAAAGATGCAGCAACCAAACCAGGACCAGTGAAAAAAGCAGCCGCTGTGAAGGTAAGAGAGATTGCCAAGAGATTGGCTGACAAATCACAGTTGTCTGATTTGATTGACAATCAAGGGTGACCTGTTGAATATCTCCTTCCACTGAGGAATCACTCTCCTGTAGGAGCAGGTGAGCCCTACAGCAAAAAGAATCTAGAACTTTATGAGAACATACATGATGAAATCTCAGGTTTTCAATGATAGTCGTCACTTGTGTCTTAATACCAGATTTTGATGTTGAAGTAGCGATGCGCTACTGGAGGCATTCAGAAGAGCCTCAGATGTTGTAACATTTAATGCGCTCTGTGGTGATAAAGTAATATTTTGCCGAAGTCAAGGTGTCTTGCTGTAACTAGCAAGGTTACTGCTTAAGTGTTGAGTATTCTCTCCAGTGTTGTTTTCAGTTTTTTACCATAAATAATTTCCGACATTATCTTGTATTACTTCAAAATTATTATCTGGATTTTAAAAATTGATCAAAGTAGCAGTATAGATGGTCTTACCCACTTATTTCTCCAGGTGGGAAACCTGGAAGTGAATAGTAAAATGTTTCATATTTTTTAAATCTATTGATGCTCTGGTAGCCTGGAAAACACCTGCTGCAAGTGTCATATCTGATCAGTATCCATAGGAGAATAGACAGATGAATTCATTATTTCCTGAACCTTCACAAATACATACATTCTTTCCCTTTTCATCTTTCATTGTCTTACGTGTCCCTGTTCTGTACATGATTTACAAAACCTGGTAGTCTGAAAGCAACCTATGAATTAAATAAGCTGTAGTAGATAACTATTTCTTTGTCTGCAGTTGTTATGGTACTAGAGAGATAAGTATTTTTTGACATTAGAATGTAAAAATGTGGAAAAACAGCAGTTCTTTTGGTATCTGGAATGAAGAGACGTGTTTGATCTTGGCTAACTTGTCCATTTACTTTCTAGTCTGGGGGCCCACCCAAGAAAGGCAAACCAGCTGCAGCTGCAGGCATGGGAGGTGCTGGGGCTAAAGGCAAGAAAGGTCCTGAGACCAAAGAGATATTTGAATCGGAGCTCTCGGTGTGTATTCTGCTTTTTTTCTGAAATAGAAATTCTGCTGTTTAAGTAGCTTTGGTTGATGAGTTCTTCACCTACTGCAGAATCTTTCACTAAAGTTGAGTTCTGCATTTTTTCTTAGGAAAAAGGAAAGCAATTCACTTAAATAAATGGAATTAATAACTAGTTAAAGATATGCTTGATATACTCTGGTCAATGTATCTGTTCTTCAGGCTGTTGTTGGTTCCAGGCCATTTAAGACAGTAGACAATAAATCGTGCTAATATAAATAAGATAATATAATGACCCTGAACTGGAAACAGATGAAAAAAGTAACAGTATAACTACTTTATATGTAATTTAGGATGCATGATTTGTTGAAGTTGTCCAATATTAAAAGCCTTATAATACACTATTCTGGAATTTACGCTGAAGCTGTGCTGTTCATATTAAGTTATACTTCAGGAAAATGATTGAATTTTGCACATTGTTTGAGCATCTGCTTATCTTCTTGATAGGGGACCAGGCAAACTAAGCTATCTGTAGGTCAGACAGTAACAAAAAGTCATTAAAGCTTTGCTAGATGTATCAGGACTCTTTAGAGTCTTGTTTAGAGTGAATACTTTCCATTAGTATCCAGTTTATCTTGCTAGTTATATAATGGAAAATGAGTACTTTTCTGAAGGTGATACAGACACCAGGGAAACAAAGAGCTTTTATCATTTTTCCATATACTAAATAACTGTAATTATTCATTTTGCAAAAAAGGATGCAGAAGCTAAGTCTCCCATCCACCCTTATCAACCACTGATTTATTTCTATGAATGTTAATTTTGTATGCAGTTGGAATAATCTTGTTAATTTTAGATTACCTCTGCTTAAGTAGATTGTGGCTACTTAGGATTAGTTTTTGACTGTCTACACAATTTATGATACTTTTCAGGGATTACTTTTCTGTTGCAGTACAGTTTAGCAGCTTCCTAAATTCATAAGGCCCCTAAACTGTAATCTATACAAAATTTTTCCATCTACAACAGAAAACTTCATACTTTGTGAATGCAGCACAGCGCAAGGATCATTCAAGTATATTTCGTGCCGTTGAGGCTGCTACCTCTCTCCACAGGGATGCCACAGAGTGTTAACTTTGTTCTGATTTCTCTGCAGATAGAGGTATGTGAAGAGAAAGCTGCTGCTGTCCTTCCAGCTTCTTGTATTCAACAGTTGGACAGTGGTAACTGGAAAGAGAGGCTTGCCTGCATGGAAGAGTTTCAAAAGGTGAGTTTGGAGCAGTTGGTAAGAAGAGAGGTCCATAGGGAAAGTGAAAGCAGTAATTTCTTGAGCTTTTCAGCCCTGGTAACTCTTAAAAGGCATGCCAGTAGTAGTGAGATGTCAGCACTTCAGATGGATTAAACAGTGAAAAAGACAAGTGGTTTATATAGCTTGAATTTACTGTTACTCTATAACAATAGTGAAGTAAATCTTGTGGTTTAATGTAGATAGTTTTGTATCTCTCGTGACCCACTGGCTGATTCTAAGGTTTATCCTTTAGGCTGTTGAGCTTATGGAAAGAAGTGAGATGCCTTGCCAAGCTCTAGTAAGAATGCTTGCCAAGAAACCTGGTTGGAAGGAAACTAATTTTCAGGTAATACATCATCCTTCAGTAATTAACAGTCTGTCTTTTTTCCTTAATGACTTTCCAAATAAAAGGCCATAGGTGCATGTATGTCTTTGACAGTCCCGGCACCATGCCCACAGCTGTACCTGTGGTCAGTGAGAGTATAAACTGTGAAATTGGGTTTTATTTCTGCTGATGATTGAGACTTAAAGACAACATTTGAAGATATCTGTATGTGTGTGTATACATATGTGTATAAGTTACAAAAGTAGATAATGACTATCCAGTGTTCTTGATTGTGTATGTATATATGCATGTAGGTGTAAAAATATGTATATGTATGTATACAGTTTGTAGAATCACACAAAACCACGTATATGCAAATGTGTATATAAACTATGTGTTTGTGTATACAACTGTGCTTGTCTGAACACTCTTTTAAATATTCAAGTGCATATACACATTTATCTGTGTGTATATACACAAATGCATATGTATACATTTGTGTTTACCCCCAAATACATATTTTTAATGTATTTGTAAATATATAGAACAAAAAATTTACTCTAAAATATATGAAGACGTGAGTAACTTCTTGGCTGTTGGTGGATGTTTCAGGTGATGCAGATGAAACTACATATAGTTGCATTGATTGCACAGAAAGGAAACTTCTCCAAAACTTCAGCACAGGTTGTGCTCGATGGTCTTGTGGACAAGGTTGGTGATGTGAAATGTGGGACTAATGCAAAAGAAGCCATGACAGCAATAGCAGAGGCATGTCAGTTGCCATGGACGGCTGAGCAGGTGAGTGAGCAGCAAAGGTATCCTTTCAGTAAATAAAATCAGAAATGCTACCTGAAGTGCTATTTCAGTCTGAGGAGTAAATCCTAAAAACAGATTTTTATTTTTTTTTGTTGTCTGAAAGTGATTTGTTTGCTCACAAAGTACCTCCTAAGGCAGCAGTTAAATACAAGTTCCTCCAAAAGAGGAAATAGTGAGTAGTGAATCAGTATTTTGCTGGAAATACTGCCAGAGCAAGTACACATCCGTAATAAAGGTATTTCTGCCTGCCTTTAAGTACTTCAGAAACTTCTGGTTCGCTTCTGTGTCTCTGCAGCAGAATAACGATGGATTGATTTTTATTTTTTTTTAATTCTTTTTTTCCTTGTATGTTACCCCAGATGTTTCTGTTTGTGTCATGCCCTGTGTTTTTTGCAGCAACTTTGTTACAGTGCTGTGTCACTCAGTTTGCCAGTGAAAATTTATGCTTAACTCTCTTCTGTTCCAGGTTGTGGCTATGGCTTTCTCTCAGAAAAATCCTAAAAACCAATCGGAAACTTTGAACTGGCTTTCAAATGCAATTAAAGAGTTTGGCTTTTCTGGGTATGTCTTTTAAGTAAATTATTAAGAGAAACTTGAATGAAAATGTTTCTAATCTAGGACTACGAACCTAATCCTCTCTGTCAAGATTGATCTGAAGAGAGTGGCTGCAAGTGCAGCTGAACTCTTTTCCCTTAAACTTTGATGCTAGTTCTCTCAGGTGCTCTTCTAGCTCTAAATGTGTAAATGGAAGTATCTGACATTACTAATAGGCTAGGATGCTATTACATTGGGTTGATACTTTATTCATCACTCAGCCTTCTCTGAAGAGCATTTTTCTTAAACTTCATATACTGTAGGAGTGGGCTGGGCAAGGAGCTGGGGTGTTGCATGTCCGTTGTTCCCATTCTGCTTGGCTACACCTGCACCCAAGGGGGATCACTGTGTTTTATAGTTTAAAAAGCCCAAAGCTGGCAGCCTACCAAAGAGTGCATACCAGCATGCTTATTGCTCTCCTTGAGAGAGATTTTGAGCTTGATGAACAGGATGACATTTTAGCCAACAAAATAACCATTATGGCATCTGATGCTGCGAGGGTAAGAAATCAATTCTCAATCAGAACCAGGGGGAATAGTCCTTAATTTTTAATCACCAGTCTCTTAACTGAATGTGGTCAAGCATATGTAATATTGTTTACTCCTGAGAACAAAATTTCTAAGCAATGAGGTCTTCAAATATGTATTTGACTACTTGGGTAGCTACTATATCTATCCAAGTTGTATTGCAGCTTAATAACTGAAATAAATGGATAGTAATACTGTTTCAGTCTGGAAAATAAACTCTCTTATTCAATAAATTCCCCCAAAAGTATGTGTTTCCAGCAGGGTGATCTATGTGTAGATATGACACCAGAACAGAAGTGCATGAGGCTGCACAAAGGAAGATTTTTTTGTGATTGCCTGTTTTGTAGTGAATTCCATGGTGGTGTAGAAGATTCAGGAATCCAAACCTGCCTTTCTTTTTTCTTGTAAATTTATTTTTGAAATTTGTGCCTTTTTCTTGGAATATCCTGAGATAGACTAACAAAAAAAAAAACCCCTCAACTTTATGTGCCGATGTTTCAGGTGCTTAAAATGATTTTACTCTCATCCCTCAGGATCTCAGTCTTAGCAGTCTTGTGGGTGATGTAGTTAAAGAAGCTTTCCAGCTGCAATAATAGCAGTCTTGGGTAGAAATTATCTTACGTGTACTGTATTGATTTTCATAGTAGGCTACTTCTCAAACTGATCTCTCCCAGTAGTTATTTAAATGGCTACCATCTTCACTGTACCTGTGGTATTATTTTGGAAGTGAAGGTATCTTCTACTTGGAAGTTAGTTGTATGAATCCGTTCTCAGCACATTGTTTTTTTTCCTTTAGCATATTGCGATGGTTTCTTTCTCTTGTCGCTTCTTCCTGTGTTGCATTCCACTTATGGAGGGTATCTTTTTCCCACAGGCTAAATGTCAAAGCTTTCATCAGTAATGTGAAGACCGCTCTTGCTGCAACTAACCCAGTGAGTAAATTTTTGGAATTTTAATCCTGAATTATGATCAGGAGTTGAAGACTGTTGAAGACTGAATGCTTTTATCCTCTTTCTGGCAGGCTGTAAGGACTTCTGCCATTACCTTGCTGGGAGTCATGTATCTTTATGTGGGGCCTCCTTTGCGGATGTTTTTTGAGGATGAGAAGCCAGCCCTCCTCTCACAGATAGATGCAGAATTTGAAAAGGTATGAAGTGTAGCGCTCTTAGTACCAACTATCATTAAAACTACTTGAAAACTTCAGAAGCTGGAATCTGTAGTAATTCTGTGGTTTAACCTACGGTTTTCCAAGTGAATCAGATCTTTTAAGGCAGTTCACTGAAGCAGCTGCACACTCACTATGTCTAGCTATGTCAATAGTCACTTTTTTGACCATGAAATTCCATGATTTCTGGGATGGGTTTTGTTTTTTTTTTTTTAACAGTGTAGTGTATTAGAAGCCATTATCAACCTGAGACAGTGCATTTGTTTTTAATGTCACATGAAAAAGTGTAAAATATCTGGTTCTGGTTTTTGTGTTGCTTGCAGATGCAAGGGCAGACAGCACCGGTCCCAACTCGTGGCATTTCCAGGAACAGCGTGGGAGGTGTGGGTGATGGTGAGGAAGAGGAACAGGAGGATGTTGGGAATGATGTCGTGGATCTCTTGCCAAGAACAGACATTGGGTAGGTTTGGATTCTGCCGCCTGAAGACCTATTTCCACTACAATTCAGTGCTTTGTGTTTATGAACACTTTCTAAGGAGAAGTCTGTGGTGTTAAAGCACTCAACTACCAAAAGCCACATACCTAAGAAAACGGGCTTTTTTACCTTTTTTCTCTTGCAGTGATAAGATCACAGCTGAACTAGTGTCTAAGATTGGGGACAAAAACTGGAAGATCAGAAAGGAAGGTCTAGATGAAGTTACAAGCATAATAAATGATGCTAAGTTCATACAGCCAAACATAGGAGAACTTCCAGCTGCTTTGAAGAGTCGTCTCAATGACTCAAATAAAATCTTGGTATGTTGTTCAAAATCCGGTTTCAACTGTTTCCAGCTTAGAACTTAAGGCAAACTGTTAGGGTTTCTGAACCTTGCCTATTACTTGGTCTGTTACAATGTTGTGAAATCAACAGTTGGAAAACAGTGAACTGTGTATTTCTAGATCCTGTATTATTCTATTTATAAAAATATTTGCCTTGGTGTTCATAGAAAAAAAACAAACCAACTTCCAAAAAAGGAAAATCTACTCTGAATGTAATGTAAACCAATCTCAAAAAAAAAATCTGAATTATTGCTCTGCTTGTGACAGAAGTGAAGTGTGCCTTACTTGAAAACATTTTTAGTTGAACTGTAGTTTACTCGGAATATGGAAACAATTTTTGTCTGTCTGTGTGATGAATTTGAAGTCTGGAATAGATATAATTGATCTGGCATTCCAAAGTAAAAGCCTAGCTGGACAGCAGCGTTACTTTTTCCGATATGACTCGGAGCTTTGCACATGTGGCTGTAACAGTATTTTATTCAAAGCCTTTTTGTTTATGTGCAGGTACAACAAACACTGAGCATTCTTCAGCAGCTGGCAACAGCAATGGGCCCCAACATCAAACAGCACGTGAAAAATTTGGGCATTCCTGTCATTACAGTCCTAGGAGACAGTAAGGTAGGACACTCATCAAGATGTCTTTCCTTTCTGCCACTACTGCAGGTTGAACTTGATTTCGAGAGGTGGATGGTAGTTAAAACTTCTTTGGGAGCTTACAGTTTTTAAATATTTATTTTTTTTGAAAGGTGCTTGCCTAAATGACAACTTACTACCCATATATGAATGTGTGCCTGATTATATATATTCTACCTAAGATACATTCTCCTGTGAATAAGCCCAGTCAGTGTCATATAATTCAGCTTTTTAAATGAAATGTGGTGACTGTATGCCTGCTTCTAATACTTCTAGAAAATACCCTACATTAGACACTAATCAGATTTGCTTGGTAAAGATGCTTGTGGAACTTCTGTTCTTTTTAGCTTATCAGTGTGGATTCCAGTGTATGTCGTCGTCTTTGTGTCACTGTGTGGCAGACCTTTGAACTGTTGGTTGGGTAGGAACATGTCAAGGTTTAGGGACTACTAGACCTATAATAGATGCTTGCTGTTAATCTTTCTCCCTTCCCAGAGGGGAAGAGAGAAGGAATAAGGGAGAGAGACTTATTGACTGTTAGAAAAGAAAACAACTTTATTACTATGACTTTAATGAAAGTGGAATATATACAAAACCAGTAAAGAATTCATTCCCCTGGTGGCAATTACATCACCATCACCACTGATGCTGTGGAGCAGGCACTGGGGAAAGTCCCAGACTGGACTCAGCAGCAGACAGGAACCAGATTCAGGAGCTGGATTCTGGCACTGGATGCAGGAACACACAGAGCAGGATTGAAGGCAGAGCAGAGTCCTCTTCAGATGCCGGCCAGTGAAGAAGAGGTTTGACCCTCGTGATCCCTCCACTTTATACTGAATATAGTGTCTATGGGACAGAACACTGCTGTTGGTCTGTATGGGGTCCCGTGTCGTGGCCGCTCCTCCTGCAGGTGTGGCCTTTTACTTTCTACACCCCCAACGTGGGGCCCAAGATCCAGCCATGGCCTTGGCCTGCACACCCATCCTTGGTGCTGACTCTGGACATGGAGCGTTCTCGCTGCCAGGAGCAAGCGCTGCCTGTGAAAACACCCTGCTGACTGCAGACAGTGCAGATAGTTAGAAGAAACTGAGCTGAGAAGTAAAATCACTGAGCAGAATTTGCTCTGTTCTAACTCAACCCAGGACAGAACAGGACACTTGCAACTGACGCTGAAGTTTGTGTAAGGTCAGTGTTGAACACTGTTTGACACAGTGCTGTGTCAAAACCAAAGGTAGGACCATGGGAAAAAGCTACTTGAAGTATTAGGGGAAGGAGGCAAGGGAAGATGCCAGTGTCTTGATGCCAGTGGCTTCTCTAAGGGCAAATTGTACCTGATAAATTTGGTGTCCTTCCGCGATGGGATTACATTGTTGTTGGGTAAGGGGAAAGCAACTGACATCATTTACTTCGACTTTTGCAAAGCATTTGACACTGTCCTGTGTGACGTTGTTGTCTCTAAATTGGAGACACATGGATTGCTGGGTGGACCACTCAGTGCATAAGGAATTGGCTGGATGGTCTCACTCAGAGTTGTGATCAACAACTCAGTGTCCAAGTGGAGGCTGCTGATGAATGGCGTATTGGGACTAATAGCATCAGCATGGCCAGCATCATTGAGCACACCCTCAGCAAATTTGCCATTGACACCGAACTGTGTGGTGCAGTTGACACACTGGAGGGAAGGGATGCCATTCAGAGGGACCTTGGCAGGCTAGCCCATGTGAACCTCATGAAGTTCAACAAGGCCAAGTGCGAGGTCATACACCTGGGTCGGTGCAATCCCAGGCACAAATACAGGCTGGGTGATGAATGGATTGAGAGCAGCCCTGAAGAAAAGGACTTGGGGGTGTTGTGTTGGTGGATGAAAAACTGAATATGAGGCAGCAATGTGCACTTGCAGCCCAGAAGGTCAACAGTCTCCTGGGCTGCATCAAACGAAGCATGACCAGCCAAGTCAAGGGAGGTGATTCTCCCCCTCTACTCCACTCTCATGAGACCCCACCTGGAGTACTACATTCAGCTCTGGGGTCAGCAGCATAAGGCAGGCATCAACCTGCTTGAGTGGGTTCAGAGCGGGGCCACAAAGATGAAGGCTTAAGCACCTTCTCTATGAGGAGGGGCTGAGAGAGTTGTTCA
>VWZK01009441.1:0-71140 GCA_013396935.1 Baryphthengus martii
GGGGGGGAGGGGCGTGGGATGGGGATGACAGAGGTTGAAACGTAAATCGTTCATTCAGTTGGTTTCATTGCCTCGTGGAAATAATGTTTTCAATACATTGTATTGGAGCATCAGCAGTTCTCCAGTGCTCAAAAAAACCCACAAACAAACAGCCAAAAAAAAAAAATAATTATTCACACACATGCCAGAGGAATAGAAATTTATATCAGTTGTCACCCAAAGATCTGGCATGTAGACTAGCCAAGCCACAGCAAATCAATCCCAGACTCTTCCCCATTTGCATAGCACTGGTCAGAGAAGCAGATGTACCTTTCCATATCTTAAACTGGAGAACATAGCAGGACTTAGCTGTAAATCTGTTCTGGGCTATGCCTATGCCCTGTGTCTGAGCTATATCTTGACCCAGTGTTGAGATATCCTAAATGTGCTGCGACCACTGCAGAGATGTTGCTAGATTTTAATGGTAAAAATGCTTCAGATCACTTGTTGTCGTGTTCATTGAATCCACCCAAAATACCTACAAGGCACCAAAACAATAAAAATGTCAGCGACAGAGCAAGAGGGAGCAGTAAGTGGAGCACGCGTCTCTCCTCCCATGCTGAGCGAGGAACAACGCGTTGCCACTGGCTGCAGCTCTTAACAGCAAACCCTTCTCCTTACGTACACAGCACCCAAAATGCAAATTTAACTTGCCAAAAATCACAATCAATAAGACATTTCTTAGATTAGCTAGATTCAGAGGAAAGGAGGAAAATTAATTAGTGTTGCTTATCCGTCAGTGAAGGCTTACACTGAAGGCCGAGATCGATACATTGGAATAGATGCTGAAAGTCAGGCACGTCACCCTAATAAAAGTGGTGGACGCCTGACACCCCTGAAAACCAGACAGCTCACTGTCCACTCCCCAGAAGCTCTTTCTTGCACCAGAATGCTTGGCTCAGAGGGAGCAGTAATCATGGTTAGCCCACTTTGAAGTTTTCAACATGCCAACCTGTTGCTCTGGTGTGTTTGAGCCTTTTGTCTTTGGGATTTCACATGTAAACCAATTTTCTTGGTTATTTGTGTTCATCTGCGAGAGCCCTAAGTCATCAAAAGCAGATACAGATGAACGCTCGACTACACATTGTGGCTTTTCTTTTTAATACCGACAAAACATAACAAGCCAACTTGAGAGATCTATGTTTATAACCGGTCAACCAGAGAGGTGCAAAAATCTGATTTGCTATAAAAAGCTTATAGCTGCTGAAAATCTTAAGGGTTTGCTGGAAGGACTCAGCCTTAACAAATCATGTCAGGGTACTGAAAAGGCTGATCCTGCTTGGTCCCACTGTTGTCTCAGCATTAGCTTTCCTGCAGCCGTGCCAAAGCTATACCTAATGTGGAGCTCTATGATGGGATGTGCAACACGGGACAGCTGGTGCTGGAAACCAGTGGCCAAATTGCAGATGTTACAGGGGTTTGCTTCAGACCAGCTCTTGTCCAAATGCACGTTAATGTTGGAGCATGTTCTAGCTACAAGCAACAATTGAGTTCGTTTGAAGGGAATCTTGCTCTGCACACACAAGGATGTCTCCTCAAGGCAAACCAAGGCACAAGAAGTGGAGACAATCAGGGGATTCACTTAAAAAAAATTAAAAAAATAAAAATCACGTTCTCATCCAAACCACAGTACTACTGTAGACATAGCCACAAGCACATAGTTTTCCAGGACAAACAAGCACTTAAACAGATTCACAATCAGCGAGGAGTGTCTATAAACTCCAGTTCACCCCTCTACAAACTGCTGTTACCCTCTAAATCCAAGTCCTTGCCTCAGTGACATCTTCTAGAGTGATTTCAGCTCTCAAGGGCTTGAACTCCTCCAAAGGAGGAGGAGATGCTTCCACCAAAAGACCTCGTGTCAAAAGCTGTTGTCAGGCCTCCAGGTCCACCCTGTACTAGGAGAGCTGCCCAAGCTATCCTGGTGGCTTGCAGACCTCCCCAGCACACAGGGACAGCCCCCAGTCATCCCAGGGAGCCCTATTTCCATGCTTCTTTACATCAACTTCACCCCAAATGGACTATTTTACTTACTACTTGGTGCTAATGTGTTTTGCAACTACAATTCAAATGAACTTTTCTACAGGCTATAACATCTCTCCATCACCCACAAGCAGAGCACAGAGAATATAAATCTTTTAGCCTCCTTTTAGCAAAACAAAACCCTATTAGTAGCCTTTTGCACCTAAAATGAGATCTACAGAGACACAAGTATGTCCAAAAGCTGCCACAGGCTGTTAGTCCAGTTGAGCTGGAAGCTCATGAGAGCCAGTAAAATCTCTCAAGGCACTGGGGAATGCTTTGCCTCTCTTCTATCTAGTTTTCTCCTGCTTCAGGCGTACACAAATTGTAACCTGATGGGGTAAAATTGTTATTTATTTTATAATTTATGTTTTCTTGAAAGGCAGTTTTCATATTTTTGGCTCTTTCTGAGTCTCTGAAGCCTGGTTTGGAAAAGGGTCAAGACTCTCCAGCTATCCAAGCTTGCAGGGCAGATACTGTGATATGAATAAAGTATCTGTTCAAGTGTGTGAAAAAAAACCAAACAAACAAACTTATCTGCTAAGAAACAGCAAAAATAAGTTGTGCAGATCCACACTGGACTGACTGTTGTATGACAGATATTCTTAAAAGCTCCTCAGAAGCAGCTTCATCAGTCCTAAACACTTACTAAATGAAGCGGTTGGGACCACACCTGCATCTCTGCTAAATGTCAAGTTTCCTGTTTCACGCCCTAGTGAGGATTCACATTCCCACTGGCAACATGGAAAGCCCCAGCATGCAGACCTGTGGTGGGAAGGCACCAAACACACCATCATTCCCACTCAGGTAATGCTCCTGCCTGCTTTCCTGAGGTCGAGGAGACAGAGCATCACTGAAAAACATCCTGCTGCTTTAAAATCCGTCAGTGATGACTGGAATCCTTAAATCAGGTTGGTTCGTTGGTCGGTTGTT
Organism: Baryphthengus martii; assembly: GCA_013396935.1. Lineage (NCBI taxonomy): Eukaryota > Metazoa > Chordata > Aves > Coraciiformes > Momotidae > Baryphthengus > Baryphthengus martii. The sequence continues at coordinate 2,995 of VWZK01009441.1, forward strand.
TGTTTGTTGTTTTTTTTCCAGACCTGTGGGACTGCTCCAAGCATAATTAGGTTTTGGGTTTACAAAAAATACCAGCATCTGTTGCCTGTTCTGTGCATGCTGCCAGTCTGAGGGGACTGCTCTGGGCTCACTACAGCTCTTGTTCTCACAAATAGAGAAAACTTTGCTGAGCCTGAAGCAGGGCTGCTGGCCAAGGACCTTGGAGACTCACATGACATGTGGGATTGGGAACAGAGGCAGAAGGAGGAGAAGAGGACAGGGTATTGAACTCAGAGCGCTTCAACCTTTAGGTGAATTTAATTTGATGAGTGCAGTTTAAATTAATACAGGGAAAATTCCCAGTAACAGCTACTGCCAACAATCCCATTAGAAAATAATGCTGGCATACAATAATCACAAACATATGCCTATCTCTCACTTTAAAGCCAGTTCCAAGAATTCAGAGACTGACCGAGCCCCTGGCTGATTAGCAAGAAAACATCCTCTTGTTAGATGAAAAAGCTTTACTTCCCCATCCAGCAACAGAGAAAAACATCACAGCAATTCTACCAGAGCAACACTGTCTTCAGCAAAACAAGGCGCTAGTGAAGGGTGAGCAGAAGGGGATCTGTTAGTTCTTCTCCAATTTTTGGAGGAGACCCTGGGTAAGCTTCTGGGTGACTGTGATGCCAGCACCATCCACGTTACCCACATCACACCCGAAGAGCAGCAGCAGGGTACAAAACTGCATAAGACAAAACCTATGGCCATGAAAGCTTTAAAGGACAACTATGGCTTTTTTGGGTTACTAACAAATACCTAAGAACTGCATATGTGATGATGACAGCAGGTAATGGTCACCCAACACAGGACTGTAATGCCAACAGCACTCTGTAGAAACGTGCCAGCCCAGAAACTTCTATCCAAATCCTACTGAACTTCTAATTACATTTGGGTTCGAATCATTAGAATTCTAGCTAATTTAGCATTAGTTTCATTTCTAGGTAAGCAGCTCCAAGAAGTTCCTCTGGTTTCAAACCCTGAATTTCTACCCTGTTTGGACTCCACACCTGGATCCTCTCCCTCAGCATCCAGATGCCTCTTTTCTCCACATATGTTGTGAGTGCAGCATCCAAGTTGGATGACGTTCTTCCCTTCCTTTTCTGAAGCCCAGAAATGCTTCCAGGAACACTTCCACTACTTTAAAAGTGTCAATTCACTTTCCCAAGACTGGGAAAGATTCATTCCCATACCCCCAGCATCTTGCATGCTGGGTATTAGCCCATTAGATTATTAGATTGTATGCTAATACATTGATTCTAGTTCAGGGGACCATGTTCAGCCAGCTTGATCCTGAATACATTTTTAGGAATACATTATGTATGAGAGTGTATCTATGCAAGTAGAGTTAAAGAAAAAAATAAAAAACAAACCTAAATGTTGAAAGAGAGAAAAAGTCAAACCACCTGCCCTGCTTCACTCCACCTTCAATTCCAGTACAGGAATTTTAGGAAGTTCATATGAACATCTCTCTCACGGCACAGGGGATTGGCAGGTGGCAATGCATGCTCTATACCATCAGAAAACAAGTATTATACTTTTAAAGACATTCTCCATCAGGTCCTTCTTAACCAGGAGGGTCACAGAGTGCTACACACAGGGTCAGGGGCACCAGTCTTTGCTAAAGCCACTCGTAAAGAATTACACTAAAACCAAAGTGAATTGTCATGCCATGAAACACAAGGTTGTGCAATAGCTGTCCAAGGGCCAGGGCAGGACGCCTGCAGAAATAAAGCAAAAAGCTCCTTCACACTGTGTCTAATATATGCACAAAGCTGCTGGAACCGTTGCTATTGTACATCAGGCTCTGGAGTCCTGCGGGTTTTCTGTGAATGACACCACAGATTTGATGCCAAAAGAACCAAATTTACTGCTATATCATTTGCTTTTAGTTTCTTTTCTCCTCTTCTGGGAAAAAAAAAATGTAGAGGAAGGAAATGCTTAAAATAAATTGATGAAAGGTTGATTAAAAAGTACCTTGCATTTAGAAGGGTAAAAAGCCATTAAGTGGACACGTAAAGGGAAAAGTGTATGACATGATTAAGAAGTTAAAATGGACTATGAAAGGAAGGTAGTGTTGAAGGCAAAATAATAGGACTATTTCCAGCACATTTCAAACAAAAGGCTGGTAACATGAGTTGCCAAACACTTCTGAGATCAAAAGACAAAAAACTGCCTCCTGGGGCATTAAAAAAATGAATTAAGAGAAACGTTTCTGCTTGCAGGGAGGAGAGTAACAGCCACCAGAAATGAGTATTTTCTCTCAAGAAAATGCTACTGGCCATACTTAAACCCAGAAGAGACCATGGGGGTTTCACAACTGCAGATTAACAAAAAGCCACTGCAGCTGTAATTCCCCCCTCAAACCCTGCAGAAAAAGGGGAAATGACCCAAGAATGACCTAGGATGACCAGGAATAAGCAATGTACACAGCTCAATGTACACAGCTCACTGCAGGGAAATGCAGATGATACCTCTGATCCATGATGTCTGTGCGAGACAACTAAGCAAATTTTGGGGGGGAAATGGTGAGACTTGCTGCAGACAGTTTTCAAGATGCAGATATGGCCCCCGCTTTGATGCTGCCTCGACTTTCCGTGCAAAGTGATGAAGAGTTAAAACACTGTGAGAAGAGCATGAAATCCCCGCCGGTGCCTCAGCACTTGAGTGCTTCTCACAGTGCAAATGTAATTACCTCCTCCATTAGCAGGCCATCGGGGCTGCTCTGTGGAAGCAACCACCTCCTGGTTATTTTGAAGTGCTCATCTGGCGATTTTGTCAGAGACCATCTAGATAAAATTAATTGAGGAGTCAGGGTATAACTGTTACAGAGAGTGGCTATGTTTTGAAAAAGCCCTTCCTCATCTCTGCATCAGCCTAATCCTGTTTAACTCTCCAGTATCAGCCATGCTGAAAAGATACGTCAAGTCAAGCAATATCTTTTAGGTTTGTTGAAGGGACTAAACATTGTCATAAATAGCAATTGCAGGGCAGGCTTGGAAGCCCACTAGCTCAAATAGCCACCGACTTCGGTGGAGCTTCCGTGTGTGAAGTACATGCACAACCATCAGTGTTACACCACTGTTTCCAGAGGCATTTTATGCTTCAGAAATAAATTGATAGCAGTGAGAGGAACAAAAGAGTAGCCATGTAATTGTGGAACTGAATGGACCATCAGTATTGCTTTGCACATTACTTGGGCCATACACGTTGGCTGGTTAAACTGGAAGGGCGACGATGACAACTTGCTGTTTTATGCTCCTATTCTACCATAAGCACACAGTAACGACACTGAAGCCCATAACTTTTTCTAAACCAAGAAAACAAGACATGAATTCGACGAGTCTTACAAAAGCTGAAGCAAGACACACAACAGTTGAGGCAAATAAGCCTTGGGCAGCTCTAAATTGTAGAACATGACAAAGAAGAACTTACGGTTAGCACATGATAAATCTCAAAATGTCTTGCCATACTCTTGTGACACCATGAGTTGCAGTCTCTCATGTGACATTTTGAAAACTGTTGCTTTTAAAACCAAATCAGAAAAGGGAAAAAAAAAAAGAGGTGGATATAAATCATTAAGAGAAAGAGGAATGAGATTTTTTTTAGCTTTTTCTGTATGAGTTTGGTCATACTGGAACACTGTAAAGAGTCTTTTCTTCTTCATAGAAAGTATCACAGCAGGACTTCAGAAAGCTTTCTTAACCAAAAAGGAGAAAAAAAAATAATAATAATAACCAACCAAAACAACACAATTCTGGTGTCTCTGAAAAGAGAAGACCAAAAGTACCAAGATGTTCTGAGATCACTGATAGATTATTACAAGATTTGTAACAGTAACAACAAAATGATCTAAAATAATACACCTCTCCGTCCAGTTGGTGATTGCTCACAGAGATTTATGTGGCAATGTGAGTCTTTAGGTGGATTTTTACTTTAAACAAACTTTATGAGGCTACACAGTCAAAAGGGAGCCCTGAAAAAGGATTGGAAAGAAAATATATATGAGAAATATCGAGCATCTAAATGAGGAATTCCATAAAACAAACTGCAGTAAAGACCTTTAGAACACACTAGATGAGTATTAGACAAGGGTAAATATTGTTGCTAGCTAACAACAAACAACTAATAGGTTTTAGGAGACCTATGAGGGAACATAAATGCCTGGTATGCACAAACAGCAGGAAAGCCTTTGTAAGCAACATGTTCTTCATGCCGGTGGTATCACAATCAGCAGTTGCCCTGGCTAATCTGATGAGTGGTAATTTCATTTTATGCATCCAAAAATAAGCTCTTAGATAACACAATTTTCTAAGAGAGGCTTGTTCGACAAATGCTCGTTTCGTACCAGTTTGCTATTAATTTTAAAATGTTGGTTTTATTTTAAATCCACTCTCATCTCTAGTCAGAGGTCCTCTTGCAACCTTTCCTTCCTTCACTGCATAATTGATGCCATCTTGTGGTGGAGAAAGAAGTGTCTTGCTGGTCTCAGTCTCTAATAACCAAAATAATCCTTGACTAACTCAGTGTTACAAGAGCGGTGACTGTATCCCAAATCTACGTCTCTTCCCCGGACTCCCAGTCTTCAAAACTGTATTTCTGTTGAACTCTAAATGGTTATGCCAGCGCTGTGAAATGAGCTCAAGTGTGAGCTTTTAGAAATTGGAACTTCATGCAGATTTCTGCCTCATTCATAGCTAAGGTACCAAACCTGCCTCCGCAGTGCTTCCAGGGACAGCCCACAGTGAGGCAGCTGCTTCCAAAACCACCATCTTTTAGGTTTAAAGGACTCAATTTCTCCTCTTTTGCCGAGTCCTTCTCTCGCAAAGTCCTTACTTTCAAACAACTCTACTCTTGCCCTACTTTTGGTTTCTTTCAAAGAGAGTGAGTGCATTGCGCACATCATTCTGGGCATCTTTCTTTCCTCCTTTCTATCATCTGGAGACATTCACTTTCTTCTAGATGTTCTACCCACATATTTTTCAAACTATGTATTCTATGCGCTGACCTCATCTGTTTTACCGAGATCTCTCTTGCCTCCCTCCCTTCAATGTGTGAACATTCTCTACCTCCAGGCACAATGAGTCGGTTCCCTTCTCTCACCCCATCTTCCCTGTCCCCTTCACAGCACCAGTCACCCTGGTGAAGGGAACAGCACCCGGCACAGTTTGGATGCTGTGCTGTGCAGGTGTTCTGGTGAACAAAACGACCAGGCGAGGTGCGCACGGATCCAGCTCCCTTGTTCAAATTCTTTCCTCTTGTCTGTAATTACCTATTGCTCCACCAATCATTAGTCACACGCCCCAACCTGCAAAATGCTCATTCTTTAGGTATATCAGACCTCTACCCAGCAAGATGGCCAAGCTAACCATTCATCCTAAAGCCTCCATGGACCTTCTTAACACAGATCTACTTCTCAACCCCTGCAGAGGGTGACTTGCATCCCTCCTGCCCATGTAAAAGAAGGTGCCTGACTTAGGATCATCACCCTGAGCATCACCACAGCAAACTGGGCTTTGATGCTCACAGAACAGCCACTAGCAGAAAGGCGCTCACCTTTCACCCAGAACTGCACAGCCCCAGGGTGTCCATGTTGCCCTGACCCCCTCCAGGCAGCAAGGGCACTCCCACCACCTTGACTGGTGGGGCTGGAGAGGGGAACGGTGCTGAGCAAAGATCAGAGAAGCACTGGCTAAGAGGGGAGGGCACAGCTGGGAATTTACTACTTTGCCTTTCTAAGAGGGGAGCTGTTAAAGAGAAGATCTGCTGACCTCAAATTTTTCCTCCAGTCTTCAAAAAGCCTCTGGATTTACCTCTCACCTGCTAAGAGATGAATTTTACTATCCCAGTACAGGCTGGATGAGACATTTGCCCATCAACCAGCAAAGGTTGAGTAACACCAGGATTAAAAACCTCCTCAGGCGTGTGAGTGAGCATGTCAGAGGAATGACAATGACAGGGAGAAAATTTCTTAATTTCCAAATCTTGCTTCATAGTGAAGCTCCTGGATACACAAAGAGAATACAGAAAGCAACACTGTGTGCAGTGCAGGACAGCATTTGCTCCAGACTTTAGTCATCATCGATGGAAACCTTTCTAGCTTTACTACAATTCACATGGAGCTACTGCCTGGGCTCTCCACCACAATTACCTGCTGTACCCTGCACAAAAAATGATGCAACCAACAAAGACCATGCATTCAGCTGCTTTGGAGAGATCCTCACCCTCCCTGAGGGTCCCCAGCATATTTTCTTCTGTGTTTCAGTTTGCACAATTGCCAGGTTTTTCTGAACAACAAATACAGCCAACTAAACCTACCTGCTTTGTGAAAGATAAGGAACGGGGGAATCTTCTTCTATTTTCTTTAACTTAATTTGCTGTTGCTTTATTAGGTATTGGATTTTGGTTTATATAAAGGTAAACAATGTTATCACACAAATCTTAATCTTATAATTGCAGCCTCCCTCGAATTACTTGATGATTAGCCTCCAGGCATAACGCTCATCTCATTCAGTTATACCTTCATTATCATTAGATTCATTAATTTAATCCTCTGTGTGTTAAAACATTGTGTTGGTAAAGGCAACATTTAGCAATACTCAGAATATCGGCAAGGTTTTCCATTCTCTGCTGAGGAGTTTGTAGAAGTAATATTGCACCAGGAGAATCAAGAAGCTAATTTTTCCTTTAAATCCCTGACACATTGGGGTAATAGGTAAATTTAAAAAAAAAAATAAAAATCAGTACTTAGTTATTTATCATTTCAGCGCATGCTGAGCATAGGGAACAGCCTTGAGGTAGACCCTGAAGAGGATCTGCCAGGGCATGACTGAGTGAGCCACCTCCTCCTGCCTGCACAGTCAGAGAAGCTGGGATCTGCCACTGGAGAGGACACTTGGCCCCTGGGGTAAGAGTTTCACTTGCTAAATCACTACCTGTCGGCAGCTGAGCTTCCTAATCCTCCTAGTAGCCAGGGCTTTGTAAGTGGACTTGCCTTTTATATTCCTGAGTTGCTCTTGGCAGTGCCTTACGCTGCCAGGTCGCACGCAATTCCTCGATATTCCAACGTTTTAAATCAACCCCTTTGGAAGGAGCCTGAGAGATCAGTCAGGCACACAGCAGGGAAGTGAAGGATGGAAACCAGACATCAAGAGTACGAGCTTGAGGGAAACTGTCTTGAAGTGACACAGCCGATGAATCCTGACACAGCAAAGTCATCACATCAAGGTTGGCACCGTCTTTCCAAGCCTCCCAGGGTAAGCTCAAATTATTATTCATTATAGAGATGATGGAGTAAAATGAAGCATCATACTGTTTGTCTCTAAAGTACTGGATGGCACCTGGTTGCAGAGCGTGGTCTTGATAAGGTTCCTCCACCCTCCCGTAACAAGGTTAAAGCCCTTCCAGGTGCTAAACGTGCCTTTCAAGAATTCTAAGAGATGTAAAATTGAACAGTCTAAACCTACTTCTGAATCAGCTTATGAAAACTTTCATGCAGCCCCATCCAAACAAAAAGGTACTATATGAAAACTACTTACTATCAAAAGCAGCTCCTGGAATTATAGGAAAAAATCTGTGCTCCTTGATCATTAAGAAAAGCAAGGATGCAGTTTATAAAAACAACTGTATATGCTCCAGCTAGAGGCATAGTGACCAGATCAGATATGAAGCACAGAGATTTTTTTTTTATTTTTTTCCCTAGATTTTTAGCTTCTTAGTAAATGGACATCTTTGGCATCGTGTAGAGATTGACGCAACACCACTTGTAGGTGAGAAGTGATACAGCTGACCTGCCAGTAAGTAAACCAGAGAAACATTCCCCTGACATGCAGAATATATTTGGTAAAAGGAAGGAATTAAGTAAATACACATGCAAATATATGTAGGCCAATTTAATAGAGGCCTTCAAACTCAAGTGCTAACACTTGTACAGCCTCTGCTCTGCACATCTCTTGTGTACTTTTAAGCTGCAGATGGCTTCATTCAACAGGACAAATATGACTTGAGTTAGAAGAGCACATAGAAATATTTCTCTGGCTTGTCTTCCAAAGCCAGAGACCCGGTAAGGGATGGAAAGTGAAACAGAAAATATATTTAATAAAAGAGAGATTTATAGTTGCTATTAGCTTAAATGTATAACGGGTTTTGAATAATCTTTCTTCTCTAATATTTATTTCTACCCAATACCTGGTACTTTTCCTCTGTATCTCTTTAGAAAGCCAATCTCAGACATTTGCAAGGTGACAGATCATCTCTCAGTGGCTTTTGAAGGTTTCTTGCAGTTGTTTGGGGATGATATTAAACTGAGTTAGGGAGGAGTGAGCTGGGCTGATGTACATGAGTCCTCAGCTCCACAGCAAGACAGCCCTCTAGGCACTATCCTATAACAGACATGGCTCCTCCAGGGAATTTGTTTTTTCTTTAAAAAAAAAAATTTAAAATCCCAACTTTTCAATTATTTACAAATTTGCAGTCACACTGAGAGCTTGTGAAGCCTCCTGCTATCTTTACACCACTTTTATCTGGGCTTTGGACCAGCTCTTAATGACACTTGTGAGTGGCTGATGGCAGCCTGGCAGCGCTACGGCAGGGATGAGAACAGGAGTTTGGCTACAGGCTTCATCTGTACAGAATCATGCCCAACAAATTAAATTAAATTAAGTTATACTGAAGCCAGTGACCGCTTAGGGATCATTAAAATGTCAGTTAATTAAAGCTGGAATGACCAAAGGTTGTGAGGCAAATTGTCATCTGTTAATCTGTCAAAATCTGAAGCTGAAATGTCCTGAACATATTTTAAGGTAATCAGACAACAGAGCAAGTTACCTTTTTCCACATTGCCTTGCCTATGTAAAGCTTCTTGCCTTCCACAAAAGAAAAAAAGGGTTTCAAAAAGGTAGTAACTCCCTCAGGAAGCCACAATAAGACCAGGTTTCACTAATAACCCCATCCATAAATCATGAGATTCTGGGAATCGGTTGTAGCTTCATAAGATTAAAAATGTCAGGGAAACATATTTAATTGAAAGGGCTCAATTAGTCCTGAAACTATGTAATGGTAAAATTTATTAAGCATCTGATCCTGATTTTACCTGTTGCTTTTACATTTACTTGGGACCAGATCCAGATATTCTCTCATTAAAAGCAACACACCAACAGAAGAAGAAAGGTTTTTTTTAGGGAGAGCAAAAATTAAAGCAATCTGTCCCCGATTTGTTTAAATGGCAATTACAAAATGAGTTCGCTGCAAAAAAAAAAAAAAAAAAAAATATGGATTTCAGAAACAAGGACTTTCTCCTTACCAGCCACATTAAGAACCAAAGGTGTATGCATGTCTCATCTCACATACTTTTTCAAAAAAACTAATTAAAACCATGACACAGTGCCAAGCTTTTGTGTAAGTCTAAATCTCATCTCCATAAACCAATAGAAGCTTTTCTGGTTCATCAACAAGCCAGTGACAGCACAGGCAATCAGTCCCTTCCGAGGTAATGCCTGCTTCTGCCTCATGATAGAAAAGTGAAATGCTAATAACATTTTAGGCCTTATTTCTCGAGTTTAAAAAAAAAAAAATAAATAAAAAAGAGCCCTCAAGGGAGAATGAAACAAATAATGGGCTCTAATTTCAACCAAGAATAATTATTTGCCCTTCAACTACCTGTACATGCTCAAGAAAACCATACTCTTTGACCTCCAGAAATTTCTAAATGTTACTTACAGAGCTGAGCAGCTTTTAGGTAATAGCATCGAGACTTACATTTAAAATGATATTTCCACTAGATTTGAATCCCAGAAGCCAGCAGCTGAAGAGCATCCATCTCACTCTTCCACTAATGAGATCTCCAAATCACTGACTTTTTCCAAAAGGCGGTTTCCTTCAGTTTAAATTTGGAATGAAGCACTGGGAGCACAGCGTGTCTTATTGCTAACAAGACTTTTGGGCAGCACTGATGGGACAAGTTTCAGTTTCTACTGGAATAAAAGGGAGCTTCGAGAGGTCTTGTCACAGTACAGCAACCAGAGAACCAAGAAATCTCACAGAAATGGAGATCCAACCCGCTAAACACTGAACTAGTATAGCTCTATGGGGCAGCAAACAGCTGGAAAAAAGAATCTAGAAAGTCACCATGGCCCGGCAGACAGGTAGTCATTGTGCCCTGGCACAAAGCCCAGCTTCACCAATTATTGTTCTTCATGGTCCCTTTCCTCAGCTTTGTTAGTGCATTTTGACTAAAGCTTCTATCTAAAAAAGCAAAAAATATTTGTAATTTTTTTTATAGGTATATCTATCATACACCTTTTTATATAGACAGGAGCTACATCTCACAGTGCACAGGTTTGGCCCCTAAATTCAATGTAAAGGCTCCTCCCTCCCATCAGCTGTGGCTCAGCTCACTGCCCCTTCAGGCACTTTGAGTTACAAAAGCAGCGACAAACTCTGTGGCTGAAAAAAATACCCCTTAAAAACTCCAGCTTCTTGCTCACAAGTTATTTTTAACACGCTTCAGCAAATGAGAAGCTCAGATACGATGAAGCTGGCAAACAGAAGGAAAGATTCGTGTTAGACTACTAATATACGTTGATCCCAATCTATATGCAAAATATAGCACAGGTGCCCACACTATGAAGTTGCACTGCTTTAGAAGAAAATAATATTTATTTTTTTTCTCCAAATACTATTTTCAGGAAGACACCCTGCATTGCAAATGGCTTTCTCTAGCCAAGCTCCTGCTCATTTATTTGGCTGTGCTGACCCCCAGAGTCCAGCGCTCCGAACGGCACATCCCAACACCCAAAACCACCTGCCTTTTCCACCCACTGCCACAGATTCAAAGAGGGTTTGGGGAAGGGATTGCTCCCACAGGCTGGGGGGGATTGCACCCTGAGAGCGAGAGAGAAATCAGGTATTTACCCTGCCTCGACTCAAACGGCTGCGTGCACAACAAGCTGCAGAATTGACTAGATAAGAAAAAACACGAACAAACACAACACAGGCATTACATTAAAAGTACATAGAGAAACTCATGGGGAAGCTATCTGATTGTCTCTAACCCAGCCACACACCTGGCAAACTCCAAATTATCTCTAGGTAAGCACCAGCTATGGCAGAAGGGGTGCATTTATTTCTGCTATTTGAATAAGGAGAAAGCCGATAATACTTTGCTTTATATCGTATATTTTTAGGACTTTCTATTTCCATTTGTCTGAACTAGTTGTTTGCAACTCAATCTTTCCTCTAAATTGAATTGTCAAACTAATGTATTTGCATTTTTTTCCTTTGGAGTTTTAATTCACTTCCCCCGCCCTCCTCCTCATTTGTCTTAGAACAAGCCTGAAACTTGGGAAGAGCACTGGAAGTGTGTCAAGATCTCACCGATAAGAATCCCCATTTTCCTTTTACCAGCATCCATTTTAGGCTACTTTTATTTGGAGAATTTCCACATCTCTTATGACCGGGACATATTTTCTGCAAACACTTCTCCATGGTCTGGGTTTGGTTCACAGCACTTCTACTGAAAGCTACAGATACACACAGGTAAAAAGTCACAGAAGAATCTGCCTGACTGGAAGCTTTAAATTACCAGTTTAACTCTGCGTCTTTGGGGGAAAAAAAAATATTTTGTCATTTGTTAGGATCAGATTCTTCTTTCGTGCCTTCTCCTTTGATCTAGGAACGAACTGAAGGGACTTTCTCTTGCACATAGCACCAAAAAGACCCTACGCTTTCCCTTACCCAGATTTAGATTTCCTCATGGATGAGGGCTTAAGGCTTGTTTTCTGTGCAAGTTTAACATACCTACATACTTTTTAACTTTGAAAGCTCAATGCCACCTTCAGCATAGGAAAAAAATAAACAAATATTGAAGTTTGTCTTCAGGTAAGAGACATTTTTCACAACCCAGATGGGAATTATCTTCCCTCTTCTCCCTGCACAAACGGCAACCTGGTAAATCCCTTATAATCTCTCTATATCCTCCTGTGAAGATAGGATCTTTGTTCTTGGCTGTGCTTCCCAACCTCCACTTTTTTTCTGCACCACCTTTTTTTGCACCATCTTTTAGACTGACACTTGTCTCCTCAGCCACTGCTGTAGCTCAGGGGTCTGTGAGCAAGGACATCACCCCTGAACCCTGTGCTTTGTCACCAGCATGCTGCACACCTTGTTGGAGCTGCAACACACTCCCCAGCTGCAGACTGGTTGTCATTGACACTGTGTGGGCACAGGGGACAAAAGCAAAGTGCTGAAGCATTAAAAAAAAACAAGTGTAATAATAAATAGCTTCCTGGAAATGAACCAGAAGAGCGGTATCGCTTAATGTATCATTCAGGACCAACGCACTGCTCAGAAAGCCTGTGTCAGCAAACACGCTGCTGTAGCACCGATACATCACCTGTGCTGGGACAGCCCGATGGCAACCAGAACCAGGACTCCCACCTGCAAACAAGCCAGAGCCCCTCAGCAGCAGCACCTTGGCTGGAGCCCATGCCTTGGTGCAGCCCATCACCCATAAGATCAGAGCAGGGAGCTCTGCACTCTGGCATTGAACATCAGAGGCTGTGATATTTTGCTGTGAACAAGTGTGGTAAGCACTGGAACTAGATAAATGCAAAATAGCTCTTCAGGAAAACACCCAGTTCCAAGGGCAGGTTAAGCCAAGAGAAAGTCTGTAATGCTGCATCCTCAGTGCATCACCTTGTAGGAAAACATCCTCTACACTTAAGGGAGAGATCCCAGCACTTTTTCTTCCTCCTGTGTAAGTTATTACAGATGCAGAGAGAAGGCACAACAGAGAAAACCTAAAATCTCACTGTGACCTTGCTCAAACACCAACACCATCTGCAAAATGCTTGACCATAAGCTCCTTTTTTTGCAGCAAGAGAGGTTTGGATCCATCCCTACCCAAGCAACAAGCCACCCATTCAACATGCATAAGACCCAGTGCTAAGAGCTTCCAGCCCTTTTGTACATACCTTTTCTCCTGCAGCTTCATCCTCAGCTTCACCCTCTCCTCTGGCTGCATAGGGTACGAGATCCACTGCAATCTCCTCCAGTCCGTCCCCTTCACAGTTGACACAGCTTTCCCTGACTTCGACCGCAGCAAATACTTTTCTGTCTTCACCTGGTGGAGCAAGTTGGTTGGAACCAACCAGGCTTGTAAGGCATTTCTTCCAAAGAAAAAGCAGAAGAAAATCCAGTAAAACAATTAAACCTCCCCTGTGCAGAGTAGCCAGGGCCAGAGCAGAGGGCTGTGTGAGAGTCAAAGAGCCAACACCCACAGCTTGAACCAATTGATTGCAATTTAGGTTAAAGGCATCAGGCAGGTGTTCCTGATTTAAGTAACTCACTTCCACCTGGTTTCCCACTTTTTTTTCTTTTTTTTTTTAAGGTAGCTCTCTAGCAAAGCAACTGCAACTGTTGCTGTTCCCAGTAAGCACCAGGCTCAATGATAGCTGGAGCCGTTTTAACCGTTATGTTACCGGTGCTCCAAGCCTCAGTTCACATCATGCTGAACGATTTGTTTCAGTGACGATGTCATCTTATGCTCTCGGAATTTGTGAGTCTCTATATTAATAAACATTGGATTTAATTAAGAATATAAAAATAATGGTTCAATTTCTTGTTAGATGAGGCAAACTATTCCCAGCATCTCCTATGCTTTCAAAAAAAAGACACATGTTGTACATTCCAGATGTACCTATTGAAAACAACCCATGTAACTAGTAACTGGACTGGTTTTTGAGACACACCAGTTCTTTCAGACTTGCAGTACACAAGTCCATTCACACTCTGGGCTCCTTTTCTTTCACTCCATCGACCGAATTAAGCTTGGACTTTGACCACCACAGCAGATACAGGCTAAGACATGGCTTGTAGCCTTTGCTCTTTGCAAAACCTGAGCTAAAGAAAGATTTTAAGAACCGCAGAGGAGAAGATAAAGTGAGCTATGGACCACCAATCTGATAGGAACCTGTTCACTGATGAGTGTTCTGGCAGGGTGTAACCAGACTGGAGGATAAAGGGAGAAGAAGCACCGGCAGTCACAGCCAGCAACCAGTTGCCTACATCAGATTGGGTGGTAGAGATAGGTTCTAAAATCTGAGAAAGTCATTCAGTGGAAGAGACTCCAGCCATTTAAACCGTCAACCCAGTTTGAACTTGGAAAGACAATTTAGACAAAATCTGCCACTTGTGGAATGATTTTTATCGTGTTCACCTTTCTAGGTAACCACAAATTAAGTGTCCCAGGCTGTTTTCCATTGGTCCACAAGTTAGCTGCACTTATCAACAGCAATCTTTCCACTAACTGAGGTCTGTTATCACTGCAGGTCTGTGCAGCTGCCTCAGGGATTTTTGGGCACTGGCTCAACCTTCAATGCTCTGGCACACGACACGTGCCCTGGGATGCAACACCAACACATTAAAGCATGTGTGATTACTTCGTATATATAATTGCATTTTTAAACTAAACCCATACCATGCAAATCGATAGTTCGTTAAACTTTCCTTACCCAGGTAAGAAATATCATCTGATTCTGAATTAAATTAGTCTGGAAGACTGTAGCTCTGTAAATACTGTAGTTTCCATCAGAGAAAATTCTATCATGAAAAAAACCCCAACAACCCTCGAGTAACTTGGCAAAGTGAAGGAGGAGGAGTGCATGTAATGTTTCCTGGACATTAAGACCTGAACTTTGATTTGGCTCAGGGGCTTACAGCTCCAGCTGGAAGGGTGGCTGGCTGAGCTCCCTGACACTGCACCAAGGTGACTTTGAGCACAGGAGCCCTGCAAAACTGAAAGCTTCGTGCCATTCTCACCAGAGCACTGTGGTATTGTGCAATACACACAGTAAGCAAAATGATCCAAGTAGGAAAGTTGCAGGGAGGCAGAATGGGGCACCGCGAAGAGATTTGGTTGTGAGCAAAGTATAAATTAAACCAAAACTTTCTCTCTGAGTGTGTCTCAGATTTGTGTGACTTTCCCAGCTTTTCTGGCAGAAAAACAAAGCCCCGTCATTCTCTTAGGTAGAATCAGAACAAAACACAGCGCAAAAAGATGTCCCTTCCCAAGGAAAAAAATATATATATAAAAAAAGAAAAGCAGCAGCCAGCATAGATTCCAGGTTGTAATGCAATAAAAAAATGTCTTATGAAAAAGTGCAGTTTTTCTGATGTTGCCTGCACAGATCTGGCAGCTGGGACTCACCAGCAGAAATTGCTCGTGCTTAAAAAGCTTTACTAAATAATCAAAAGATTTCTTGGGGTACATTTCTGTCCTAACACAACTCAAGAATATTATTCAAGAATACTATTTCAATTATATTTCAGTATTTGTCCAGTGGGACAAACTCACTTTTCGGTGAGAAAACATTGTAGAAAGACTATAATACAAAGAAGTATGAGAAGGACATTGAAAAATAATATTGAAACCTCTAATGCTTTAGAGAGGAAGAACAGATCCTTTGGGACAGGCGTTGTACATCCTTTAAAGGGCCTCTTTAGAAGTTTAACTGATTGAAAAAAGAGACTCTACCATTTTAAACCCTGTAATTTACTGAGCAATATGTTCAGCAGAGGCTGTGGAAGTTTGCAATTGAAGGAAAAAGGAGAAAGCTCATGATAATATAGTTTGTAAATTGAGGCCAAATCAAATATATTGAGCTTCAGCAGCTGTGCCAATTAAATCTCATTCAATTTGCTGAACAAGAACATTAACATTAATCACTTTGGCAAATTTCTTAGAATATTTCATGTCACTAAGTAGTTAAGTGATTTTGTGCTTGTTTACAGTGAGGAATAACATTATATGAAGCAGTATCATTAGTCACCGAGCAACTGCAGGATGCTCTAGGAACCCCTGTGTGGCTCAGGGCCACAGTAGTGGTCCTGTGCCTCCTACAGGCTAGCTCTTTTCACAAGGATCCAACAGATTTTTTATTTTTTTTTTAATTGCAGTTATTCTTTGCCACCACACAGCACCCTCAGCACGGCCAAAGACCAAGCTGCCACCCAGGGGAGAAGCAATTTTGCCTCCTGAAGCCTCCATATCCATGTGGGGAATCCCTCTTTAGCCATATTCATTCAGTTGGGCCTGCAATTAAATAGGTTCATCTTTCATCAATCAGATGTTCGCAGTTGCTTCCTGCCCTACCTTTGATTCTGTTTCTGGATGACTCACGTACCAAATTATGCAGAAGAGGCCTGTCTCATCCTGGGTTATTTCAAAAGGCCTGCTACCCAGCAACAAAAAGGGGATCTGTTTTTCTGAGTTTGGAAACAGCAACCTAGGCTTGGGCGCCCAGCCTGAGAAACGCGTGGGTGCGAGAGAGTCTGCAGGAGTGCAACAGGAGGGAGCATCACCTGAGAGGAGACCTTCAGGCCATCAGCTTGCTTAGTAGAAAGAGCATTTAGGGGAGAAAGACAACAAGGGTCTTTCAGCAGGTAAAATTCTCAGTATCACAACTCACAGCATCGGTGATGCTCCCTGGAAACAGCTTCCCTGTAAGCCAGAGAGCTGCTCTGTGTACCAGCAGAGATGAGGTGGGACCTAAACTCACTGGGCTCACACCTGCTGCCCAGTCAGTGGTGTGGGGAAATGCCCAGTTTGGTCAGGGACCAGAGCTGTTCCGCTGTACCACCTGACTGGCTGAGTTTTCCCCATATTTCCTTTCCTATCCCTTTTTCCCCACTGCAAAAGCACTTGCCCTTCTGAGGTGGAGGAGACAAGGTGGGAGATACCATTATATGGTTCCTGTCCTGCCAAGGGTGAAAGGTGGGGTGCGACACATGTTAAAAGATGAAAATGTAGGATGCAAAAAGAAACAACAATAATAATAGAAAAAGTTCAGGCAGCAATATCAAGGTAGGGAAATTTCTTCCTGTATTGTGGAGGATTTTCTTTAGCAGCAGTTTCATAGATTTATCAGTTTAACTCTGAATAAAAAGGAGCCAGTTGTATGAGAGACAAGTAATTCTGAAATAAAATAAGGAATAGTTGCAAAGTCCCCCAGCTGCATAGAGCAACTCACACTATGTCATTTACCTGTTCATCACATAATTAGATACCAAGATCCCACATGGTAAATTTGACATCATCATTGTAACTAACAGATGAGGCATGAGGAGCACTTCTGGAAAACTAGAACGCTCCGTGAGACGTATCATAAGCATAAGACAAAACCAGTTGTGCTACTTGTTGTATGTGTCGATCTTTCCAGTGGTGTAGGAAGTGTGTTACTTGACGGTGTTATGAAGAAATCTTGAGCCCCTGGGGTTAAACTCTCTTTTTCATGTCTTTCCTCCTCCCAGTTGCATTTGCTGAAAGGTTACATCTCCTGCCACCGATGCCCCTAACCAAGGGCTCTCCCATCCCCACGAGAACGCTCTTCTCCTGCACCCCAGCAGCCAAACAGCCTTAAACTTCCCTTGGAAAAGGAGCAGCACAAACCCCAGGAGAGCATCAGAGCCACATGTCAGGGCAGCTTCTCCTCCAGCAGTTGGACCTCTCATCATCAGCACGTTTGAGTATTGCTGTCCGTCTCCAAAGCACACAAAGTAAACCCAGGGTTTGTATTTGCTGTAATTAAAGAGGGGGTAAAAAAAGCACCATATAGAGTGATGAGATGGCTCCTCACTGTCAGAAGCCAATGAAACCAAAACAGACCCAAAAGAGTTTTATTAGCCCAGTTTTTATTCAAATTAAAGGGTGGGGACCTACAATGTGATTTTCTTTTATAATATAAATACGTCAGTGAAGAATGTTTCTTGAGTTGTTGGTCGCACTGGACAAGAGAGCTGTCAAGAGGATTACTTTGCAAAGTCCTTGGTCCTTCACACTCATGCAAAAGATTTATAATTAAAAAAATGAGCTTATACAGTCAACCACCTCATTACAGTATACGGTCAGCTACTGAACCAACAAAGTCTGTTTTACAAAAACAAAGAATTTCACACCCAGGCAAATTATTTCACAATTGTCCATTACTCTTAAGGGTTTGTGGTTTTTTATACATAAAATATACAAATTAAAATTCTCAATATTTATTTATTGTCACTGTAGAGGAAAATAATTTATAAGCAAATAAAACAAAGATAAGAGCAAAGGAAAAAAAGTGAATTAACTCATTTCCAGACTACAACGTCTAACACCACTCCCAAACACCACAGCGTTGAGCAACAAATTCTGCTCGTGTGAATGTGATTTGTGGGTATGACGTTAAGCCAAGGGGGCAACTGCTCTGAATCCCAAAGGTTAAAAACGAGCTGCATTTAACCATCATGTTAGCTTGCTGAAGCAGCATCACACATCGCTGGATATGAAGGATTTTGGTCTCCGAACACTGCAAACGAGAGAACAGCATTGAGCTCTCATGGTGGTGTCAACGCAAACGCTGCCAAGTGTAGTTATGGTAATTACAGCGTTGTACACATCTGTACAAAAAAAGTATTTGGATAAACTGAATGAACTGAAAATTGGTTTTAATCACCCACAATTTATCTATTTAGGCACAAATGGAAAAAGATGGACTCGATTCAAACTTGTTTAAACAACAGATTTCTCGAGGCAAATTTATCCTGCTTTACATACGCTTGCCTGTTTTGCAAACCCAGCCCCGCGTGTACCCACACGAGATGCTGCTGGGTTTCGTGGGTGCACATCCCCAGGGGTGCTTTGATTTCCTCACAAGAGCAAAGTCACCTTTGGGAAACCCACGGCCAGAATCTCACACGGGGTCAGCTCATGGTGACAACCCCCCCCCCCAAAAGAACCAACAACAGAAACAAGCTGAGGAAAACCTTTGTATTGACAAAGGACCATGGTGAGGAAGGAGCCTGAGTGCGGGTTTGTGAAGTTTTTATGAAGCCTCCTGCAATAATTTCAATGGTTTTGGCAGCTTGGGGTGGTGGTGGGGTTGGGGTTGTGAACACAGGCACTGGTGCGTGCACAGCGTCCTCCACCTTCACGCAGCACTGCGCTCACACAGGAGCCAAGAAACAAAACCACAGAGAGACAGCTTGTCCACCAAGCTGAGCGGGAAGCAAATGCATGGCACAAGAAAATTAAATCAGAATATTGAAACTGTTGTAAAATAACGAATAATCTTAAAGCATACTGGTGACTGAGGTAATGAATTTTAGTTTATCTCATAACGTCAAGCCCAATGCTGTCCTTCTAATAGGTCAGAATCAACATAAGAGCTACCCCAGATATTTAATTTTTTCTGCAGAAAAGATACAGATTCACACCTACATCGCAGCCAGCAAAAACCGCACTGGAGTGTAAGAAATAGATCCAGAATTTAACAGAAGTGTCATTGGCGACCATAAAAAGCAATCCAAAAAAATCGTTTAAAATTGTCTTATAAAAATATTTACAGTAAAATTAGTTAGCGCTAATGCTACGTTTTCAGTCCTTAGAAAAAGGCAATCTTTAAAGGACCTGGCTCAGGTGCTCAGAATTAACAATACAAACATGAAACCACACGCTGAAGACTGACAAATTCAAAAAGCATTTTGAGGGAAGGGGGGAATACAGCTGGTTCATCACGTGTTACGGTTGTTCATATTGCATAGCTGGAAAACGAGGTCACTTGACTTGCATAACACTGCAACGTTTGAGGAGGAAAGAAAGAAACGTGTCGTTTGCCATCGAGGAGAAGCGGCTGCAGCCAGGAACGGCATCGCTCATCCCTGGCAAGGGCTGCGAGGCCTGGCCCTGTCCAGCGAGCCACAGGCCGAGGTCGGCAGTGGGCAGAAACGTCATTTTATAGTAGCAGAAAAACACGCCAAACTGATTTCCTTATAAGCAAGGAAGGTTTACAGTGAGATCTATAGCAGGAAAAAAACATTATTCAGCCTTCAGGCACAGCCACCTTCCACATCTGACAAGCAGGGCAATTTTCAAACTTGCATCTCTCCAGTAGAGCTACTCTCTAGCAAAACTTCCTGCTAGTTTTTATCTCTGGCCCACATAAACCCTTCATCTCTGGATAATATTTGTCTTTGCTCCAACGATGCCATGGGTGTGAGAAGGTCAGCTGGTAACTGTTCCCAGCTGTTGAGCTGTAGCTTGACCTACAGAGTAGCTAATTAGCTTTACATTCCCTATGTCCATATCAGGCCTAACGAGGGCCATGTCTGCCCAAATGCTTGTCCATCCTCATCCAGGCATCCCAGTCTAACAAGAGATGCTCTAATCAAAATGCTTTGCCTGTCCCACTTTATCCTCTATTCCCACAGGCTGTGTGAAAGGAAAACATCTTTTGGTGTTTGTTTTGGGGCAGTAAATTTGAGTCAGTTCAACCTGAGGCATCACCTTGCTTACGTCAAGGTAAAGACGCCCCTCAGGACTCTGATCTGAAGGCAGCTGCAGTCAGGGATACATTCCTACCAGCCTCAAACAGCTTTTACAGTAAGCAACACCTTATTTTGGCACATTTCACTACACAATGTAGAACCTAATGCAAAAGGTTTAAAGGGTATTATAGAAAAGACCCATTTTTTTTTACTATATTATTTTCAAGACCTCCAAGCTGACATCCAGAGGAAGGATAGATATCAAGAAGAATACTGCCACTTCTTTGGATAGTTTGCTTTTGTTTGTCAAAACAAAACCATCCAAAGAGGGGCAGGTGCTACCTCACATTCCCCATGAAGGTCGCTCCCTCAGTAGGAGGTGACACAGCAAAGGTGGGTGCTGTCTCCCCCACAGTGAACAGGCACCCATCTTACAAGGACCAACTCCAACGCTAAAACTGTACTTATTTAGAGAGGTAAATAAGTCATCTACAAAAGCTACACAAGGTGATGTAGCCTTAGATCCTGCTGAAATTACTTTTTAACTATTTTTCTACTGTAGGTCACATGGAGTCTTTTCGATAGGAGATCTAAGGAGAAAGAAACCAGCAGAACAAACACCACTGGTATGTGCTGAAGCTCAACAGTAACATTGGTAGATTCAGTTCAGCAGGCCAGCTGCCCACTACAAAAAGCCTCAGCTGATCTACAGAAGGAAAAAAACAAATCAAAAAACAAACAACACAAAAAAAAAAAAAGCAGACAAAATCTTTTTCTTCACTAGTTCCCTTTAGCTGAGGAGTTTTTTGGGTATGCAGAAGCATCCCAGAGCTCACAAGGAGAAAACAAAATGTATTTTTAAGTCAAATATCTTCTTAAACAGAAAGCTTTAAGAATCTGAGAGGTGAGCAAGCCAGCTACCTTACAGCTGGGTCTAGATTCGTCTGTTTTGAATAATTTTATGAATTCTTCACACTAATAGAGGAACGCCTTCAGTATGGGCAAGATTAAAATAGCAATTACAGTGACAGTGACGAGTTAATCTCCACACTCTGGAAGCATTAGAACACGGCGGGTATTTCACTTTGCTCATTAATCCCTGCGCTCTCACTGTATGTAGTGTCTCTACATTAATGGCACCATAAGGTATTTCTTTTCACATCTAAATGCTCTATTACGAACTGGCATTGAGAGGCGGGGCAGAGCTAGAACTGGGGCTTTCAGCACAGCTGAAATGCACGGGTTGGGAACACCTATTCAAGCAACATTTGTTTCCCAGGAGCAATAAACTCCACCAGAGCGGCATGCGTTTCGTGGGGCTGCGAAGTTTCGTGCGGTTCGGGCGCTGAGACTTCGGCCCGAGGGAAGGCACTGCCCAGCAGGTCCCATCATGCACAGCAAACAGTATTCATGGCAAGTAGAAAAAGAAAAAAAAATAAAAATCACATGGTATTTATTTCCACAAGCATTTCAGGGAAACATACAGTAGTCCAGTGGCATATACAAACGTATGACTGAGACAGCGTCACACTCAAGCCAGAGCACCCTGTTCCAGTCCATTTCTGCTGACTGCTTTTCTCGATCGGTACTCAGAAGTTTCCGCTGCCAGTAGTAAAGTCCACCCTCCAGGCACAGTGAGCAAGTAGTTCAACCAATAATGTGCACGGAGCATCAGTAGTGAAGAAATCCAGAAGTGTTCGCTTTTACTCACGTGCCCAAACGTAGCAGTTTTGTTTCACGCAAGAAATTCAGTGCCTGCAGTTCAAGCACAGTGTTTATCTCAGGACACCAGCCGTTGAGAAGAACAGTTGATTGCACCACAGATAACAAGCAACACCTCGTGTCTAGCATGGAACGGGTCCCCAGAGGGATTTTCGCTTCGCTACGCGATCCACCGCAGAGCAGGGGATGTTTGTAACTTATCACTTGTCATGCTAAGAGGTTAACAGCAATGAGATGGGTCAAGTCAGAGGTCAGTCATCGTCCCAACACCACCTAGCTGGATCCACTTCACTTCTGCTCCGCGCATTGGCTTGATCGTGTGTCACAATGGTTTATGAATCACAGCCACACCTGTTGTTAAGAATGGACAAACAGACGCAGTTAATGTAGGGACAGTTCCTGGGCTTCAATATGGCCAAGATCATCCTGCAAAGCCACAGACCAGCAACAGGCTATCAGAGACAGGTGTCCACTATTTCTATGAAAGCTTCCCCTACCGGAAAGCAATATAAACCACAGAAAAAACTAAGATTAAAGCTTAGAAGGCACAGCTCTCAAGTTTATGAACGACTTCAGCTGTTGCCAGCTCTCCCACTGGCTATTTTACCTGCATAACTTCTCCCCGTGCTCATGCTGGTTGGTAATAACGTCCACTTGTCTGTGATGGGGTTGTAGTATTCCACTGAGGCCAGATTGCAGGAACCATCATCTCCTCCCACCACGTAAAGGAGACCGTTCACCGCGCACACACCTCAAAGCAGAGCACAGATGGTTAGACATGGGCTAATTCATCCCCCACAACACATCCCCTGCCACCTTCTGATTCATTCCCAAGCAGATAACTCATCTTCCATTTTTATCACTTTCCTACAGTCCTGATCACTTACATCGCTAGCACGTTAGTCGCATTAAAAACCACAGAGACAACTGCAACCAAACACCACAGAAAGGTTTAGTGTGGTTACCTGCGTTTCTTCTACACATATTCATGTCTGCCACTTGCTTCCAGGTGTTTGTTCCCGGATCGTAGACTTCCACACTCTTCCTTACTAAGGGACCGTCGTGCCCCCCGGTAGCATAAAGCAGCCCGCTGAGAACGCCAACACCTGCCGAACAGAGCCCAGCGTTAATACAGGGGAAGGGTTACATGTCCCTGGTTCTCCTACTGGGTATGCCCTTGGCCTTTCCAAGGCATTTCCAAAATGTGGGCCTCAAAATCACCCGGCAAACGGTCAACTCTCCACCCAAACGCCACATGGCGGTACAGCAGGCCTGCGCACGAATGCCTGGCAGATGTCCTGTCTCTCAGAGCTCTGCCCCTTCTCAGACAGATCTTAGTCTATTTGAGATCAGTAGTTCCACGACGTTCGTCTGCCTTTATTTGATCTCTTTGGACCGACTGACTTGTTTTCTCATCCCCTTGCCTCCCTGACTGCTGCATCCCACCCCACACCTTGCTTCCATCTGCCCGATCTTTTCTGCCATGGGGCTGCTCGCTTTTAGCTTGATTCCCAATTCCAGGAGCTTTACTTTTACTTTTCCTGATGCTTTTGTGTCACACGGCTTTATCCTTTGGACACTCTTCTTCTCATCAACTCACAGGCTCCAGTTCTTGAGGCTGCCGCTAGATTACTTTCCCCCCCACCCCCCTCAGTCGTGTCCCCAAATATGGCAACAGCACTTGGCACAGACAAGATGCCTCCAATGACACCTCCCAGCCACTTCTACGGGCCCCTTGGCTCAATCTCTGGGAATGACAGGGATCTGAAGGGTGCTTCTGCCTAACATTAAGTAAATTAATTAATTAAAATGTTCACCAATCCATGAGAGTTAAACCTTCCAGCAACATATCTTCGTTAATAGGTTCAAAGGGCTCTATTAAAATTAACAAGGTGGGATGTTAGTAAAACAGAAACATAGATCTGAATTGCATCATTTCAACCATGGGCATTAACCAGCAGAATGGCCTCTGTGCCCTGAAGATAGACTTGTGCTGATGACTGAGGGAAAGGTACGGAGCCGGAAAGGCGTGAGCAGGGAGGAGAAGGACCCCACCAGCGTAAAACTGACAGGATTTCAAGGTGGGCCCTGTGCAAATATCTTTCCTTTTTGCCACGTGCAGCACAGGGAAAGGAGAGCACAGGAGCAGCACTGCGATGGTGAGCCAGGGAGCAGGCATCAGCCACCTGGGCTCAGCAGCTCCCGTGTCACAGGAGCATCTCCTAGTGGTGTGTGACATCCCAAAAATACGATGTGTCACCTTGCTCTGAGTCTTGCCACGGTCAACAGGAGCACAGACCACAGCAGCCACCATGCTGCGCCTGGGGGATGGCAACACAAGGCAGGGAGGGGAACCATCTGAGTGTTGTTGCTCCTCCCTCATCCAAAAACCAGGCCAGCACCTAACTGAGACTAACTGTTGAATTAAAGCTCTGGCAGGTCTACCATCATCGTGGGGACAGGTACACCGCTGCAGGCCTCCCACTGTCTTCTCCACACTTTCTTAATTTGCCGCTGCTGGGTTTGGTTTTAACCATCCATCTCTCACTGTACC
Organism: Baryphthengus martii; assembly: GCA_013396935.1. Taxonomy (NCBI): domain Eukaryota; kingdom Metazoa; phylum Chordata; class Aves; order Coraciiformes; family Momotidae; genus Baryphthengus; species Baryphthengus martii. The sequence goes on from VWZK01009441.1 coordinate 27,605, forward strand.
AAAAAGTGTTGAAATCCCAACATGACATCAGGATTCATGGTTCATCTCTGGCAAACACTGGTAATTAATCTTTAACTGCCATAAATAGCCATCTCACTGGGCCAAATTCTCAGTCTGGTTGAGGTACTCACTCCAACACACACCACTTACTTAGGAAGACCAGAACACATCCCGGGGTATATCCCGGCCCCAGAGCTGTACAAGATGCCACAAAGTTGAGTGGAGAATGGGAACTCACTTAACTGGTGAGGAAAAGTCTACTGTGTCTCAGCCCAGCAGCCTGGGCTTGCAGCACGCAAGCATTTGGCTATACTCAGCTGTTAGCAAAATGTTTATACTTTTAAGAAATAATTTAATAAGTAAACTAATTTAAGCAAGTAGAAGAATTGAAGAGTCAGAAACACTCAAGCTTTCCCATGTAAAACTGCCTCCTGGTGCAGCGAGACAGGGCAGACAGATGGGACATTCCTACCAGGAGGGGAAAGGGAATTCCCTGACTGATTCAGGAAACCCAGGCAGCACCCGCACATCCAACCAGTCCCACCGCCTGGACTGGGGTCACATAGGAGACTGGGGACACCCGTCCTCACCCGCTAGATGTCAGCACTGGGACGGCAATGTCAGTAGCTCCAAGTCTGCTGGTTTCATTTATGGAGCTGTGCCATAGATCCTGCGGCAGCACCACTGGTAACGAGTGGCACTGGACAGTCCCCTCCCTGCACTGCTGGAGGGGCATGTGGGTGACACCTAGAATGTGAGGAGCTCAGCTTTCACGTTAGGAACAGAAAATTGCAAGGCTATAGGGCAGGCAAAGTAAGAGCATTCCTAATAACTGGACTTACTGTGTGGAGAAGTACTTGGAAAAAGCACTGAAAGCAGAGTGTCTCAAGCAAAGAAAATTCTCTAAAATCCATCTCACTACAAGCACAAGCCGTTTTGTTGTGCTTCAACATGCTGCCAACACCACGAGATGCTCATTCTATTCTCCTAAAGGTTGCACTGGGCTCAGTTTAAGCATCAAGCAGAAACTAGAAACTGAATTCAACTATGACTGAATTCAAATGAACAGTGTGTGACCATGTTTTGCCTCACTTGGAGTTGTGGAAAAGGTATTAAGAGCAAGGAGAGAAAGATGGTGTGTAGCACAACCACCCAGCTCAGAAGGGAATTCCCACCACAGCTTAATCTGCAGGGTCATTGCAGTCCCCACCCAAAGGGCAGCTTCTGGGCTTGGCCACCTCAGGGTGACTGCCACTTTGGCTGCTGTACAACGAGAAGGGCACTTTCGACATCAGGGAGAATCCTCTGCACATACTGAGCAATAGGACCAATACTGACACATCCCTTTTCATCTGAAGATGATTTTAAATGCAATGGATAAGAGCTTTTATCCCTTTCAGAGAGGACAGGGGCCTACCTGGCCTAATGTCACATAGTAAATTAGAAACCATCAAGATTAGAATATATAATCCTTTAACGTGTCCTTTCCTCTAATCCTCCAGATCACCAGCTCTTGCCAGCAAAAGGTACACTAAAAACTAACTTAGCAGGGGAATCTGAGAGGAATTTTGTTACCCTGACTTGCTCTGCACATCACTCATCCAGTACAGATGTGCTTTGTGCTGCAAAGCACCCACCAGATGCTTGCAGAGAAAACCCAAAAGGAAAATCCATCTGACAACCCCAAAATGACAGGAGAGAAGGAGGTGCTACTAGGCTTTCCAGTCCCCAGCTGTGCCTGCAGCTGCCCATTTGGAAAGGTAACTCTGCTTACAAGTGAGATGCATCTGTTAGCAAGGCTACTTAGAAACATCAGACAGTATTTCATTAAGCCAGAAATTAATTTCCACTTGGCAGATTTTAAACGCAGTCAGAAGAGCCGTGAAGAGCTTCCAAGCAATTATGTTTTTTCCCCTCATGGGAAAGGGGTGAAATAACAGCTTGCACTTGCCAGCCCAGCAAAGCCAAAACACACCTCTCCTCTTTCGTGAGCAGGGAACCCAGTGATCACCCGCTCTTAAGTACGCATCTCGGAGGCAGTACCTGCACCGCTGCGCCGCGTGCTCATGTCGGCCACGTAGGTCCACTCGTTGGTGGCCGGGTTGTACTGCTCCACGGTACTAAGGCACTGACGGGAAGCTCCATCGTAACCCCCAACAGCATAGAGCTTACCTGGAAGAGACACAGGTTGGCATCAGCTACGACTGACTGACGTTACCATCACGCCTGACGGCCCCAGGAGAGGACAGATCCTGGCTGAGGGAGGGCCTGCGAGACGTGCCTAAACCTGTTGCGATGTCTGGGGAAAATCCTAGTGAAAGGATTTAAGCAGACTCACAGTTTTTAAAGCTGTTAAAGCTGTCAACTAAGACAAGCAAACAACATGACACAACAGTTTAATTAGAAGCCAAAAGCCCAGAGGGTTTTCCAAATGACTTGTTGGCCCAGGAGAGGTAGGAACATCAAAGCGTGTTCTGCCGATTGAACGTTTCCTCCTGTTGGGTGCCACAAGGCCAAGCGTACTGTCAAAGGTCCATACTGTACATTAATTACAACATCACATGAGCAATAAATATGCTATATCCTCTTACGTTAATATAATACCTGCATGGAAGCCTAGACCTGATTTTCAAGAACCTGGGCCAAATCAAACCCGATCAAAGTTGCTAATACAGTTGAGACCAGCCTGGTCACTCTTGCCAAGAGATCACAGCACAGAAGATACCACGGGAGACCCTCAACAGCATGACATATCTGTCCCTCCTTACCTCAGCCCAATGAAAGTTGAACAACACACCCCTAAAGAGGCTAGAAAAGCACAATCAGATGTCACGGGACTACACTGTACATGAAATAAGGCTGTTGCTCCATCATGCACTCTCTTCACAGGCCTGACTAATAATCTCTCCTTCTCTCCCAGTATCATCTATCAGCTTGTTTTGCATTTAGGCAATAAACCCTCTGGGCAGAGAGGATTTCTTTGTGCTTCTTTATTAGAGCACCTAGCACAAAGACATCCTGTTTCAAGAGCAGGCTTCCCAGACACTACGGTTAACGACTACTAAAAAAGTTCAACAAATACGTAGGAAAATTCTAACCCAAATTTGTGTACAAATCCCATAAGACCAATTTTCAATCCATGACAGCAGAGGCTGGCCACAAATGAGCTATGCAATTCTCTGCATGCACGTGAGACTCCCACCAGCAGTTGTCATCTACAGTCTTACACTTTCGCATCCTCCTGTTTCCTTGATGTTTGCAAGGCTCCAAGAACAGGCCAGCTCTTTTCTTTCTCCCTCAGCTCCACTCATGAGCTCCTCAGGCTGCGATCATTAGGAGAGGTCCGCAAGGGTCGGGTTTATGACTGTGCTCCTGCTGCATCTTCCTGTTTCTACAAACATTTCAAACTCTTCCTTGTGCTGTTGTTTCAACCCACCCAGTGTTAGTCAATGAATCAAGGCACAAGTGCCAGACCAAGCAAGACAAGCTTCCCTGGCTGGCATCAATTATTAGATATTTTTCAGTACCCACAGACATCACATCAATCTTCATGACGTTCAAATGAAGACTGTGGATTAACTGCAGGCTGCAGCTTGTTCCCTACACCAAAACAATCAGCTCATCTTCCCCATCACATGCCCTATTTTGGATTGTTTTTTACCATGGATTCCAACATAGGCAACACTTGCTTCTGATTTCAAACAAAGCAAAGCAGAAGGATTTCATGTGTCTCCAGTAGAAATCTTGTTCATAGATATACACCTCTCAGGTAAGTATTTAGTATTTGTTCTGCATTCAAGTGACTGCATTCAAACCACTTTAGCAAATCCCAGTGACTACCAGCAGCCCAGCACTTCACAAGCACAGGCCAGTTTTGAAGGAGATGCTTCTTAAACAAATACGTAAATTTAGCACAACCACTGCTATTTGTTCTGACTTTATCTCCCTCCCTCTTCTCACATGAATACATTTCACATACATTTCACATATTTCCTACTCAGACAGGTCAAAACAAACCACTTCAAAGTGCAGTTTATAAGAATGCTTGTGCCAGCAGTCGCTCCACACCATGCTAATTGGAAAGTGCTACAGCACCCTAAAGACAAGGTCAAATAAAACCTTTCACTTGCTCCAGAAGTGATTTTGCTAAAGTAAAAAAAAAAAAAAGTTCCTACTCAAACTGCTCTTTCTCCTGGATCCAAACCAAGCTGCTCAGTTCCAGCTCACGCAAGTTCAGTGCTGACACGTAGGTGCCAACAGCTATCACAGTCCCTCCAAGGGACTCTCCACTCCACCCACCTCCCCGAGCTGGGAGCTCCCGAGCTCCCAGCACTTGCTACCGCCAGTCTCTGCTCATTTCCAAGCCAGAGCAAAGCGCGCAGTGCGTGCTGCCCAGCCTGATGTTAATAAACACGGCTTGAGCATTCCAGTCAAACCACCACCAGCCTGGGGCTGTGGGATGAACTGCGCTTCTCTCGCTGTGCAAATTTTCCATGATGGGTACTCCATGCACGCAGCATATGCTGACAGCAACAGCTCACGCTGCACGATACCGTTTGTTTTCCCTGCCCAGAAGCAGCCCAGGAAGAACAAGGATTCAAAGAAACCTGCCCACACCTACTGGCATTCACAGGAAGTATGGGATGGCCTGAGATGGGTCTGAGGTTCTTGGAAAGCTACACATGATTTTTCACTAAGAGGAGAATGGAAAAAGCTGCAGCAATTATGTCATACAAAATAAATCTTTAGCTTCTAGTCAAGGGAACAGTTCCTGCAGTTCCCTCTTCTCGCCCTCAACCGTTCAGGTTCCTGTTGGACATGGTAACATTTGCTTGATGGAAATGGCTGCTGATTTTCTTACCCTCCACAACTCCAACTCCAACACTGCTTCTTCTTGTGTTCATGGGAGCCACAAAAAACCACTCATTGGTTTTATAGCTATAGGCCTCAACTGATGCCAGACCTAGTTAAAAAGGGGATACACAGGTTTTCTAATTAAAAAAAAAGAGAAGAAAAAAAGATTGATGTTGCACTTCCATCTGCCTTCCACCTCCTCCCACGCCCGTAATTCCCCCTACACTCCTGAAACCCCATTTCTAGTCCCTCGCCTTTCAGGCTGGGACCGGCGTGTCAATGCCACTTCAACAGCTGGAAAAATTGTTACTCCATCACCCCTGTTCTGGGACTGCTGCCCCTCCAATGTGCTGGGGACATCAAGGTGGAGCAGAGTCCAGATTCCAAGCCCAGAAGTCCCACATCCCTTCAAGCATCACAAAATCTTCATGTAAGGGTTTAAAAATTCCCCCAGACCCTGTTGCATTGTACTCGACACCAGCTGAGATAATTTAGGGCTAAACCAAGTGGCAAAGCTCTACAGCAGAGGCAGAGGTGTGAATCTAAATGTGCAGTTATGCGCCAAGATAAATCCCAGACACACATGCCCCAGAAAATGCTTTGCTGGTATTTTATTCATGTTGCTATGAAAAATTTAACTAAAGCAAGGAAAAAAACCTTTTTAGTCCAGAAAGAGAATATTCATACAGAGAACGAGATTGGAAGAACTGCATTGCTAATGGAAAAAACAAGAGTGAGGTTCTCTGCAATTACTGATGGGTCAGAACATGCACATGGTTAAGTTGTAACACGCAATAAACCCCATCTCTGGCTCTTTCTCTACAGAATCATAGAGGAAGGGCACAGGAACCTCACTAAAGCTCTGCAGGCTTTGCAGAGGGCTCTGAAAATACTTTCTCAGGTCAGGCACTCCCTGGTTTTTGCTCAGCCACCTACCAGTGCTGCCATCAAAGCCGCCCACTGCATACAGGAGATCATTGAGCACAGCAGCTCCTAAAGTGCTTCGTCTTTCCTGCATGCTGGCTATGGATGTCCACTGGTCCTTCACGCCGTCGTACACGTCGACCGTCCGTACCCTTAAAGATCCGTTAAAGCCCCCGACGGCATAAACATTGCCAGCCATAAATACCACACCTGGTAAGAGAGGAGAGAGATGTGTTAAGGAGGTTTTACAAACAGTTTGGGGAGTGAGTCTGATCAGGCAGCTGTCAGGGTGCGTAAGACAGCAGGGAAGAGCAGAACGTGGGCAAGTCTTTGGCATTTTCTGCAGGTTAAGAGCGTTGGAGCCAAGTATGATAAAACACATGTGCGGTATGGGAAGTGAAATGCACATAAATACAGGGCAACATAAGGCACAGATGGATTTCAAACCCGAATGAGTAATTTTCTGAGCCAGAGAGAACACCAAACGATGATCCACATTCGCAGCCCTCTCAGATGTCTTCAGAGGAACGCTCGCAATTTACAGATCTATCTGCTCTCCATCACCCACTCCTCAGCACTGAGAGGGACTGACTCAGCTCCTTTGATTTTCACAAGGAAAACTGGAACCCTGTGGGCTGCCAGGCCAATAGGATGGGAGGAGGAGGGGAAACACTGATGGAGAAGCAGTCAGGAGAGAGAGATGATGAAAGGGAGACAGTGGCTATAGAGGGCAGACAGGCAGGAGCAACCCCTCTAGAAAGCAGGGCATCCACCTGAATGAGAAGGACACACTTCTGCAGGGAAAGAGGAGAAAGGAATGGCAAAAAAGAAAGAGCTGCTTAAGGCCAGGGGCACAGAGGAAGGCTGAAGGGACGACTGATGACACCTATCCAGCGCTGAAGAGCTGCACTAGGAAAAGAAAGAAGGTTGTAACAGAAGTTCCCATTACCTGCTCTGCATCTCCGGGAGGGAAGTTCAGCGACCTGATCCCATCGCTCCTCCTCAAAATCATAGCACTCCACACTGCGAATGGCTTTGGGCGCTTGCCCACCCACCACAATCATCACCTGGGGAGGGAAAACAAGAGCTAGAAAACCTCAGACGCAGCAGCTGCTCCCAACAAAGAAACTATCATCACAACTTGGTCAAAACCAGCTGCCAAAAACATTCTGCAGGCCCACTAGAAACTTCTGCAGTGACATTTATTTCAGTCAATTCTATTCCAAGGGAGAAAAAGTTATCTCCAAGTTAATGCACGCTAAATATGGCAGCTCCATTAATCCTTTCTCACCATTTCCAAGGTGGACAACCTGCCCTGTTTCCCCAGAAGTCACAAAACCGCTCGGCATCACGGCACATGCAAGACTTGCTGCAGAAGAATTTTTTTAAATGAAGGTGATCCCTGTGTAATTTCCACAGCCAGCCCGCTGTCCAGTCATTATCTCCACAGCAGTGCTAAAAATAATCGATGTCACTTAGCAAATAAAACCTGACAGCTGTATTGCCACCTGCAGGGAAGACGACACTCGAGGAAATCATCAGGACTATTAAGACCCAGGGTGCTGGGATGACGAGGGAAATGATTTGTCAGCTTCATTATGGTCTTTGGCTGCAACATGTATCGATACAAATCCAGTAACTAAAGCGCAAATTCCTTACAGATAGAAAAGATTTATATGAAGGTAATCAAAGGGAATCTCAGGAGTGCAAGAACCACTCTGCTGGGACAGGTGAAAGGACCATCCAGTCCCAGTTTCCGTTCCCAGCAATAGCAAGTGGACACTGATGGAAAAGTGAGAAGACCCGGACGGCATGCAGTGTGGTCCTGCCCAAACCTGCCATCAGAAGACAAACACCCCACGGACTTGCTGACTTGCCCAGGGGCAGCGGTCCCAGGAGCCTGCAGCTCAGCACTCAAGGGCTGTCCATCGCTGCTGAGCCCCAGCTGGGCATTGCAAATCAACCTGTACACAGGCAGCATCCAAACCACTTCCACTTACAAACAGCTCAACCTGCATTTTGTTCTGAGCACATTTCAGTCAAGCGTCCACAGCTATCAAGAGGGAGAATTTGCTCCCATTACCACAGCAAATTGGCAGGAGCAAACACTACCCAAGACAGTCTGATTTTCACAAGGCCGAGAAGCTAGTAGCAAGATAACGGGCTTTCAAATATAATCAAGGAGTAGATGGGAAACTGGTTTTAGCCTCTGCAAGGCAACTGTGAGTAGCCAAGGGGGTAAGATCGTCACTCAAGGTCACTCAGGTAATGAGCTCAACTCCAATCAGCTGCTTTAGAAGTACACAGCTAGACAGCAATTTAAGAATTTGAAGAGTATGAGAAGAGTGGCTGTTTGATCTGCAAAGATGAGAACATGACATTAGAAAGCAAATTGAGTCTAAATTAGCAGCCTGACTACTACTTGCATAATACTTTTCCATGCAAAGCTTCACATGATCACAGAATTAAGAGATTTCACAGCAGACAATAATCCCTCATCAGTGGGACCAACAGACCAGATGAAAGTTTCTCAGTAACAGGATTGATGAAAGATCGTCACCTTCTCCCCTTGCTTTGCAGTTAAATATGCTACAGAAGATGTTGAGAACCCCTGAACTTACTGCTTCACTGTTCATTTTATCCTTAATGGCTTGAGTCCTTCAACAAGGGCCATGTCAGCGCTTCACGATCCCCCCATGTTCTACCAATTTCACCCCAGCACAAGCAGGCAGAAAGGACACAACACGCTCTGCAGAATCAGTTTCTCAATGGACAGTCAAGTATCTAAACATCTGACTAGTCAGAGCACACATCTCATAGACCCTCCCACAAACCAAGCTCCCTATGATTTGTGCTCAGAAAAAAAAAATCATACACTGTGGTTTTGATGTCCTACAATCTCCACAATGCTTATTAATAGCTTCAGCGACAGTCTGTTGTGAGACATCGTGCCAAACTGCATTTATCTCTGGGGCACAGGGAAAATAGTTTCTGCTGTCATTTTTTTTTCTTTGCTAATAAAGTGGTGGCCAGGGCATCACATGCCTGCAGGATAAATGTGAGGAGTAACAAGGATTATTTATTCAGTAGCTGCTTTGAGTCGATTGAAATTTGCTTCAGACTTTCTGCCCGCGGCTCTGGGTGCCGTTGTGTCCTGCCTTCCGATTACGGATACGGGAAAAGAAAAGACACCTACTGTGACCCTCCTCAGCAGAGCTCCAGAGCAGGGCTACAAGCCAGCAGAAACCTCAGCCAACCCTCTCAGCACTACAGGCAGCTGCCGCCACTCCACGGGTCAGCGATTCTCAAGCCGCAGCTCCAGGAGTTCCTGGTTCACAAAACCACTTGTGGCTGACAAAACGTTTCAAGAGCAGACCTTTGCCCCTGGGAGCAGAGACACTGCTTCTCCAAAGGGTTTACCCAAGTTTATCCAAGTTAATTATGTATCCTTGGTGAGCATAGGCAATACCAGAAGAGGGAGTAAAACACTTCAAAGGACCTTCATGGAGTTCATGAGAAGTAAGGTGGCAAGTGCAGAAGCTCCTTTCAAAGAGAGCACAGCATGAGGTGACACAAAGTGACAAACTCTACTTACCTTTGGCAGGCTAACGGGAGTCCTTGGCTTTGTTCTGGGATTCTTTATCAGTTGCCTTTGATCCAGAGGAAGCAAATGGTATTTCATGGCCTCGATAAGAAAGTCTTTGCAGGTGTTGTTATTCTTGATTAAAGCTTCTTCTTCAACTGTCTGAGAACACACACACATGAAAAGATCATTTAAGCTGAAGTACTTGGTGGCACAAGTCACAAGGAGCTTTGTAGGAAGAACACAGAACCTGGAATTTCTCTTCCAACATGGCAACATTAAAAAAAAGAATGCAGAAGACAAACACAGACTTCCAACTCTTCCCAAAGACACACATGTAGTAACTTCCAGTATCACCCATAAGTAGCAGTGCTTCCTCTATTTTACCCACCCTCTGCAAGACACTTAACTCAGCAGAGGAGAATTCACCAGAAGTCTAGATACAAAAAAAGTAATTTATTTGAGCTAGAATTTTTAAGAAGCAGCATTATCTTTTACTTAATCAGAAGATACAGTTCAGAGAAAAAAAAAAACATACATGATGGGTTCATCTTGTGAATACCACTTTTATTTCAATTGTATTGTTTTTTTCAGACACACAACGCAAGCGCAGTGGTCAAAGAGCCCATATGCCAACCCCTTCTTTGGGGATTCTCAGCTCAAAGTAATACACTGTGGTTTTGATGTCCTACAGTCCTCATGTCCTCGAGAACAATCCCTAAGTCAGACTACGTCAGAGAGCATCCCACCTGCCAAACAGACCCATTTCTATGTGCAGAACACATCCGAGGCCAAAATTAATACACAAGATGTGTTTTCACCAAGCTAAATTTACCTGTGGTGGGGGGGAAAACTGCACAAGCTTGTAAACTCACCACCTGGGTATTTTCAGGGTCAAAAAAATCCCAAGATATTAACTTCCAAATGATTCTACCAAGAGGGCAGATGCTCTGCTCCCAGCACTGCCTGGCAGAGCACAGGTCACATTTACAAGAAGATTTCTGCACGCAGATTTTGATTTCAGAGTGCACCCAGTTGGTATTTTTATTCCTCTGTTTATAGACTCAGCGATGCACCAAATTACCCATCTCAGACACAAACCAGCCAAGCCCCTCAGGAGCTACCAGCAGCTTAAGGGCAAGCATTAATTCATTAACTTATTTGCAGACTAACCTGTACAAGATAATCTCTGGGCAAAAGGGGTAAGCGAACATGCTCCATCAGCTTCGCCATGTGCTCTAAGCGAGATTCCTTCTCATAATTTATCCAAGAAATAACCGCTTCAAAGACCTGCACAGATAAAGTACAATTAACGGGAGAAGAGAGAACTCACTTGCAGACTCACCCATCCAAACCCAGAAGCACTGTGATTTTACAGCACCGAAGGAAGGAGGTGCAAGATCTCTATCAAAGAGATAAAAAAAGTCGTGACTACGCACAGAGCACACGCACCACTGTAGCAAAGAGGTGAGCTGACCATGCATATTAATAAGCAACTTCACATCTAAATGTGCTGTATCACTCTAAGTGCGTGCCCAGGACAATCACATACCTCTTGGACATTAGTACTGGAAGGCAATCAGGAAACTTAATTAACCTGTTGACATTTGCACTGAACATTATTCACGAAATCAGTCACAATTACTGCTGATAACAGAGATCTCCCCTCCCAAAGGAGTCTGGTCACACAGTAAGTCATTACGCAAATACCATCGTATTTAATTACTGCACCAGTTCTCCCCTCAGCCAAAAAAAAACCCAAACAAAAAAAAAAACACAACAACCCAGAAAAAAAAACACAAAAACCTAAGAAACAAGCTCAAGAAGTTTTCAGCACAAGTTCACCACACATACAGGGAAATTCCTGCCTGCAGCCGTGGAGCCTCTGCACTGCACACATTTCAACTGCTAAAAATACTCGGATACTCCAGTTGGGAAACAAGGGCACGCTGGACTCTTGGCCTGAACCACAATTTAGTTTTACCCCCAGATCCAACCAGTTCAGATAAACATCCAAACTTTGAGTCCACGAGGAACTGTTCACAAACAGCCTCGTGCAGCAGGAGCCCTGCGCGAGGAACAGAGGCAGGCAGAAGTGTCCTACGTGGGCTCCCCCATGAATATGCATATGCTTATGTAACGGTGAGCCTCACTCCTCCCAGAAGAAAGGCCTAAAAATGTCACTGGGAGTGGGAAAGGCTTCCTGCAACACCCAGCAAAGCAATGAGAGGGGCTGGTGCACTCTCAGATGCTGCACAGCAGGGGCCGGATCATTGCAGTGGAGTTTCCCCCCCCCGAGTTAGAATTAAATTCTGACCCTTAACTCACATCTACAGGGCAAAATTCCCTGAGTGCTCTCAGGGGCGGGAAGGAAGGGAGGGTGTGTATGTGTGAGCACAGCCCTCTCCCACAGACCCCAGCCCCCCCCCCAAAAAAAATCACTGCTGGCTCTTTGCCCCAGCACGCTCAGCAAGCGCCCTTGGTTTCAACTTCCCTGTGGGGTCACCAAATGGTCAGGCCAATTTGCACAGATATTTTTTTTCTTTCTTTCCATCCCTCCCATCACTCCCCAAGAAACCATTTTGTTTGGTCCAAGGTCGCTAATTTGACAAAAATCGACCAGAACTGAGGGTACCATCTCTTTCTGTCCCTAATTGCTGCTGGCAAATGTATGTGCAGGAGGCACCGGCAGACACGTTCTCCCACAAAGTCAGGGGCAGAGCAGAAAGGGGTTTCTTCCTCTTAGGCTGAACCTCAAAAAACTTTTTTACAAAGCAGGAAAGCAGCAGCCTCATTTCCTATGCCAACAAATGCTCCTGCTGAACTGTTTGGAATTCAGGACACTGTGATGAGGATTTAAGCACCACAACAGGAAGCCGTGTAATCAAACTCCAGCAAACGCAGAGGAAAATAACTCCTGTGGAACCTTCAAGTATTTTTAAATGAAAAATAAACAAAGAAATAAACAAATAATTCCACTTCGGCTACAAGGCGTTTAAAGCAGAAACTAGGTTGTGAGATTTTTAATTGCAAATGAGCGTGGGAGGAGTATGAAGCAAACGTTTAGTCAACAAACATACTTTTCCTCCTTTTTAACCTCTTCTGCACTAATGCTGAGCCACAAAACAGCTCAGAGGACTGAGACATGCCCAGCTACAGAGCAAGATGACTGTGAACAAGTCTTAGAGAAGGTGAAGTAAACGTGCACAGGGAAGAAACTGCTTCCTCGCTGCTGGAGACCGCTCCTGAGCTAGGCATACGCTGCTGCCACCCCGCCGTGCCTACTCGAAAAAATAACAGAAATGTTTTAAAAATCAGATTTCTGGCACCTTCCGTTGGCTCCGATTGCTGATTTTATAAGAAGGGGGGTGAAAAATCGTAATCCAAGACAGCAATATCTCTATTTAAAGGCCACATCTGTTTCCACTCCTGCCATGCCCTCGCTCCACAGGCTGTGCTCGCTGTGGACCCCGAGCAGCTGCCGCCGCTTCCCCAGGAGACAGGTTTTCCCAGCCGAGCTCGACTCGCTGCCGGGGTGTGATGAAATGAAGCCATTTCCCACACAGCTTTATTTAGAGCAGAGGCACAGGCTGGCACCTGCCTGGCTGTAGGAGCAGTCCCCAGCAGATTTCCCACTCTATGGAGTAGAAGGGTAAAAGCCTGGAATATCCCTTTGCTGCACAGTACCTAAAAAAAGAGCAAGCCCAAATGTTTTCCCAGTCTCTTCAGCCAAAAGTCCGGTTGTTAAGATGCTCCCAGGAGTAAGGACCTAACTGTGCATCAGCTTCAACTGCACGCTGGCGGCACGAGAGGATGAGTCTCTGTAAAATCCTCAACCCCAAAATCTCAACCCTTTAAAACTTTTCATTTGTCACGGTTCTGAGTCAGCAGGGTCCTTTTCCAAAGGGCTGGAAGCCCCTCCATTTTGCCTATCATTAGTAAATAGGAATAAACATGATTTTTTTATAGTTTTTCCTCTCCTGCATACACTGTTATAACTAGCCAATTAGGTCAGGTACTGAAAGAATTGATAAAATTGTCTTCAGAGTACTGGCTAATAGCAAAAAGAGCAGGCAGGAACCAAAATAAACCTTTGCCCTAGGCCAAAAGCGTCTGTGCAACTGCAGAGGCTGGCACCAGCAAGGGGAGAGGGAGAGAAAGGAGGATAATCTTTGAATAACAGAGAAACGTCATCATCATTTTAGACTTCTGTGGCTGCAGACAGTTTCTGTAGTCCTGATGGTCTGGGGATATAAATATCTCCAAAATTGTGGAGATAAAAAATATATGAAGCCAATTGGTGTTAGCTGAGGGATGGCAGAGGAAAGGGCGAACACACAAGCTCCTGGGCATACGTGCCTTGAAACATTTTAAGGGTAGTACTTCTCTCCCTGGCTGTGTTACCTTCTGGCCCTGGCAGGACTCAGCTACACCACTTCCCAGTGACTCAAAGGCAGGAATGTTCTGGTCCATCGGGTGCAGTACACGTATGAGACATGGTAAGGACAGGGACAAGAAAGGCCCTCGTGAAATCAGCTCTCAGATGTTTGAAGGATTTGCCTGCTCACAACATCTTGCTGTTTAAAAATAGTTCAACATCCACCACACGTGCACATGGACACACATAGATATGTGTGTGTATAGATATATACACATATATTTTTTTATATACACATATTGTGGGGGTTTTTATAAGATACATCTCATGCATTAGCAGATAGGAAGAATAAAGGTCAGGAAAACTGCTTATCTGTCATGAAGCGAACGTAAAACAGCAACCTATGAGCCTGTCCTCAATTTGCAGCACTTCTTTGGAAACCAGCACTGGCTTTTCATGTTTATGTTCCAATCCCATTCTCTGCCTCTCTCCTGTTACTCAGCTCTGTTGTTTTGAGTGTGCAGCTTACGCTTACTTTTCCTTCCACTGCCTTGCATTCTCAACTTTTACAATCAGCTCAAGAAATGCTGGGTTTGATTGTATAAAGCCGAGATGAGGGAGGGAGCGCTTTGATTTCTCTGGGCACCAGGCCAATAAAAGCTTTTTAACAATGCTGCACAGGACTGGAAAAAATTGGTTACTAAACTTGCACTTCCCCTTGCAGGCTGCTTGCTTCATGCAAAGCGATTCTGCTGCGAGTTCGCACCGCTTGTTTTTTCCCTTTCTGGCCCTGCCTGCGCGGCACCTCGCAGCACCCCGCCGAGGCGCCCACGCTAGCCCCACGCCTGTGGAAACGTGCTCCTGAAGCCTCCCGGTTTGCTGGCTCAGGATCTGCATGAAGCACCCCACATGGGGCAGGTTTTCTGGCAAGCTTTACAGTCCCTATGGGCCCCAGCACCCATGTGTCTGCAGCCCAAAGAGGCTGAGCAGAATGGGTGCCCACAGTTGGATGTGTAGCCTCACCAGCCCAGCAGCACCAAGCGCGCCCAGGTCCAACCCCATCCCACCAAAACGCAGATATCCAACAGCTGTCCCCAAGTTAGGAGCCACATAATCCTCAAGTTCTCCTGTAGCTTCTCATAAGAGTCCATCTCCCCACAATTCAGAGATGAGCTGAAGGATTCAAAGCATGTACCTCTCCCCAGAAACCTCCTGCAGGGCACGCAAGAAACCCACACCAGAGAAAAGGGCTGGACCTGGTGTTCACCAAGCAGCAGAACCACCACTCATCCTCCCTTCCAGGACTACAGACTACACAAGATATGCCAAACATTTCAATCACAAAACAACATCAAACAGTGCCTTTTTTCCCCTCTTCCATTAAAAACACTGATGATACCAGAAAAACGTTTCCTTCCTCCTTTTTGGTTGCTGGTCTCCTTTAATCGTTCTGCCCAACATGCAACAGAAGCCAATACTCCCCCCGGCCTAATGAAATTCACCAATTTTTTTTTTTATTTTTTTTTTAAGTTTTACAGCAGGTAATAAGAACTTTACACAACAGCAGATGAGAGGTTCCTAGTTTTCCAGAGAGGGAAGGTATTTGGTTCTGGGCCCCAGGGCTTTTGGAAGTGATATAGATCTGAGAATCACTACTGCCTGCAAAGAACAACCAAGTGAAGGTCATTTTCATGTGCTTTTAGGATTTACATTATTTTTAATTTTCCTTTCCACGTGATCACTGTTGGAAAACGGCCCCTAAAGACCATTAACATGAGAACAGTTCCTGACACAAGATCTAGCAACATCCCAGCATTCTTACAGTCACCGTTGCGATACAATTTACTGTACCTTTTCTTCAGAGGAGACTGTGAGCTTGTCACTTGATATTAAACTGCAAACTTGGTCCAGACTAAGGCTAAGAAATTCTTCTCCTAGCATCACCTCAGGAAAGTGCTGCTCTGTTCAACAAATGAAAAGGGGGAACAGAAAATTATAATGAAATCCATGCTTTAGGTCAATGAAAGGACTACAGCTTTCAGAGAATCACGATTCGCACCGCTCTGAGCCCCCGAGGCAAACAACGCGCTGCGACTGCACCGCGGAACAGAAGCAGAAAACAGTCTCAGAGCAGGTTAAAGAAATCTGATGTTATTTCAAGTAACACAGACCCCATGGGACACTTCCATAAATGTTGCTGAATGGGAACTTAACTCTCTGCAAAGCCACTATCTTCCAGTGGCAACTACAATTAGAAGTGGCAATTGCAAAAAAGTGTCGATGCCTTTTGGAAGCAGTCAACAACCTGGCCACCTCCAGATTCAGTTCTTGCCCACTTCAACAAGCTAGACAGAAATAGAGCTGCTCAACACCTGGATGAGAGACTCCAGAAAAGGTCCTTGATATTTGTAGGTATTCAAAGCCAAGCCCATCTTGAACAGGAACCAGCCAAGTAGTCTGTTTGGTGCGTGCGCTCAGCAGCAAACAGTGAGGGATCCCAGGGCATCCAGCTGAATCTGCTTGTGTGAGGGGGGCACACAGAGATGAGCAAGGGGGAATCCTCATCCCAAGCATGCACATGGCATCAGCTCTCCTGCTCTCCTTTCATCTTTTATTTCTTTCCCCCAAAATGTGTACATTTAACCTTAAATTTCTGTTTCTACTTTTTTTTTTGCCTCCCAATCCCTCCATGCTGTAACTTTGGGAGTCACTTCAAAACAAAATACACATCACTGCTTGTAATCCCAAACTGGCAGAATTTTCATCAACTGCAATACAGGTCCAAAATGGATCATCAAATCCGGAGAGGATCATCAAGGCAGGTAGGTTGGAACTAGGTGATCTTTAAGGTCCTTTCCAACCCAACCCGTTCTATGAAATCTGTCAAGCTTTACATCTACCCAAAGGGCACTAAGAAATAATTTATTTTCTAAAAAATAATTTCTAGGTCAAAATTGCTGTTAGACAGTTGGAGACAATTCTAGTTTCGCAAGCATTTGTTACATATTCATGCCAATTTAATCTCATCTGCCATTTGCCAAGTCCCATTTTTCTTTGGGTGAAACACAGAAACATGACTCTCAGACGCTTTATCTGAAGCAGCCTTTTTGAAGCGCTAATCCTTTAGCTTTTAGAAGCTGACACTCATGTATTCAAGGAGCTTCTTCCACAGCAAAAGCTGCCTCCAGTTTTCACATCTGCAAAGTGCTTTGCCTGCCAAAAAGCAGCACCACAGGGACACAAGTTGGCATAACTTCCAGAGAGTTGCTCCTTGGAGATCACACCCAAATAGCTCGTCACCAATGCTGGTGCTGCAGAGGGCACCTGGACTTCCCCAGCCACGGACTTTACTTGGTCTGATGGGGATCAAAACAGCACAGCTAAGTCAAAGGCTCTGACTAAAAATAGCAGTATCTGGATAAAGTTTAATATTCTGTTATGTTGGAAATCATATATAAGATCTAATGAACTCCTCTGGCCTCAAACACTCGAGAAGCAGGAAACCCTCCCCAGATAGTAAGCTGGATGCACTCATGACTTCTGGACACAATCTCCTATTCATTCTGGCCTAGCATCTGGCAACGGAAAGATCCTTGACCTCTTGTTACTAATTGGAAGAAAGTAAAAATATTTACTGATTTTAATAAAGGAACTTGTGCCTGCATCAAGAAGGTTCCTCCACCTACTAAAGTTGCCCACTGGCCAGAACGAAGCGTTTCCCAAGGAACTGAGCTCAGGGACTCTTGAGCTCGGGGACTTCTGTCTTGGTTTAAAGCTGTTACATAAACAACATAGTGAAAAGAATTTTAATGGCGTTTTTATTAATGGAGTTCCATTAACATTACATGGGCTGTTGTACTAACTGGGACTTAGGAAGGCCAATAAAACAACAAAGCAGACTTTCTAATTGCCAAACAACCAAACAAATATACAGTGAATGCGCTGCTTGTTGGGTTAAAGATTAAACAGGGCCTGGAAGCAAGGATAATGAGATATTACAAGAAAGCCTTTATACAATTAACCATTCCTTCCAGGGTACCTTTTCCTCCAGGGGATAATACAGCCAGAGCAGCTGAAAAGGTTTTACTTTTTATTTGAAGGAAAATAGGGGAGGACTTGGTGGGCACATTTTTATTCCACTGAACCTACTTACGGTCCAATTACGGACAAAATCGTAGCAAAGAAAATGCTGCCAGAGAGAGCAGGTGCTCTGGGAGACAGCAGGTGTGTTTTTCCCTACACAAATAGCCAGAAAAGCAGAAAAAGAAACCGAGTCGAGAAAATCTACCAGCTTCTCCCAAGCAGAGGTCAAGGGCAACTCTGCCAGAGAAGAGTGGAAAATGCTGGGGAGTTAAGAGCGTGGAGCCGCTTGGAACAGTTTTATATTTACGATGTAGAGGAGAAATGCTGAAAGTCATTGCCTGCACCTACTTATTGCAGCCAAACACATGCACTCTCAAGGAAAAAGGAGTTTATCCACCCTTGTGGCAAGCGGCCATTGCTCCATAGATCAGAGGATAAAACTGTGTGACAATTTTAGGTGAGCGTTCCCATTCCCACTCACAAGATTTAATTTTGACTGGTGCCATTTACTCCTAGAATGCAGAACTGCCCAGTATCACCTCCTGCTCTCACGGGGCAGTGTACAAGGACACCGTGATGTCGAAGAAGCAGTCAAAAAGCTTACTATGAACACACTGAGTAAATACTTTGTGGGCTGGGAATCAGAGGATCGAAGTTTTTTTTTTACCTCCTTAGGTGTTCCACGGCAACCAAACCCCATGTCACAATTTTGCAGTATCGCACAAAGTTACGAGTCTACAACCCAATAAAGCATTCCCTTCCCTGTTCTCATACCAGAAGCATGAAGACACCAACCAGGATGGGCTGATCGTGCTCAACCTAAGAGCTGGGGTACCTGGAAGCAGGTTTAACTCCACAGGAGGACAACCCTTCCCTCACCTGCGTAGGCATTGGCCTGCTGCAGCAGCTCGGTACACGCGTGCACATCGGCAAAAGCTCGGATTCCAAGGCAGTTGGTGGGATGCAGCTGGGACTGAAGAAAGTCACAGCAGTTTTTCCTGACATCCATCAATTGTAATAAACTAGCAGCTGGCAACAAAACCTACAAAGGCAAGAAAAGGGGAATTAGAGACAGCAACAAAGAAAGTTTGCCTTGCAGCTTGCACACGTTAGATGCAATTCCCCTTCAGATAGGGACACATCTCTGTGGACTATGAGAAGGAAGGTTAAAGTTTTAGCACTCTCCCTATGCAGAAGATTGGAGTCCGTGCTTGGAGAGACGGGAACAGCTACCCCATGCTGAGCTAAAAGCAGAGCTCTTCGCACATTTTCTTCCCATAAGACCTCAAGACAGATAAAGAGAGGAATTTCTGGCTTTGCTGCAGGTAGGTCCTGCACACAATTTTGGTTTTTTTTTTCCCCTGAAGAGCTTTGTTATTGGCATGCATTCGCTTCACATTCAAAGCCCGTAGCAGCCCAGCACTCCCAAAAACTTCAAATTTTCTTATTTCCAAGAAAACCAAATTAGTTTGTGAGCTGGGTGCCCAAGTTACCGCATAAGAGAGGGAGACAACAGAAGCTCAAGCAGGTTTAGGTGACAGCCAGGCTCTTAGGAGAGATGAGGCCAACTATTCAAATCAACAGCTCTCATCTTCACTCCCACAAACTGCTGTGGATGCTTGTGGTTTGTGACTGCAGCTGAAAATGAGGTACTGTTTTGTATCGACAAAACCCAGTGCAGAAAAGGGACACAGAAGTGGATCAGGAATGTGACATCTGCTGGGAAAACCACCTCTGAGGCCAGTGAGCGGGACAGGAAGCAGAAAATAAAGTCGGTCGGGATTTTACAGCCCATGACATCAGCTACTTCCTTTCTTATGTCGTACAGCAGCTGCAGATGTGCCTTATCTCAGCACTTCTCTAGCTCTGGCTGCTTCACACATGTCTTTTCAACTGGGCATCTGTGCTCACCATCTGAGCACAGATTTCCAGAAAATTACTTCCAATTCAAAAAAAAACAAACAAAAAAACCACAACCAACCAAAAAAAACCCCAAGTGGCTGTTAAACAAAACAAATAGGTTAACAGCATTCACCTCCCTGGATCTCGATGGCAAGGAAGGAAAAAAGATGTCCCCACTCTGTCCCTGCTCTCATAGTCCCATTCCACACCAGGGCAGGACACTCACAACCTGCCCCAGGTCTTTTCTAAGCCACTGATGCATTCCAGCTCCAGCCCAGCTGTGCAGTGTCTGATGGCTGCCAAGAAGCCAGCTCAACAGGCAACAGTAAAAAAAAAAAAATCAAAATTAAAAAAAAAAAATCAATTAACCCGAGAGCCCGTTTTGGCCCAAGTCTCTTGATGCCAGGAGGAGATTAGTTTGTGGTTTTGATTAAATCAAGATAGTAATGTTCTTGCATTTTTGAAATGTAGCTGTGAACCACTTTCTATCTAGCTGAACCCTCTCCCTAAATCAGCAGAACGGTGAGCAGTTGAGCTGCATAAGGGCTGTGGGTAAAGTCAGACTCCCTGCAAACCATCTCTGACAGAACTTCCTCCACGCACCCCCATCCACTCAAGTGTGCATGCCTGCAAATCCAGGTGGGCTGCTTACCTCCAGTGGTTTGGGATAGTGCCTCTAAAGCAGAAGGTCCTCACTACCACCCACACGCTACAGCCCCCTGGACATCCTAGTGCTGCTCTTAGAGCCTCACGCTGGTGTTAGAGGAGAGCACAGAAGGAGCCTTTCACCACGGCAGTTATCAGGATAGGGGCATTATCCTAGAAGACTTTTCAGAGGTGGGCTATAAATAACCTATCAAGAGATGAGTGGATTTTCTCTTTCTTATTTCCCAGCTCAACCACTCACCACTCATCTTGTTTTTACCAGGGAAGGTGAAAAGCAAGCAGAGGATATCCGCTAACACAAAGTCTGTTTCCTTTAGAAATAACAAGAGGAAATGCCCTGCCTAAACATGCAGCAGGACCAAACTGCAACCCCATTAATATCCAGGCAAGTTTCTCACTTGGGTTGGGATTTGGCTTTTAATATTTGAACTCCGAGTACTGTGAATGATTCACAGAGAGCTGGCTTCTCTACCAGATAAGCCTTCATACCAAAACCCAATCTCAACCTCTCCTATGAAGACAGGCTGAGAGAGTTGGGGTTATTCAGTCTAGAGAAGAGAAGGCTCCGAGGGGACCTTTCTGTGGCCTTCCAGGATCTGAAGGGGGCCTACAAGAAAGCTGCTGAGGGACTTTTTAGGATGTCGGGTAGTGACAGGACAAGTGGGAATGGATCCAAACTAGAGAAGGGGAGATTTAGATTGGACATCAGGAAGAAGTTCTTCCCCTTGAGGGTGGTGAGACACTGGAACAGGTTGCCCAGAGAGATGGTGGAAGTTCCATCCCTGGAAGTTTTCAAGACCAGGTTAGATGGGGCTCTGAAGAACCTGCTCTAGCGGGAGGTGTCCCTGCTCATGGCAGGGGGGTTGGAACTCGATGATCTTTAAGGTCCCTTCCAACCCTGACAATTCTATGATTCCGTCTTTTGAAACTATGTCAAAATTATCTGCTATTACTACTGAGCTTGCCTACTTTGCTAAATAAGTTATGTCCAGAATCTGACCTATGGTGTGTGTGTGTATACAGATATATATACATAACCTTCTAGTTCACCAGCTGTGCTCTCTCACCCGGCAGACTTTGTACCAATCTCTAGTTTTACACAACATTGCCTGTGCAATTAAATACTTTCATAAACCTTTGATGTCTCTGAACTAGAAACATCTTGCAGCCAAAAATGCTCTGTGTTGCTATAAGGTTCATTCAGCAGGCAGGGCGTTAACGCCGGGGTTAGCTCCCTGCTCTGGCACAGCCTTCCAGGTAACATTGGCCAAAAGTTAACCTATACCATTCCCCTTCTGCAAAACTGGGAGAGGAGCATTTCCCCAAGGCAAGGGATGTATTAAAGCTTATAAGCAGCTTTGACAATTCCATCAAATTGGAAGCCAAATATGAGTACTGGCTGTAATCCTCAGCAGCACATCCAGAGCCACAGCTGGGCTTGCACATCTGCCCAAACAGGGAGCCAGCTCCCGAGCACCCTCCCAGGGGAAGTCGTGACCAGAGAAACAAGCAGATTGTGTCTCTTCAAGGCAGGTTAAATACTCAGTTTTAAATGAACAGCTCTAAACTGCACAAGCAGCGGACATAAAACTACACTACTGTGATGTGACTTCTCAGTGCAAGGAAGGCAATCAGGCTTTGTCACTCCCCAGCTCCTTCCAGGCAGTGTAGAGAGTGAACACGAGTGCTTCTACTTAAATGCTCCACTTGGGGTGAAATAGCCCAGGTAGAAGCATGTGTGACAGGATCAGGGAGCCACGAAACCTCTGCAGGAGCAGACATGAGAAGGACAAGTGATATAGAGGTGACAGAGAAAGCAGTGGTGCAGCTGGCAGCTTCCTTCCTGACCTACTTTCTTCAGCCTCGCCACACAGAGCAGACACATCATCCAAAACAGTGGGATAAAATGTGGAGACACAGCATAGTCCTCTGGTGCCACACTCAAAAGTTTCTCCTCACCTTTCTATTAGGCCAATCCAATTGAAAAGGCTTTCTGGAGGCCAAGAAAGGGCCCCCAACCCAACTGCTGAAACCCCTCCAGAGAAGTCAGCCTTGCTGTTGACCAGGGCTCTCCAGCACTCCAGGAGGTCAATGTGCGGCAAGTAGCTTTTCCTCCAGGGAGGAAGAGAGCCCTGATTTATGGCATCTCCTAAAGCTGAGCTGAAAGCCTTTCTGCCTCACCCTGGGCTTGCACCTACAATAACTGCAGCTTTTGGAGGGAACAGGGGAAAGGAGATGAACTGACCCACTTCTCACCCCTTTATCATCAAAACTGCATCTGCCACAGACACCCTCCTTCCTTGTTGTGAAGTCCTATGGCCCTAGGGAAAGCTGAGCTGCAGAAGCACCCTTCTGAAAAGGAAATGCTACAGCTTCCAGCAAAGCTTTTTTCTTCCTTTCTCAAGCCGTGTTTTATTACAATGACTACGACCGCAAAGCTGACAGTTTCAGTATCTATTTCCTCCAGATGGCTGATTTCAGATTCCCTTCTTTCTAGACGAGCCACGTCTCGAAGTGTGGTAGCGTACAAGGACACATCACACGTAGTGTGCTGCACCTCAGGCCTAAGAATTTCATTGTGAAATCAGGTTAATCAGGACTTTTCCTGGGGAATCATTGCAACCCTAACAGTCATGACTTTCTTAACTGGGAAGGTAATTCTCAGGCTCCCGGCATGTAATTAAGTGCCATCAGTAAGGATGGGTGGGACACACTGAAGAGGGACTGTATTCACTGCCCACAGCCAGAGGTCCAGGCCTCCTCTCAAATCTCTTCATTCAGCTCTGCTCAAGGACACCATGACGAGCCTCTTCTCCATCACCAGGCTTTGCTCCCATCGCTCTTGCTGGCAGGTTTGATACGAGTGTTGGAAAGCAAGCAACAATGCAGCCAGTTCAGCTGCAAAACCAAGACCTAACTGAAAAAAGTTCCAGGAACTGATATGTTGAAAGAGCTGGCATTCTGTTCAGGGAGACAGCAGCAGGTCCTGTGCTCTGTTTGACGTGTCCATGCGGTTTCCATTGAAGCCAACCAGGGCTACATGTGAGCATCTGTGAACTTCAAGTTGCTCACTTTAGTTTCCCTCACTTTCACTGAAAATGCATGGGAAACTTTCTTCCAAACAAATTTAACAAGCTCCACATTCGACTGAATGAGATCTTTCTGTCGTACACATGAATCTTTACAGCCAGCCTTGATGCGTGCTGCGACAGAAGAGGAACAACAGAAGGCAGCAGGGACAGAAACCCAGGATGGATTTTCCCAAGACTACAACACGACTGCAATGAAAACAGAAATTCTTCCATGCCTTCCAAACAACTGGGAGGGTAAATCCCAAATGTGCACTCAGAGGCAAAACGCTGCTCGACGCAGAAGCCCCTCTATCACCCATTATCCCTGAGCTTCCCGAGTACTGTGGCCACATTGCCTTGAAATCTCACTCTAAAAATGAAGTTCCAGAGCATAAAGTAGGATTGCATTTGTCAGGGCGATTCTCACCCATATACCCTGAAGGGAGCTAGAACACTCCCACGTGGGCTCAGTGCTCTCTTTCACGGAGCTCGGGTGGACTGAAAAAACCCTTTACCTGCTCACTTGGGACACACTGCTGAGGAGGAATTGCATCAACTCTCCCAGTAATTCACTACAGACGATGACTGGAACTGACTTTACAGGCTTGGCTCCTTCTACACACATCCTTCCTTACTTAAAACAAAATAAACCAAAAAAAACAAACCACTTTGTGCAAATAAATGACAATCAGCTACGAAAATACGTGCTTAGAAAAAGAGTCTCACAAGAGTCTCACTTCCTGCAAACCACACCAGGCCTACAAAAGAAAAAAAAAAAATTAAAAAAAGACAGGTTTCTGGTAGAAAAGAAACAACAAAAATACTGTAAAAAGGCTTCTTGCTGTGAAGTTCTGGGCACCGCTCAGCATTCGCGTACCCTTGGGAACACTCATTCCTGCACTCCACGTTACCTTTGCTGCTCATCTTTTTCTCATTTTGATTCTCCTCTCATTTTCTTTTGTTCACGAACCAGATACCGTCGTTTCATTTATTCACACGTTTTGGTAGCTGGGCTGCATCTGTTCCATTAATGCCATTTATCAATCCTTTTTCCTGTCGTATCTACAGTGAAATTTCTTGGTACCTATATCCAGAAACTGCTTCTTCCAGCTGCTGAAAAAAAACCCCAACCTTCAAAAACCCACCCTTACCCTGCCAGAAAATCAGAGCGCATGACACGGCAATAGGAGACCTCAGGAGATACCTGCTGGGAAGAATCTCACCATGCTCAAGCCAGACTGTGAAGAAACATTCCTGAAAGAACGCAGACGGGTGCTCCCAAGGCATCCCTCCAGCTGGATGGCTGACATGGAGCGGCACAAGGATGGGATGAGGCCAGAGACCTTCTTCCCAAGCCTGACATCACTAATCCAAACCAGAGACTGCAAAGGAGGTTAATGTTTTGTTGTTTCTGTTATTTGCCTTCGCTGCTGTGAACGAATCACAGAATATTCTTTACCGTAAACTTTTCTGCCTGTGGCCGCAGGTGAATATTAACCTATTTATGGCGTTTCGTTCAGGGGTAAAACACCCAAAGACAGGATGGAAATTTCCCTTTAAACTTTTGATTGGTTTCCTCAAAAAAATTACATTAATTGCCATAAAACATTTTCAGCATGGACATTTTTAACACATAATAAAATTGAAACTAATCTGTTAATCTCGCATTCGATCAGCTTCGTTTTGTAGCTCCCATGAATTAATTTACTTCCAGCCTAAGGAGTTATTCACAGAGTGGTTATTTTAATAAATGCTGTAGTAAAAGGGGCTGCTTTACAAGATTAGAAAAAAAACCCTATGCCCAAACCTCAATATTTAAACTTACTTTTTGTTTTTTAATCTTACTGTCCGAGACACAGAAGCCGAACTATAGGCAGAGCTCTTACTTTAACTCTTTTAATCACTAGGCAACAGAAGGCAGACTTTGCTACGGTTTCACTAACCAAGACAGCTTTCTGGTTACTCAGAAAAGGTAAAATCTGGAGTTCTTCTGAGACCCTCTGGGCAGGGACACGCTGCCAGCGCAGAGCAGGACCAGGCTGGCTCTCCAGATGCTCATACCCAGGTGCAGCTGCACTCGAGCACCGAGATGCGCTCCTGGGAAAACAGCCCAAGCACACACAGTCACTTCAGGCAAGCTTCATTCAAGGCAGACCAACTGAGGCCAGCACACCAGATGGTATCCTCAGCTCAGCAAGTCCCATGTGCAGAGTGGGTGCTTCTGGGCCACCTAACAACCACCAGCACGGAAGGCAAGCGCACGTTTCAGAAGGCACGTGGATACAGTCTTCACATTTCCCACGGGAATAGGGACCAGCCTGAAAGCACGTAAATGTCATTTTTCTTACAGCAATGGAAGATCCCAGAGGTTCAAGGAACTCCATGTCGGTTCCTAGAATCATAGAATCATCAGGGTTGGAAGGGACCTTGAAGGTCACTGAGTTCCAACCCTCCTGCCATGGGCAGGGACACCTCCCACTAAATCAGGCTGCTCAGAGCCCCATCCAACCTGGTCTTAAAAACTTCCAGGGATGGGGCTTCCACCATCTCTCTGGGCAACCCAGGGTCTCACCACCCTCATGGGGAAGAACTTCTTCCTAACATCCAATCCAAATCTCCCCTCCTCTAGTTTGAATCCATTCTCCCTTGTCCTATCACTACCCCACATCCTCAAAAGTCCTTCACGAGCTTTCTTCTAGGCCCCCTTCAGATACTGAAAGTCCTCACTGAAGTTGTGTTCTATCTCAACCCCTGATGACCTTGACTATACACTGCAATTAAATGTGGACTACAGTGGGGTTTGAGCCTCAGCTTCTCTGCTGTGACGGCACCTTGAAAGTCTCCTCACTTGCTGCTCCTCAGCCTCACCACAGGGCAACCAGGGTCCACACTCCTATCACGGTGACAACTGCCAGGTTGAGAGCATGCCAGAAAGGCAAGTCTGTAAAACTGGAGGGCAGAAGGGGCAAGAAGAGGCACCCACAGACTTAGGTCATGAAAGAGGACACAGGACTCAGACTGTAAAAGGGACATAGCTCAGGGTTCTGTTCAAGCTCCTGCAGGAAGAGCAACAGGCCAGCAAGACCCTGCACCCTCCCTCAGGAACTGCAGCAGAAGAGCGGGTCCCATTCACAGCAAAAACCTCATTTCAGGCAGAACTAGTCCAATTCTGCCATCTTGATTAGGTAACAGAATGCATGCAACAGCATTACCCCTCTTTCTCCAGCATCACAGACACGGACTAGTTACCTTGACCAAAATCCACGTCACGGAGAAGACAACAACAGACTCAAACTGCCACTCATGAAAAAAAATGAGGACCAAACAAAAAACACGTCCCCACGTGAGCTTCCAGCATCCCTTCCAGAAACCAGTGGCTAAGTGCACAGCCATTTTCTTACTTCAAATACAAGCAGAGTCAAAGAAAAAAAAATAAAAGCTTTACCAGCAGCCACAGCCACATGACACCACCAAACACTCGTCCGGAGCATCTTGCTTTATCTGTAGGCTGCCTTTCAATTACTCTTTCCACTTCTGGACAAATATTTACCTCAAAGAAATTCAAGACGAAGTACGCACAAAAAGGAAGAATGCCCTCATCTGAACAATATATTCCAGCCAAAGCTCTGCCAAACAACTCAAACTACCCAGAAGAATTTAAAACCTAACAGTCGGCTTCCTTTGCCACGACCTTAAAACAACGTTGGTCTCACTGCTTGTTTGAGTCTATTTTGACCTTCGACAGACTGACCCACAAGTCAGCGCAGCTTCTTGGAAGGCAAACGCCTGCTCTCGTTATAAGAGCTCGACACAAAAGCTAAATGCAACATGACTTAAGCGTGGGGAAAGCAGCAAAGTGCCTCCAGACTAACAGAGGCTGGAAGTAGCTCTTTTCAAGCTCAACCTTTCATTTTCTGCAGCCTGAAGAGATCACTCACCCCTGAGGGGCCTGAGCCTTTGAGTCTCAAGCTTTTTACTTGGGTACTCCACAAGAGCCGCTGAACCAGACCTACCTGTACGTTCTCTTCCGTGACCTCGATCTCAGCGGTGTAGATGTAATCAATCAGCTTCCTCAGGGTCTGCCCATCAACGTCTTTTATCTCAATCTTCTTGGCTTTACTTTCAGACATGTCTCCTGAAATTCATTTCAAAAGGACAGTTAGGAGCCTGCTTTGCAAGACCTCATTGCAGGTTCTTGCCCCCTATACATCCAGCACATCCTCCTGGTCTCTGACTAAAAGACTGCCCTGGCACTATCTCTGACCATCAAAGGACAACCAGTGAGATTCCCAGAAGCCACATAAAAAACCACCTCAACATTTGAAGACATTGATGTAAAATACAAGCGAATAAATGCAACAAGCTCAACTTCTTGCCAGAAAAGAACCTGCCATGGTTCAGTAAACACCATACCTGCGTAAAAGCCTATAAATGATGGGCCTTTGGGCAACCTGCTCTAGTGGGAGGTGTCCCTGCCCATGGCAGAGGGGGTGGAACTAGATGACCTTTAAGGTCCCTTCCAACTCAAGCCATTCTATGATTCTATGAACAGGTGCTTTACGTGCATCTTCCCCACGGCTGTTGTGGCCAGCGCTGTGCAGGCACCGCACGCACATAGCCCATGCGTAACAGGAGCATGTCACAGGAACAAAAGCATTCTGGGGGAGGAGGAGGAGGAAGGACTCCCCAGAGTCCTTCCAGCGTCCACGTGCCCGGTGACCTCAGCCAGGTTTTTAATCACCGCGATCTTGAGGAACCACAGAAAAGAAAGAACAAACTCCCAAGCGGAAGGAAAATGTTAAGTGAAAAAATAAAGCTGAACAAAGGAGAGCGTGAAGAAGTGTCAGTTCTTAAACCTGGGCATGAATAATCACCCTTTTAAGAAATCTGATGATTCAGTGCTGCTGTGGGATTAAGATGAAAACCAGTTCCTGCAGCCTATGGGAGAAGTAATTACAGCCCACATCTCTGTAGTGCGTGCGACAAGACACGGCCAGGCACATTAAATGCACAGCACAGAGTCAGATGCTGAAGGGGGTCCAGGCTTGAGCAAAATCTGAATCCTGGAAATTGAACTTTGTGAGCTTCGCTTATGCCAGTAAGGAGGTAAATAACAGGAGCGGGGTCAGAACATAAGGATTAGAAGAGCCAACAACGTCCCAAGGGAAATGTAGACTGAAATAATATTTGCCCCAAATGCAATTTTTAAAATTAAATAATAAAATGTTATTCAGAGAAGCCCATGAATACAAATGTACAAGTATAAAGGGATAAATGACCTATATTTCAGAGGCCTTCAAAGCAGGGAGGACTTTCTAATTGGCAAAATAAATGTCATCTCCTTCACACACCTCCTCACCCCTAAAAAAAAACATCTCCAGAGATGAGAGGGGGCTTCTGAGAACAAGCCAGTCCCCATCAGCCTCCATGGAGCAGGAGGTGCCTGGAAGGAGCACCCATCCAAACCTCACCGGCACAGCAAGGGGCGAGTGGAGCAGTCAGAGCCCGGCAGCGCTCGCTGGGACCCCTGGGGCAGAGGGGAGCCTCAGACGCACGCACCCGGAGATCGATGCAGGAATATCTCGGAGGCACCAATCTGATAACATCATTCGTCTTCGTGGCGTTCATGTGACACACACAAAAATAAAGGCTGTGTGGGCTTCCACACCCACCAGCAAGCTGCCAGCCCTGAATACTAACAGCCTCCACTGCCTCTGCTCTGGGAACAGCCCAGAGAAAGGCGAGTCCGATGTGCGGCGTCCCACAGTCGGATGGGATCCGACCCCTCCAGCCACGCTGGTGTGATGAGTGCCTGTCACGTGCCAGAGGGAGCTGCTCCGGACACGTCTCTAATGCTGCGGGGTGAGGAAGAACTTGAAGACACCACAAGCGAACCAAGGCAGGGGTTGGTGCAGAGCAGGAGCAGGTGACAAGCTGCCCCCTTCTCCAAGCACTGGCCCAAGGTAAATGCAGCCTCTAAAGCACTGCTGTGGGCAGCTGAATGGTGGGTCAGTTAAGGCATCTCCTCTCACGTCCCTTCAGAGACAACAAAAAAAACGCAAACAAATAAACGTACAAAACCCAATCCCTAGGATTCTTAAGTCGAGTGTTATCTGATACCTTAACTACAGAATAATTCAAAGCACTGGCATCATCTCTCATACATAAGGGCTGCACTGAGAAAGGGCTGCCCTGCACAAGATGCTATACTGTCTCCACCCCAGCACCCCTGAGGTCGGGCAGACACGAGAGACAGGGCAGGAAGAAGTAAAGGCAGGTAAAACAGGCAGAGAGGCTCCAAGCAGACCCTCTTTAGGGGACAGACTTTGCAGACACCAGCACCCTTGTGAGGGGCAAGCCCTTCATGCATCACACAACACCCTGTGGCGCTTTCTCTGTTCCCCTCTGCTCCTGAGGGAAGGGAGTGGGCAGAGCTCTCCTGCTTTGTGCCAAGATAAACCACAGACACAACCGCAGCAGCTCGCTGAGCCTTGTTTACCCAGCACAGCCGCTTGTCCTGCCTCCTACATCCTGCACTCCAGAGAAGCTTCCCTGGTGCACAGCTACAGCTTTTGTTGCTTCCCAAACGAGAGATGTGCTGATGGAGAACACAAGTGCACTGGATAAAAAAACACCACCCTCTCAGGCGTGGAGTGAGCGCTTTGAAGCGGCAGGTGAGACCTGCAAGGGAGGTTTCTGAGCTGCTTCTGTCACCTTCTCCTGCAGCACTTGTGAAGTTCCTGCAGGTATCTCACAGGAGCAGTCTTGGCAGCATCTCTGCAGTATCTGTTATCCTTTCTGAAATGATTTTATTTTCTTCTAAACCGACAGAAATTCTGTCCCCAACCATCCCTACAGAATGGTGTCATTGAGGACCAGCCACTATCCAAAAATGCTCTAGAAAGCCAGTATGGGAAGGGACGCTCAGGAAGTGCTGGGTCCCACCTCTCCTTCAAAAGTGGAAGACGAGCCTGCTTATTTTTGGACTTTCCAAGGCTATTTCAAAGAGAAATGCCTAACCAGGGAACACTAGATGGTTTAGGAATGACTCTAAGGTCATCACAAAGTCATTCATGAGTCCAAAGTCAGGCCCAATGGACAGGGACAGGGCCTGCAGAGCAAGCGTCAGGCACAGGCGGATGAGCTGCAGATCTCAGTTTGGTTCCCAAACACATTCACTACCGTGTGGCTGCCAGCACTGTGGGGGACCTCTCCAGCTCCTCCTGTCCTCAGAAAGTGGGGGCTGGGTGTGCAGCTCCTGCCCAATCCTGCAAACACCTACGGGTGCAGCTGTCCCTGAGCCTCTGGTTTGCATTACTGACATGCAATGGAAAAAAAACAACAAAACAAAACAACAAAACACAAACATCACGCAATCCAAAACGAAGTCACAACTACAACCAACGTTCAAGATGTGATTTTAAAGCATCCCCCTCCACGCGAGTGGTCACTGGAAGGAGATCACATACTTGACCTTTGCAAGAGAGAGATCCAGACCTTGGAAATTTGGGACCAGCGAGACCAAAACTAAAAGGAGAACCAGTCTTTGCCTGACCCACTGCCTCCCGGGGATGTGTCAGGGGGAGGGGACAGGCAGCCACCGAGGCTGTCACCCAGCCCATCACCCAGCCCAGGGGAGCTGCCGAGGCAGCCACATGACGGTGGTTAGCTGATTACTGTTTAACTCGCGGTGTGAGGGATTACACGGCCCGGAGAATTCCTGCACGGAAACATGAGCAGCTCCACACCACCACCTTCCCCCTCAGATGACCTCTAAGGATCAGAGGGTTTTTCCAGTGATTTTTTTTCTTAACTTCTCATCAGGAATGAGCATCACAAGCACTCACACGTCCTCCTTGAGGTGCCCTGCACAAATGGTTGCCTCTGAGCAGCTCTTGCATCTCTGCTTCACCACCACGGCCAATATCCACTTCCACAGTGCAGCACCAGTGCCCCAGAAAACACAAATGCTCCCCACCTTAGCTCACCACAGTGATAAAGCCACCACGGTGAACTTCACATCCCATCTCACCTTCAGACACGTTCATACACCCCTTCTCCATTACAGAAGGGAAAAAAAGCTTCCCAAATAACAAGCTTTTTTCCTGAGAAATGCTGTGTTCTGCTTCCAGAAAAGCAAATAAGGTCTAATCTCAAGGGTTTTAAAAGGAAAAGGCAAAGGAACATGAAACAGAAGCAAAACTCCCACACCTCATTTATGCTAAAGCTGAGGGATGGTAACAACCATTCCCTCAAGTGTACAATTATTTTCCTTGTATTTGGTTGCAGTTAGTTCCTATCTTGGAAAGAAGGGCAAGGAAAAGGAAGGAAGCCAAGCAGCTCCTGACCGGACTAATTCTACTAGAATGGCTTAAACTGGTCACTCCCTCGCCTTAGGGCTTTTTTTGCTGCCCAATCTGGACACAGCCTCTAAAAGGCACCTGCTATAGAGGTCATGCCACCAGAGCAAGAATTTTATTGTCTTCTACCCTTCACACTGAGCCTGCATCTGCCCTTACCAAAACATACCCTGCAAAGAGGCAGGGCTGCTAAAACACCCTGGGATCGAGAGAACAACAGTGTTTTTTCAGGCAGCAGCCAAAAGTGCCATGGGAGATTAAACATCCGTGACTGCAAATCGGCATCAGCAGGGCTGAGCCTTGAAACCACAACTCCTGTGCCAGCAACCTCTTTGATGCACACCAGGAACATTTAGGGCACCGCAAACATGCTTGATGTTAATGATGTGTTTTCATGACCCAAGGTCTTGTTAAGGAGGGAGGGGAGGATCAACCCTAAAAGCAGTGAGGTAAACCTCATAGGAACCCTCGTGTGACTCTCATGCTGCTCACTCACCCCACACCCTTACAACCACCCCATACACCACGCTTCAAGGAATTAGTCACGAATGACCAGCATCATCCACATCAAACGTAGGAAACTGCAGACATAACTGGACCACTTCTCTCTCAGGGAAGCCCTTTCCTCACAGGCCGTGCCTACTGCCTGTGCTGCAGCCCCTGATGGAGGCACAGCCAAAAGCTTCTAGGTTTGCAACGACCTGTTCAACCCCAGCACAACGTCTGGTGTCAAGAAGAGTACCTGTAAACATCGCGCAAAAATAAGGGCTGCAGGCCGCAAGGACCACGCGGTGGGCTTCCATCTCCACAGTTTCGGCCACAATCACCACATCACAGAGGAGCCGCTTGCTGGAAAAACACCAGAAAAGACAAAGATCATTTCAGAACTCTTGGTCAGGCAAAAAGCTGCGTCAGTGTAGCCTCAAAAAGTAAGCAGAAGATCCACCAAGCGGACAAGGCACCTGAGCTTCTGCCAAATCCCAGTGGAAGGTCCCCTAATCCTCCAGCTACCAGCTCCTATCGGTGTTTGCCTATAAAGTAAAGCCTGAATCCTCCCGGTGCTGCAGCCCTGCACGTAGTCCTGCTTTTCCCAGAAAAAAAAAAGAACAAAACAAAAAAACCACAAAACCAATTAAAAAAAACACAACAAAGAAAAACAACAACTAAAAAAAAGAACAAAAAAAAAACCAAACAAACTGACAACACAAAAAAAACGCATCTGAAAGCCAAACTAGGAATATATACAGCCCAAAGAATAGAAGGCCCTTACACCTCCCAAGCAAGTAGGGATTGCAGAAGGCACAGAAGAGCTTCAGAGTTTGGGCACTACCTAGAGCCGAGCTCTTGTAGATCTGCAAGACCAGAAAGAGCCGTGCAAGGGAACACCAGCAGCACTTGCATCTCTCCCCAGGGTAAAGGTCAAGTGGAAAAATGAACTATTTCTGCACTTCCTTCCAAGTTTGGCCCTAAAGAACATGACCACCAAAACATCTCCTGGCACTGATCAGCAGAGAGGGTTCCTCAGCCATCTCCCAGTCAGAAGATGTCACTCACGGGAGTTTACCCATGGGACTGAGGACTTTCTTTACCACATGAACTAGTCTGGAATTAAGAGTCACTGGGATAAAGTATGAGGTTCCAAAGAGAAACCAAAAAACTCCTGAGCTCCCCCACTGACTCACTGTGCAGCTTTCGAAAAGTCACTTCATTAACTAGTGACCTTTTCCACCAGCCCCAGGTATGTCCTTTGAGGATTCATTAGTTAATGTTTGTGCAAGGTTTCAGAGATGCTAGACAGCTAGAAGTGCTCAGCCTCCCAATAAGTTGGTTTAAGATGTTTGAGTGTACAAATGCAAAACAAGGGTGTTCTTTTCAAATGTCAAGCCTGAAAAAGGATCGGTGTCTGTAAATCTAGATGTCGCCTTCCCTTCAGAAATGCTTATCACCGCGCTGCACTTTGTCTTTAGGAAACTGCATATCAAATAAACACAAACAGAGCTTCTAATGGACTAGGTATGTCTCCTCCAGATATTGGAACACACAAACAAATTGTCTGTGAAGTCGTTAAACCTTCCAGGAAGAAAGTTGGAACGGGTAGTCTCTGCTCTACACTCACCGCACTTTGGAAGGGGTGATGGCCATGAGGGGAGCTTTTAACAGAGGCATCTTCGTTTCCTTCAGCTTATATAAAAGGTGCTCTGTTCAGTTTCTCTTTGGACTAGAGTTACATACAATTAATTTCTTCTATATTTAAAAGTTAAAAATTTCAAGTGACTAACATCTAGCAAACAGGTTAGAGTCTTGGCAAGATTCTTCTAGACTCTCAGTATGAGATTCCTGAATGCCTTTGACCGCAGGCCCTATGATTCAAGGTAGCTATTAACACTGATTGTTGACAGCTTAACAGATGGCAAGCTCAACGCACACACAATAGGCCTGAGAACTATATATTCCAGAACAGCAGCAGAAGCTGACAAAAAAAAAAAAAAAAAAAGAACCCAGAAGAAGAAAANGAGTACCCAGAAGAAGAAAACATCAAACAGGTGCTTAAGGGCAGCTTTCAGTCTTCCGTGATTTATCACTTCAGGATGGCACAAGATCCAGCTAACTACAGGCACTAAGAAACACTGTCCATCTCCAGCTATTCCCACTATGCTTCAATTAGCAAAGCAATAACAGTAGCACAATAGATTTCTGCGTAGAGCTGCGCAAATC
Organism: Baryphthengus martii; assembly: GCA_013396935.1. Taxonomy (NCBI): domain Eukaryota; kingdom Metazoa; phylum Chordata; class Aves; order Coraciiformes; family Momotidae; genus Baryphthengus; species Baryphthengus martii. Next base: position 62,141 of record VWZK01009441.1, read on the forward strand.
TCTATTTTCAGATCCTCTGCTTTCAGGATAAAGAAAGAGCTAGAAGGATGTAAATAAAAAAAAAAACCCCACACAAAAAAAAACAAACCACCACCACACAACACCAAAAACACAAACAAAAAAAAAAACCAACCAAATCATACTCCACTCCATGTAATTTTTACAAGGCAAAGATATTTCCGTTTTCTGTTCCTATGCAACTAAGAATCACTGTCAGACATCTCTGCAAGAAGACATTTCTAATCCTTCTTCATACCAGAGAACACGTATATTGGGAAATTATTTAATCCAGAGAAGACAAGTGGCTATTCTGGCATCTTTTGAGTACTTTGAGTGTGCAGGAAGAGTAAAAGGGTGTTATCTGCTTTCACCATCCCATCTGGATAGTGAGATACTACCTACATTGATGTGTATGACACGTGTACTTTCCATTGGAATTCTTTTAAAAAATTGAGTTTCTAAGTCTCTAGTTGAGTGGCAAAGGACTCAAATGAACCAGACAGAGAAATGCTTGCTGCTTCATGGGATAAAACCAACCAAGAAACAACTGGGGTTTAACCACTGCCACCACACTGCTGATGTGATGACAGCGGTTCTTGAAGACTGTTCACTGATATTTTTTCATCCTCCATTCTCCCTGTACCCACGTGGCTGAGTAAAGAGACCAAGGTGTTCTCTTTTAACCAATATTAGGATTCTTAAATTTGCAAGTAGGGAGCTGACATTCTTCCTAGGTTGGTTCTTTCTTTTTTTTTTTTCCCCACCCCCTGCTTGAGAGTGCTAAGCCCAGACTGAGCGACGCTGCTAGTTAAAGAGAATAAGAACAGCACATTAATAATCTGTGGTCTGTAATTATATGTAGGTGTCTTAATGTCTGTAATGTTCTATTACTGGCTTTCAGACCATTAGCTCAGTTAAGAACATAGTTTACAGCTGAATTTGCTGTAAGTAATGGAAAAGACTAAATGAATTATCCTCTATAAATGAAGGCTGCTGCTCAGATAATGTTTTTGAGCCATAGCTGGCTTCCTTCTGCTGGGAACAAAGAGAGGTGTGAGATGGGGAAGAGCAACCGAAAAAGGGCTACATGCTACATTTTAGCTGTCTCTTCCTACTTGTTTATTAATTCCCTACACACAACCATGAGCTATGACAAAGACAGCACGGAGTTTTTTTCTAAATCTCCCAGAAGTCTTTCTGTTCCAATCAGCAGGTTTCTGCTAAACCAGAGAGGGTGCCCATTAAGTCAAAAGTGTACCTCCGTAATTCATTCATGACCTTGAATGCCTTTCTCATGTGAGAGGGGTTGACTGTCACTGTGCGCTGGTCCTTTTCATCTTCAGCTGCCTCAGAGGATCGGGAACTCTGCTTAATGCTGAAAACAGGGACAAAAAAAAAAGGGGAGCAGAAAGTTTGATTCAATGACACTATAAAATAAAAAAGGTATCATAAAATTGTAGCACAGGGTATTAGGCACTGAGTTACTTGTCTATTTGTTAGTTGGCTCAGGTTCACCATATGAAGAGCACCACAAAACGCAGCTACTTCGGCGCGGACGTTGAAAGCCGACCCAGCCCATATTTCAGTCAGCAGGGAAGGAAGCAAAAAAGTGCCAAACGCTCGAGGACAAAGCCCAGCCTTACAGGTTTCAGGCCAGGAAAGCAGTATAAGTTGAAATTCAAGTCAGAATATAATTGCCTCACTGAATAGACATAGACTTCAGCACCGGCAACTACGAGAGTACCACGGATATTTTAACATCCGTACAGAGAAAGAGAAGTATAGCCTTCAATGTCCCATTTGAAAAACACAAGCATACAATACATCACTTGTATGTTCTCCTGTCAAGGCGAGTAGAAAAGGACTATTAAAACTCCCTGCACCGCTTCCGAAGCAATAGCTTTACAGAGGCCACTTCCCATTTAGAAACCGGTCTATTCAGGGCCACTGAAATGTAGAAAGAATCATTAAACCAGACTTTCCCACCAGGACCACCAGCTGTATAGGTAACGTCAAACCAGATGCACCCAGTGCTGTGCCGTGTTTAACCAGGCCAACAGGTGCCTAAGGCACACACGTGTCCTCGTTACTTTGTCAGGAGCATTGGCTCTTTATACAGAATCGACATCGGGTCGATATCCCTCCCTCCCTCATCCGAAAGCCTGTGAAATCGCTCGGAGCTAAAGGTTTCCACCTATGAAAAAAGCAGCAGTTAGAGCCAGGTGCCTGTTCTGTTCACACCCACTGCTCACCCCTCTACCCTGCCAGCAGGTAAAGGCAAACAAGACAAGTCAAGGAAGCTTCTCCACGTCGAAAGCCACCCGCGCCCAAGTGAACAGCAGACCTCAAGAGATACCCCCATCGCCATAAAGCACCCAACTGGAGACCTTCTAGGAGTTTTCCTTCAAAAGGATAGTCTCCCTCAGCTTCACATTTGTCCCCTCCTCACTGCCACCTTTCTTAGCTGGGGTTGTATCGCGATAAAAAAAGGCTGAATCAGGTTAAACCAACAGTCTGGGCATCCCGGCTCTATCGGAGACCAGAGGATGATGCCTGAAGAAGGGTACAAAGGCAGAAAATTGTGGAGGGATCCTTTCCCAGAACGGCCCAGCAACCTCTGCAAAGGTGTGTATGCATGCACATCTATATCTGTGTACACATGTACAACTACACGGTGACTTTTCTCATAAAAAACACAATTATTCACAGTTCACATCCCCTTAACAGTGTGAAACCCTTGCTGAACATCACACCCTCCCCACTGCCTGCTCCAGACCCGTGGCTGTCACCAGCACCACGTCCCTTCAGACCACACCAGGCTCTTTTCCCCCCTAGCTGTCCTCAGCGGGTTGCATTGTCCTTCTTCTAGAAACAAGACGCTGAATAGTGGCCGAGCTGCGGGCAGCTCGAGTACACGCCTGCATACTGAGTGGCCTCCAGCTTTGTGCCCGAGACAAAGGTTAATGCCAAAAATCAGCCAAGGCCAATTCTTTCACTTTGCTGAACAAGTGAAATATTTTCAGTCCCAAGTGAAGCCACAAGCCCGGGCACAACAGTACTCAGCACATGTCCCAGGGAGGGAGACAACTTCCCAGACCGCGTTACAGTCGTCATCCAATTAGCTTAGTATGGCTGGGTTAAAATAAATAAGTAAATAAAAAAAAACAGAGAGCACCTCTTGTTAAGTATTTGGTATTCGCGGGACTGGTACCAGGCAACGACACAACCCGTTTCCCTGTCCCCAGAGGAAGCTGGACTCCTTCTGTGCCACACATACTGCCAACAGCATCCACAAGCACGGAGCAGCGGCAGCATTCAGCTCTTCTCCAAGTTCGCACGCCCCAGCGAGGGAGTCTCCCTGCTCCAGGGACGTGGCCAAAATCAGCTAAGCCTTACTGTTGTAGCAATCAAAAGCCCTGGTAGAAATCTTAGGCCAAGTGAAGCTTGACCACAGCTTTAGACACCCCAGCGTAACTCCCTTGCTTTTGAAATAGTTAAACCTGCTCTCACGGCTCGCCGGAGCCAAGGACTGAAAAATGAGGCTCTAGAAAGTGCAAGCAACTTCACTGAGCTTTCAGTCTCTAAAGTCGAAACATGTACAGGAAGCAAACAAAACAAAAAAAAAAAGAAAGAAAAAAATCGCAAAATGAAACCGAAAGGCAGCGGCAGGGACAGCCGTGCCCATCGCTCCTGGGGCGGGACAGCTGGACCGGCTTCGGTCAGCGTCAAAGCCAGACCACGTGGGATCCAAAAATCAAGTGATGCACACAAAAATCACCGGGCTTCTTTCATCAGAAAAAAAGCAGACTGCTGAGATTTCTTTCTTAGCACTCCAGCGCTGGAGATCAAAGATTTATTATGTTCCAACTTCTCCGCTGGCAAAAGATACAGTTCAAAGGACACTGCAAGTTTCATTGAACACCAAAGTAAATGTCAGATCAACAAGCCTTCGTAAAGCCTCAACTCCACCAACATTTGCCTGTGTATTTTAAAAGCAAAAACCTTGCTTCAGAATTTCTGAAAAAGATCAGGAGTTCCTGAAAAGCATGAAAAGTAACTTTTTACAAAAAAAATCCTAAAATGCATCCTCTGCTTGATTAGCAGGGGTGGATTTCATATTTTGCCAAAGGCTCACGGTAAGAAAATGCCGCAGATTGTTTAAAAACTTGTTTCGTATAAAATCATGATATGCTACTTAAAGTTTTTCCAAATGACTCATAAAAAACACATTTGAAAAATTAATGGCCAAGAGCCTTTAGCTCATCTTTGAGACTGACTCAGCTTCCACAGAACTGTGCTCCGGTAATGGACGGAGGACGATTTTATCTGGGAGAAAGATTTCACACCCCCATGCACACACTCTCAGAGATCACCGACACATTTCCAACGCAAAAAATGCAAGAACCTAAATGATCCCAGCAAATGCAACCTGCCACAAAGAAAAGGCTACTCTTGAGACGACCAAAACGGTGCATTATGTGGGGGGTTTTCCTCACGATGCTAAAAATTATTACACTTATTACACTGTTATTATATTAATGGAGCAAAGAAGGATCAAAGGTAGTGGCTGAGACCACCTGGACGTGCAGGAGTCCCCGTATCCTGTGACACAGAGACTTTCTCCCCAGCACCTTCACTTTTGTCTAGTTGATGTCCTACCACACCAGCGGGACTCGCAAGCCGGCTGCCAGGAGCAATTTGTTCTATTCCTGGGCTATCCGAGGCCACGCACCGAGCGAACGGACACATGATTTAATTTCCCTGGGCCAGATGAACATCCTCGTTAGGGACACAGCAGGATTCTCCTAAAATAAGCCAAGAGGCTCTTACTTTCAGAGACCGCCAACCCCACCGCCACCTCCCGCGTGGCCTTTCTACGCTGTCCGCGAGCAGAACAAACAAACCCTGATTTGAGAGTCCCCAGTTAAGCCAGCAAAGCAAATCACAACCCATTTACACCACGTTCCTCCTCTCCAAGCCTCTCGAGCCCTCAAGCTACCCGTGAGCTCACAGCAGCAGCATACCAACCACCAGCAAGGTATTTTAAAAACCCATAACCCGTAGCTCTGCTGCATGAAAGTATCAACTATAAAGTTGGGTTGCCTTAGTTACCAGCAGTAATTACAGATGTCTTTGCAGATTACTTGAAAGAATAAAAGCCTTCCTTGGAGCTAAACTGTCCCCTGACAAGATTATTGCCATGCAGAGAGCTGGTAAACCCCAGGAACAAAAATCCCAGCTCTGCCAAAACCAATTCTACCGCTAGCTTTACTGGAGCCAGGAGTTCACCCTAAAGGAGGGGCAGATCTCAAACGTGTTCTTCTTCGGAGAAGAGAAGGATGTTTCTGGGAGAACAGCTGCCAGGCTCAGCTCCCAGCTCATGTGCGGACACCACAAAGGTCCCTCTCCACCAGGCTGTCACATGGGAGAGATGATGGGACTCCAGACACATCCAACCCATCCTCACTTCATCCTGCTGGGCAGCACTGGGAGGGGGTACTCTGGGAGCTGCTCTCATCTCCTGCCTGCACACCACCGGCTGAGGTCTGCTCTCTTGGGTTGTCCCACAACACCACAGAGCTTCAGCCCCCCAAGCTCGGCCAAAGAGTCAACGGGACTCGGCAACCTGCCCTCCCACAGCATGGGCTACTCAACACCGCCAAGGGCACTTCATGTATTAACTGAAAAGCGACATGTTAACCGTACATTTTCAAAGCTGAGGGAGCTCCTTTGCAGGATACGTCACAATCAGCACCGTAAAATGTTTATCTTCGGTTTCTGAGAGGTTTGACACAGCTCTGATCAAAAAATTTGATAGATGTCCAGCAGCAGTTACTAGTGTTAAAAACTTAAAACGCCTCTAAGATAAATAGAGACCAAAATATTAGTCCTAGCAAACTGAAAAATCACTTTACCTTAACTGGCATAATCCTCTGTTTAGAGACATTTACCAGTGGTCAAAATCGCGGTGCAAATACATTCTGTTCAATAGTCTTACTCCTCAAGTCAGACAGAGACACTGTAGTCAGTGTAATGGCACATTTACGAAACATTATCGCTAAAGGTAAGATCGTGGAAAGGATTTTTATTTAATAGAAATATTATTTTCCTATTTTGTTGATTTTTTTCAGTGCCTACATCAACGTGGAGACATTAGCTCAGAAAAACGCACAATTGTTATACAACAGATCCCCAAAAGGATACTCATATCAAAGGAGCCCTCCAGGGAAAAGCAGACTTCAGGAACTACTAAGAAGAAAAGTCACTGCTGACAGTAATGGAAGCACAAAATAACTCAAATACGACAATATTATTTGCTTTCAAAGGCAGATATTGCATTTCTTAAGCAAATACTATGAAGAGGCAACCCTCACTCAAAGAACAAAGTTAAAATTACAGGAGTTTTAAATCTCTAACAAAAAAACCCCCTAACATTCCAGGCTTATTTTCCCATTCAAACACAACCTACAAATCCAGAAGCAGAGCACCAAGCCCGACCATACAGCCTTACGTAATTTCTCCATAAAATGAAACTCCCTATCAGCACAGGAAAAGAAAATCAGGGTTCTGAAACAACGCACTGCCAAATGTGAATGTTTCAAGTTAAATTCCCCTTGCCCCTGACTGCTTCTGCCCACGTGCAATGACACGGGCACATGATACCCCTGAACAACTCGGATGTGCAAGTTATTGGGATATTTGAGTCCAGGCAGGCTTGGGACCAGAGTCAGAGGTGATGTGAGCACCAATAACGTGTTCCTCCCTGACTACAAAAATGGAAAAAGCAATAACGTTAAAAACCAGGGGGAATTCTGCCGCCACGAAAGTCACAGAGGGTAAAATTTGAGGCCTAATCTGCCTGACGTAGATCTGAGTTGAAATGCAGAGCAAAAGTACAAAAACGGGAACAGAACCAGCCCACGGTGCTCACCCACCAAGGTCACTTTTTAACATCTCCTCCCAGGATTTGCTCAGAGCAGGCAAAGCAGCCTAGACACAGTCCCACATGATGTGCCCTTTCCAACCAGAAAGCAGGTGAATATTTCCAGCTTTCCTTGCCAAGAGTCAAATCCCACATTGTTACCACCCATGACCAGTTCGGGACTGCCTTCCTCTTTCTAAAAACTAGAAATACTAGCGGTAATTTGAATAATCGTTCCTCACTTCCAGAAGCAGAGAACATGCTGATGAGGACAGTCCTCCATGCCCTAAAAACAGATGGTCTGGAAAAATGGGATGAGGTTAAAACAGTCCAGGTACTTTTCCGGTGACTTTTTCACTGCTGTATTCCCAGCAAAAGGCTTCCAGTCAAAATGCAATCACTGCTGGTAACCGTAAAAAAAAGGTAATAAGTAAAAGTGCCAAGGATGATCCCAGCCAGAGGGATCAAAACAACTCCGCTCTGCTTCCTTAAACACTAGACTAATTTATATAAAGAAAAAAAAGGAAGGAAAACCCATTCAATGGGCTAGCCTCTAGCATGACAAGCTAAGATTTCAAGGCACTTGAAATTAATGACTATCTGGATTAATATCCAGAGGTCGCCACTGACATTCTTATGGGAAGCAGAAGCCCTACCACGGAAGTCAAAAAGAGCTGTGGCAGGCTGAAAGTTTTGTTTGGCACACTGAAGACACAAACAATCGCAACCCTCGAGTCTCATAAGGGTAGAAAGCTGCCCTTTGGAGCTTGGAAAGCAGCTCCCACAGGCTGCTGTGCTTTCCCTCAGCAGAGGGAGAATGTCCAGAATTTGGGGGTTGACCCCAGTTTAATTTTCCAATGTATCATATTTAAATAAAACTTCTGTCAAGGCCTGACAATTAGCACTCCCAGCACGTCAAGCGCCCCTCTCTGTTCCCCGACTCCCTGCAAGGTCACCAGCACAAAAGGAAGCACTCAGCATATCCTGGTTTTTAAAAAAATACCAAAAGGAAAAAAAACCAAAACACCCAAATCCAAACCAGCTTAATGTTTAGCTTGAAGCAGCACAAGGGAGCTTCTGGCGTGCAAAAGGGACCGCAGCCGAGGGGAGAAAGAACGAAGGCAGAACAGAAGCACTGAACAGCTCTCAGGCATCCACCAAGTCCCTGCACAGCTACAACCTCTTTGAAGCATTCGATGGACGTTAGGTGGACTCTGCAAGCACTTCAGCACACAGGTTTTAGGGTAAAACAGTTGCTTTTCAGCAAATAAAAATATATATGGCCCAACTACCATGCGGGGGAGACACGGGATGCCCTCCTGCCTGCATTACGCCGTGCACAGCTCCCACTTCACACAGGCAGGCAAAGCGACCCCGAAGGCTCCCCACACGCTACAGATTTCCATTCATTACTCCAAAAAAAGCAGCAAATATCAGCGGGTATGTCTTCAACTAGGTGACAAAGCTGCTGGATGTTCGAGATCCCAGCAAGGCAGGCACAAGCCCAGCGTTTTGCAAGGCGCATCGTGTCAAAGGAGCGACCCTGTGCACCCCAGCCCAGCTCTCCTGCTCCACACCTCCTCAGCTCAAACACCCCCAGGAGCTGCCTCCCTCACCCCGTTACTTATGTCTAAAACACATTCTCCGGGGGGGGAAAAGAAAAAAAAAGCTCCTTCGGTTGGGGAACACGAGGCGAAGCAGCCTGTCACCATGACATGGCAACAACCGGTTATAACACGGCAGGCGCTCATCGCTGAAGGTGTTTCTACAAGCGAGCAGGAACGGGGAGAATGGAGAGGGGGGGAGGGAATCCCCTTCAACGGCATCCCGCATGCCTGCGCGCAGCCCCGGACAGCTCACCGGAGCACGGCAGGGCCATCCCCGGGGCGCGGCATCCCCATCCCCATCCCGCATCCCTCCGGGGATACACTGCTCCCCTTCCCCCCGGCCAAGCCGCGGTGCCAGAGCGGACACAAAGGCTCGGCGGCGGTACCTACCTCTCCTCCTCCATTGTTCGGCACGGCGAGGGCCGGGGCGGGCGGCGGGGCAGGCTCAGCGCCCCGGGCCCGGCATGGCTG
>VWZK01009441.1:71174-85007 GCA_013396935.1 Baryphthengus martii
CGAACGGGGCGGGGAGCGGTGGTGGTGAGCGGGAACGGGGGGAGCGGTGGAACACCAGAGGAGTGGTTCTCGTCTCCCCAATATCCACCCGCCCCTCAGCCGGCTGTTGATCTTCGTCCCTGCAACCCACAGCTCCAGAGTTGGCCTCTGGGGTGGCTGAGCAGAGTGACCCATAACTACTTTAATCCATGCGAGATACAGGCTAAAGAAAAGTTTTACTGGGCTGAAAATCCCCGGTACAGATCAGAAGGTCAAACGCACAGGGCAGTGGCAGGAGAGGGCTGGTGATGCTCAGATCTGGGGGAGAGGGTCCCAGATCCCCGGGTCTCTCCACTCCCTCCACAGAAAATGGGATCTAGCTTCTAGGTTCCCAATTTATAAAAATTTTGTTGTCCTTCTACGCAATCTATCAGGCCAAATACCTGCTGCACAGGAAATGTGGATCCTTCTCAACGACAGGTGCTATTTTAGCCTGAAGCACCGGACTAAATCACATTTGCCATTTTTATTCCAACTGATAGAATGCAGGGACTTTTACATAATTTTTTTTCGTCATTTTATTAAAAGATTTTTTGATTCTTATTCTGCAACAGCGAAGCCCTAGAGATTAATTAAAGACAAGAAACATTTGCTTTCTGCATTAGTCTTCCATTCACAATATGTTCTTGTGCAAAGAGATAAGTAAAAGTATCAAGGGATTTCTCTTGCAAGACATCATTCCATCTCATTTGTAAATAAAATTACCTCGCTCTTCTAGATTTCTCCTAAAACCATGTCCTCAGCCTAAGTTTCATACATCTTTTAAAATGTATCAGCAACAACAATTTAACAGAAGCTACTGCACCTTCCACAAGAGTTTCAAAAGCTTGTTGAGAATCTTAACAAGTCATCACCCCCATTCTTCAGAGAAGAAAACTTAACGCACCTGGAAGTTAAAGGACTTTATCAAAGTCACCTGGGGATGGGAAGTCAGAGTCCTGGGGTTTAAACACTGTTTGGCAGCCTCTCCATTAACAGAAGAAACACAGGTAAAGCCATGAAGTCAAACCTCACGCAAGATTCAAGCCAAAGTCCTGCATTTTCCCTTTGAGAAAACTATCAAGTTGAAGACATCCAGATTCTCAAGTACTTCCCCAACGCCCGACTGGTCTTACATTCTTTGATGCACAACGTGCAAAACTGCAAGACACGGGAGTTCAAACCTGAGAAAGAGTAACTATACCAAAAATAGTAGAATTTACCTAGAAAAATGGGGGCTAGAGCTTTTCTTCCATTATGCCCTTCAGTAATCATAAACAGTACAGATAAAAAAGCAGGTCTTGAAATTGCTGCTGTGCATTTTTATTGACAGAGTTTTTAAGTTACAAAATATTAGGCTTTCACCAGAAAAATCCACATCTCACTGGGATGAACCAGGCCCCCAGGTTGAACTAAACCAGCAATACCTTCACCTGTGCTTTGACCTCCGGCACATGTAACCACTGGACTCCATAAACACCAACAGCAACCACGGAAAAGTAAATCCCAGTGAAGGACAAGAGCAAACCAGTGAATAGTCCTTGCTGGAATGGGACAAAAGCATGTTTCAGTAATCAGAGATTATCTTTATAGCAGCCTTGCAAAATAATCGTGACTGGGTTACAAGTCCCAGTAGAAAAATTTCTTGCTTGCTTTTAATTGAAAAAGATTGCTATCTTGAAAAGCATCCAGTTAAAAGAAATTACTAACACCTGATGGGTGGAATTTTTCCAGCCTCTTTCAAAAATTCCTAGCCCTGAGTAGCCCTAAATTCCTCCTACATCTAATCTACTTTCAACCACTGACAACCATATAACTGACAGAGTAGAAATGTCCACAGCACGCCTATTCCAGCCAGCACCACCACCCCTTGGCTCACCAAAATCTTTCCCGATTCCTGTGACAACCCTCAGATCTACAGCAAAAGACCAAACACCCCAACTCTAACGAGCTGTAGGGAGAAGAGAGATCAAAGCACTGCCAGCATCCCTACAACACCAAGGAATTTCTTCCATAAAAATGCCAGGAAGGGAGGGAATAAAAACAAACCCTGCCAGTCTGATCCAAAACTCTCTCCTGGCCCAAAGTCTGGCAGCTGGTTTAACCCTGAGGTTGTAAGTAAAGCACCAAGTGCTTCCAAGAATTTAATTCTGTGATGAGCACAAATACGCTCGGACAACACCCTGACAAACTCCACAGCTTTGGCAGAAGCCAACAAGAGCCCTCTCCCCAAAACCCAGCAGAAAACAAATTCCACCAAGGTGAAAAAAAAAAAACCCAAACCTTCCTGGCTCTGCAGGGCAAACTGCAAGAGCTTAAATCCAGCGCAAACAAGGATTCAGGAATCCTTCGCTCCCCTGCATGGACCTGTTTCCAGGTATATACCAATTTATGGGTTCCACAGCTCCATATCATAAACAATCTGCTATCTTTAGCAGCTCTCCTTTTTAGTTACATAATCCCTTCCACCAAATTATTAATCAACTTGCTTTAGAAACTATGGCTTCTGCAGTGAAGAGCTGTGAAAAACTGCAAAAATAAAACACTGCATTCATGGAATCTTCCAAGGCCCCATTTTCTCAGCCTAAATTAATTTTCATTCTGCTTTTTAAAATATATATTTATGTGTTTATGTATATACATATTTTTATAAATGCATATATTAAGCATATATATAAATTTCCCTTTGTCTGAGTGACCAACCTGATCTATCGTGAAGCTGGTCCTCCTTTGAGGGGTGTTTGAGCCAGATCACCTCCAGAAGTCCCTTCCAATGGAATTTATTCTGTGATTCTAATTAAGCAAATACTCATTTAGGCACCTCTGTATTTAGACCGTACATATTCTGGGTAAAAGGTCCACTATGAAAATTAATATAAGACAAGCAGCAAAAGGTATCTACCGAAATAGATGTCTTGGTATCTCAGTCGCTAACTGAAGTCACTTGGAGGTGGTACTTGAGATCTGCACTGGCTCCCAGTGGACATGGAGCACCGGGTGCCACGGTAGAGAAGTCCCGAAGATATCTGCTGCCCTGGCACTGCTAGAATTTAGAGTGTTGCCATACTGCTTTCACCTAACAAAACCAAAACAGCAGCCAAAGTTTAGCAACTACGGGGATTCAGGTTACCACAAGGCTCAAAAGGAAACTCTCAGAGACCTTCTAGGGAGGGACCATCCCAGAGCTGGAATCAGTGAGGTTTTGGCCGCTGAAGCTTAAGAGGTAAGAGACTCCCACTGAGCGACTTTTCTGAAGCATGCGATTTGTGGAGAGAGGGCTGCAGCACTCTCCCCCCCCTAGGATCCTGTTCTGCAGGCAGAGAAGCCGTCAGCATCTCCAGCCTCCAGACTGTTGCCCTCTGCTGGTAGACGTCCCATTTTCACACTCCTGTCTGCCGCAGACCAGCAAAATTGAGGTTTCTGAAATATGTTTATTTTAAATCTTTTAACATAAATCATCTTTCGTATAAAAATAGTGGGTTTACTCCAATAGTTTCATCATAACATGAGCAACTTTAGAGTAACAACCCCCAGCCATCTTCACCCCTAGGCTGAGATTTCTGGGGCATGAACCTTCCTGTTGCTCACCCTACACGGCAGCAACGGATCCGCTGAAAATGGTCTTCCTGCTTCTCCTCTTACTCTTTCCTGGAGCACGAGCAATTGATGTCACCCGCAGCCCGCTATCAGAAGCGCTGATTTCCTGCCCTGTAGTCACATTACAGATTTATCAGAAACTTGCTGGCAGATTTTCAGACAGATTTTATGGTTTAGGACTCTGCACTCAAAAGGAAAAATTGTCAGGAAGCAAGCTGGAAAAACAACTGTGGTGGGCACTAGGACAAAGGTAAAGGCCAGTATTCTGATACCAAAATTACCACCAAGTCTACCTCAAGAGTCTGTAGTTTTGACTCCCCTTCCTGCACCTTCTCAGTTCTTGCTACAGGCTGAACACATGCACTTGAGAACAAGTTGGTCCAAAAAGTGGGTATTTTTTTCCCCCAAAATATTTTGATTAAATGCTAAGCTAAAATTTCAATGTGATTCTTTGTAACATATCCCTTAATACTTCCACTAAAACCCACAGGCTTCATAACGATGTCATATGACTTAATTAATATTTGTACACCGTAACTCTGAGAGACCAGAAGAAACAAACCTGTTCTCAGGCAGGATCTCACCACCCCAGCCCAAGTCTCTTTACTATTACTCCTCATACATTCATTACCTCCCTCTCTTCTTGAAAAGTTTTAGAACATTTCAGTGTTTGCTTTTCACAAACGCCAAGAAAGAGTCCACCACCCCAGCACCGTAACACAACGTGCTGCAATTATCAATGAGAATGAGTAAATCACTCAGCTGCCAGGCACAGAACTTTAAGCAAGATTGTTTCTGCAGCAGCATTATGTTACCTGAACAGAAAAAGCTGTCTCGTGCAGCACATCTTCCCCACACGTAACAGATTGTCTTTCCTGCTTGGTATTTTCTGGGCAAATACCTTTTTTTTTCTGCTCAGTCTCCATAGCAGATTCAGAGTGGGAACTGTACGTCAGGGGCTCGGCTCGGGTTTCTGTCCACTTAGTGGACTTTTGTGGTGTCCTTTTCAGGGCTCAGCTTTCCCATCCTCTCTGTCTCTCCACACACAGAAGTGCACCCTGTGAGGGAGACGGAAAACAGACTTTGAGAAGGCAATAGGGAGCGTGTGGCACCAGCTCCTTGCAACACTTTTGGCCTAGAGCAGCACCTGCAATAAAACAAGCCCAGCTCTTCCTTCCCAGTCTTCCTTCCCAATGTGATGTTTCTCAACTCCCTCTCAGCTGACTCCTCATTACAGAAACAGGAGCTCCCTTTTGCCACCAGCGACAGACAAACCTAACGTAACATTTCCAAAACACACCGAAGTGGTGCTGATTCATCGCCAAGCTCGTGCCTCAAAGAGGCTTTAAAAATAACACTGATACCACAGAGCGGAAGCCCAGATTCTAGCTGGTGAGTAACAGAAAACTCCAGTAATAACTTCTAAAAAAAAAAAAAAAGAAAAGAAAAAAAACCCAAACAACAAATAAAACCTGCCTACATTTAAAATTGCAGGTTGGCCTAAAGGGGAAGGTATGACAATTCACACCAGATGACTTACTCCAAAAGCTCAAATCCCCACCTTGTGCTCCTGGGATCTCTTTTTCAGGATACATCTCCATGAAATAACAGTAGAAAGCCAGTAGCACTTCTCCTACAGAGTGCACTTTGCTACCTATCCTGTGCAAGAGGCATTAGCAAATCCAACTACAACCATCCTGCAGCCCAGCAGCGATCTCAGGGGGAGAAATCCTGAACTTGCACTCAGACAGGACTCAAAAGGAGCACTCTCTGGTAAAAGGAGCATCATTATTCCCACAGTGGTGGAAAGAATACAATTAAACATGTCCAAATGAAATCACACAGGGCAGGTCTTCAGCTGAATTTGTTACCCAGAAAACTTAAAAGATGACTGTAACTTGAGAAGATCCCAGATAACCACACAGAGAGGACTGGGAATTTAGCAGCAGGAATCTCTCAGGATTCTGCAGCCCAGCCAGGGAGCGGTCAGCAGGCACAGAACGAGAGGACATCCCTTTTTGAGGAGGGAAGGGACCTGGAGGATGAAACAGGAGCAAACTATTTCAAAACACAGCTGCCAGTGCACAGCTCTGGCAGGCTCTCCCTGGGCCATGCCCTGCTCAGATTGTTGTAATTTGCTCTTCAGGGTGTGTGGCTGGGAGAGGGAGGATTTCCACTGAAGCTTAGGATGCAGGAAAAAAAAAAAAGATACTGATTCACAGAGAAAGAGAACAAGTGAAAAGAGCATGAAGCTCTGGTCCCAAACGCTGTATTTTATCCAGCATTGCTTTATCCACGTCTGTGCTGGAAATAAGGACTGGACTCTTCATTCCTTCTTCCCCATCAGCACCCAAAGTGACCAGACTCACACCTCCTTCCCTCCAGGATTTTGTGGAAAGCAGAATTTCTTACAAAAGTCCATTGTAAAACCACAGAAAGCAACAGAAAGAGTTACAGAAAAGACAGAAGAGACTGAGATTATATTCATCTTTTATATTGACTAGAGTGCCGACAAACAGCGTATTTTTTGGCATGCCTTTCCATTCCAACCAGTATTCCGTGAGACAAACTACCTGGTATAAACACAAACACGGTATCAAGGAGAATCTGAACAACTGAAATATTTTCAGATTCATCAGCTCATTCTGCTTCTAAGGAATTTTTCTGCAGCGCTCATCAGTGATTTGGATTTTGATGGCAGTGAGCAAATGCGCATCTTGACGTTTGTCCAGCCAGAAACTTAATCCCTTTCTAAATTGGCATTGATTCCTTACTGCATTGTACATGAAAAGATATTTATAGTAGCTTAATGAATGGAATACGTATCAAAACCATACATAGCTCTCTACATGGCATAGTTCAATTTTTTATTTATTTTTTTCAGGAGGGGGAAGAGCTGTCCTTTCCAAACCAGGCTATTTTCCATTTGTGAAAGCATTCAGGACTGAAACTCCACGCACCAGACTAAGAGGGTTAATATCCAGATGCCTCGGACAGATGGCATTATTAGTCTGACTGGGCTTGACATCTCATTTTCAAAGTTAAGGAGCTTTGGTTACTTGGATAGCTGACAATCTGAGAATAGCCAGTGCCCTAAGCTTGATGCTCTCTGTAATAGCAACGGGCAATACTACAGCTTTGCCTAACAGACTTTCAGCACAAAAAATAAGTTACACCGACATCAACTGTGCTAAGAAACTACTTAAGCGAGTTCTGTGGCAGCTTTTGGTTTAGGATGTCTATTGGCAAAGACTGACCCAAGGACAGAGAACAGTACTGGAATTTTATTTGTTATACGAGTGGGGTTTTTTTGCTACAGTCTAGACCTGAAGTGTTCCATCTTTTTAACTGTTCAGTCTATTCAGTAGATAGAACTACAGGAAATAAAAGAATCTGAAGAATGTCTCTCTTCTGCACCAAACTACAGCTTTACAGCCCTTGCTTTTTCAGGGTGCCAACTACCCATTTTCCCCACGAGATGGGTTAGACGTTTTTAAGGGGAATATAGATATGATTAAAACACTTCTAGAACCCTACTAACAAGAGGTAGTGACTCTATTTTACCTCCCCTTTAAATGTAACAGAAAGCAAGGAGAGACCCGGGAGCAGAGAAGACAGAAAGACTAGGGTTTGTCTAAGGAACATCAAGGAGGAAAGCACCCAACTCTACCAGCCCCTTGACAATTCCTAGTGGGCAAGTAAAGGATAGACAATTCCTAAGTAAAGACAAAGAGCAGAAAGACTTTCATCTTCATATCCTGATGGCTGTTGATAGTAGTATCTACATGACAGTACAAATAAATCCTCATTAAAGTGGAAGTAGAGGGAACGCGTGTGTGCATACACAGGAACATCCCAGAAATAACAGCAGTCATACTTCAACAGAAGACCTAAAAAAAAAATAATCCAACAACAAAAAGCAAATCATGCTTTTTCAGGCTGGCTCAAAACTCTTGACGGTGTGTGCGCTCGCATCGGGAAAAACATTCTAAGTGAAGCAAGGAGGTAACTGGTTTATTCATTTAAGGAATACAAAGACAGCAAGCAAAAAATTCATCTTGAAGGGATGCAGACGCTGGAGCAAATGTAAAAAAATATTTTCAAAATCCAGTTTTGTAAACTACACCTCTGGCTAAGGTAAAAGACTGAAATTTGGGGAGGTTACACTTTCAATCACCTACAATGAATCCCAAGTATCGAACACAGACACAGTTTGAGAAACAGATCAGAAATGCCTTCTTCCTTTTCAACAGCTTTGACGTCTGGAACACTGTACACCACATAAATGCGAGACAAACTGTTGATTACGTGATAAACACTAATCCATAACAACTCCAACAGGACAAGCAATCCTTTTTAAAAGGCTCTGCTAAGCTACCTTCTACTAGAAAACCAATCAGCCCACAGACTGTAGAAGCGACACCCTGTTCTCTCAAAATGCACCCGGGTTTTGCTTATTCTAGGCATGTCAGAAGGGCGTTCTGCAGTAGTATTTTTTGGAGATTTATTAACAAATCAAACTTTTGCATTTTAGAAAGAACATTCTGAAGTACGCAACAAAAAAGAAGCTGCTCTATTTTCACACTTGAGTGGGAGGTTGGGGTCCTGAGCAGCGCTCGGGCTCAGACCCTTTCAACAGCAATAGGAATTCCATGATATTGCCACAACAGTATCAGCTGACAGGGGAGGATAATAAACCTGCTACATGAAAGCAAAATTTGCTTTACAGAAGGGATCTAACTTGGGGATGGGATGGGGTCAGATGACAAGGGGGAACACCATAAAACATTGGAGAACTTTTCAATTACATTTTTAACCATCTTAAGCATTTTGCTTTCAGTGACTGCTAAGTCTCAGCCCAAGCACATCTCCTGCCAGCGCTCCCCACGCACGCACCACCGGCCTCCCAGCAGGGTCTGCGCTTCCGTGAGCAGAACTGGGAGTCCAAGAGCTGCAACTATTTCAACACACACCACCAACCCGAAGGCTTGCTCAATTCTGAAGGGTGAAGACTGTTCACCAAAGGATGCAACACAAGCCTGCGGGGCCAGGAGCAGCTTTTATTTTGCAAGCTCGTCAGCGCTGTAAGAGTCAGTGGCCCACAGAGATTTGCTGCGATCGGAGCTGTAGCTGCTCCTGCTGTTCTCAGCCACCTTCCCATCACCTCATATCACAACAAATGAGGGAGAAGTACTTCCCCTGATCTGTGCAGGTATCAATTCATCACATATAGAGGAGCTTTTCTTTTTAACGCAGCGGTCATCAGTATCGTAAAAGTGCACACTAGGCTAATTTTATCAGCCAGGTAAGATTTACAAGTCACACAAGAAGCAGAATCAACAACGAATACACTTCAGAGTAGACACGGGTACTCGTTACTGGTAAAAAACTGCACATCCCAACACCCAGCTGTACTGTGATAGGCTTTGGGGAATCTTTTTGTTCATGCAGGTTACAAAAATAAAAAGAACATCTGTGTTTTTAGAAAACTACTGCACTTTTACTTTCATTACTAAATCCTGAAAGTAAACTAATTCTCATTCCTCTCCGGTGAAACCAACACAGTCCAGCATTCACTCCTGAACAGCAGACCATTAAATTATTGAGATAATTCAGACACGTACAGTTCAGAACTAAACAACAAGCTAAGGAACAGCAAATTAAAGTTACTTCTTTGTACCTCCATGACCATGCTAGAGCAACACTGCAGTCACAAACTTCTTTATTTACATGCCAGCTATACGCTTCATCTTAATTCTTCCTACGCATCTCTATGTGGACAAATCCACCCAGAAGTCAAAAAATTATCAAACACCATTAAATATCTAAGCAAAGATTTAGCAACACAGCCCTTGTGTGTACTGGGAACTGTACTAGAAACAGGTTTCTAATCAAAGAGAGTCTTTAAGTCCCCTTTAACGCTATCCAGTACAGATTTATACCATTTCCTATATTCTTATTAAACAAGCACTTGCACGAGCCTCTCAAACATTCCCTGCATTGTCACAAGAAAGTTCTTGCTCAACAGAGACAAGGTCAGAGTAGAGCAAGTCCCACCTACTCAAGACACTCACCACAGAACATCATTAAACAGATGACAGTCTCTTGAAAGAAAAATTAGGCAGCATAATCCCTCAGAGAGGTACAATTTCTGAGATCAAACGGCACGTTTCAGTACAACCATTCTCAAAATCAAGCTATAGCTTGGCAAAGCTGTCAGTTTTCACATACAAAGGCCCTTTACAAGCGGGTTTTAAAACTCTCATCAACATATCCTTTTGTGGCACTTAACATCTGAGTATACCCTATGGCTAGAGCTGGTGCACAAAGGTTTACCTTCCCAAATCCAATGACAAGCGACATCACAGAAGTGAATTAACAGTTTCTTTCCAAACCAGGCTGTCCCTCAGCAAGGTGAGGACAACTCGCCATTGCAAGGGACTAAATCACACGCCCAAACTTGACACAAGACCTAGACCTCAGTACTCATTTCAGCTACAAAAAGGAAAGCTGTGCTTCAGGAGAAGTTTGAGGACGACTGTCCGACATGGGTTTAAAGTGCAAAGGTCAAGTAAAAAACTCTTCCAAGCCCTGTGAAATGAAATACAACCAACCACCTGAAGCTGTCTGCTGACAAGAGCTGGTACTTGTTTTACAAAGACTTCTCTGACATGACTGGCACTTCCAACACTGGTTCACAACAGAGGCGAACAAGCTTTTGAAATTAAAAATAAATAAATCACAATACAATTGTACACAGCAAAATCCTTGGAACCTACTTATCAAAGCTAAGCCAAAGAGAACCAGTTTCACTATTAAGAGCCATAAATTATCACCATGAAGAGTGAACTCAGCCCTTGGTTTCAACCCTGATGCTACCCAAAGGTTGCTCCGTTCATTGACGCTCACACAGGTAAGTGACCTTAGTTTTACTTCTAACAGCCACAAAAAGATTAATTTCAACTCAAATCAGCATCAGGTTAGATTGACATCAGAGACTGACAATACCTTGAAAGTTTATGCAAAATCCTTCAGCCCAGCAGCACAAAATCTTAAGACATTTAACCTTCCACTGGAATCAGTGGGAATTACATGCCCAGCATCTTGCATATCAGGAGGAAAGCAAAAAATCAGCTTCTACAACGCAGTCCCATAAAGCATCAGCATTGGAGACTAAGGGCTTACAAACCTCAAATAAAATAAGGTCGTACTTTTTCAATCGATGCCCCGTATCATACATACTCACTCAAGCATATAAGGAATTCAAATCTTTATTTGATATCCATAAACCCATAAACGTTGCTATTCTCTAATTCTAGGCAGGAAGGCAGTTTTCCCCTAAAACATTATGCTTTTTAATAAACAACAAACTTTTAATTCTATTGCGTGAAAAGGGCTACAAATACACATTTTGTTAATCAAGCAGACTACACAGATATTGTTGCTTTACAACTGGCACCTATGTTACTGGTACACTGTAGCTGGCTCATTTATCATAGCACTTTGCCCACGTGGGTTAGATTATCACTTTTGGAAATACGGGCAATTGGGATTATTAGAGAGAAAAAAAAAAAAAAAGACAGAATACGTGCTGAGGCAGGTACTGCAAATCCATTCCTTTTTTTTTCCTCCAGTCAATACTCATGGAGCCCATCTTTATTCACATGCAGGTGTGATGGCATTCTACGCCAGTCATCTGGGGGCGTAAAATAACTTTTATAAGTCTAGCACGATTGCGAGCGAACCCATTTCACCGGTGGGACCGAAGCCTGCAGCACGGGGGCTGCCATCCTGTCGGTAGATGGTGCTGCGAGAGATTCTCGGGGAACTTTAACGAAGGACAATAGTTCAGAGTGAAAAAGTCTGTTAACCCGGTACTATGAAAAGAAAAATGCATTTAATAGAAGGGAGAAACGTCGACTCTTTCCTGGAAGGAATCATACACAAACCCAGAAGAGGACTTAAGAAACTTAAGCATTCGGAAATTCTGAACATTTTATATGAATGAAGCACATGCTTAACACAAACTACTTCTTCAAAAACTACACAGTACATACGTTGATGGAAAAGTCCTATAGAAAAAAATTGACCAACCATGTCAGCACGTCAAGCTGCCTAGTACAAGATGGTGGATGCACACAAACCGCATGAGAACGAATATTTAAAAAAAAAAAACAAACAACAAAAACAGACCACATCCACAGATTAGTACTTCAAAAATTTCTCTTGTCGACTGTTTGAAAACCAATAAATCCACTAGGGCGGTAGCAAAAAAGTCAATTAGGACCTTTACTGGCAATAAAATGTTTACTCCAAGCACACAGAGATTTTAAAGCAGAACACTTGCTTCAAACCTAGAAAAGACTTAAAACCGTACGGAATGGATCCTAGGAAAAAAAATTAGACATGTAAAGGTCAATGAACACAGTGATTTATTTAAAAAATAAAAAACGTAAAAACGATTTTTTTTTCCTCCTTTACAGAAGTGTTAATTTCAGTCATGGGATCCGAGTAGATTTTGTAGAAAAAAATGTAGTAGCCAGGTATCGAGTCCTTACAACAAAGAAATTTCCCCATAACCCTCCCCAGTTTTTACTCCAGATCAGCAAGACGCTTCCCACCCCGTACCCCCAAAAAAACAAATTAAAACAAGACATTTTTTCGTTGCTAGTATAAAAACGACCAAGGTCCAAGTAATAATAAAAAAATAGAGTCCATCAATGACTGTAACACAAAGTATGTGTATGTGGGGCCCAGTCCATCTTCAGAGAGAAAGAAGTGGCACAGGCAGCAGAGGCGACCCCCAGGGGGCATTTAGGAGCTGCTCCCACAGCAGGGAGGCATTTAAAAGGAGCTGCCCTTCGGCGAATGAGGGAAGAAACCATTTAGAAGCTGCCCCGTCTCAAAGGGAGGGCTCTGCACGCCACCCCCAATGGGTATGGGCGCTCCAGCTCAGAAAGAGCCGCCCCCGTAGCCTCCCCCACCATAGCCTCCTCTGTACGGTCCACTGTTACTGCGGCCCCCCCAGTTGCCGCCCCCTCCTCCACCTCCTCCGCCGCTCTTCATGGGGCCGTAGGAGGACTGGTGCTGGCTGTAGCTGCCGAACCCGCCGTACCCGTTGCCGTAGTCGCCGCCTCCCCCTCCGCCGCCTCCGTAGGAGCCGCTGCCATAGGAGCCGTAACCGCCGCCGCCGCCGCCTCCTCCCCCGTAGCCGCCGTAGCTATTGTAGCCGCCGCCTCCCTTGGAAAGACCGTTGTGATCTCGGTTGCCGGATCCGCCGCCGCCCCGACCCCGGCCTCCGCCTCTGCCTCCCCGGGAGGGCCTAGAAGAGCCGCCGCCTCCACCGCCCGACTGGATGTCCTCCTTGGGGACGGCTTTCTTGACTTCCACGCGGTGGCCCTGGATCGGGTGGAACTTGACCACGGCCGCCTTGTCGGCAGCGTCGTGGTTCTGGAAATAGACGAAGCCGAAGCCACGCTTCTTCCCGCTCTGTTTGTCGGCGATGATCTCGGCCTTCTCCACGGGGCCGAACTGGCTGAAATGCTGCACCAGGTCCCCTTCGCCTACGTCCCCTTTGAGGCCGCCCACAAAGAGCTTCTTCACTTTAGCGTGGGCCCCCGGTTTGGCCGAGTCCTCCCGGGACACGGCCCGCTTCAGCTCCACCGCGTTCCCGTCCACGGCGTGGGGGGAGGCGGCCATGGCGGCGTCGGCCTCCTCCACCGCCGAGTAGGTGACGAAGCCGAAGCAGCGGGAGCGCTTGGTCTGCGGGTTGAGCACGACCACGCAGTCGGTGAGGGTACCGTAGGCCGCGAAGTGCTCCCGCAGCCCGGCCTCCGTGGTCTGCACGTTCAGGCCGCCGATGAACAGCTTGCATAGCTGCGAGTTCTCCATGCTGCCGCCGCCGCTGCCGGGGCTGCGCCTGGGCCTGGCGCCGAGACTCCTCCTCCTGGTGGGGGGCAGCTCCGAAGGTTTTTCCCCCCCCTTCTCCGTCTTGCCGCTTCTTCCCCCTCGCCGACCGCGAACAGCGCGACCTCACGGCTGCGGCAGCCGCCGGCGAAGGCTCCCTCGGCCTGGCCCAACGCCTTCCCCTTCGCCTCACCTGACCCGTAGAACAGACGGGGGCGTCCCGGCTGCCGCCGCTCCCGCGGAAACGGGGGTGGGGGTGGGGGGGGAAACACAGGCACGCACAAAATGGCGGCTGCGGCTTCTCAAGAGCTC